>CM046849.1:8476701-8984201 GCA_025618425.1 Heliocidaris tuberculata | reverse complement strand
ACGGGCTTTTGGAAGGGAAGCCAGCAAAATTACCCCCCCCCCCCCAATCACAGGTTTTTGGAAGGGAAGCTAGCAAAATTACCCCCTATATGAAGGAAGAGTGCCAAGGAATTTTTTTGGGGTTTGAAACTAACCCTATTCGGGACCCTTTTTCAGGATTGTTTGGGAAAGATTTGAAAACTATACCCCTAATTAAAAATATTTCGGGGAAAAAAAAATGCTAAAAGACCCCCTTTTTCAAAGATTTTTCAGGATTTTTTCCCCGAACTGAGCCCCTAAAATATTACCCCTTTTCCTAAATAATCTGGAATGCGCATGTGGTACAGATGACCACCTGAGTGGAGGGGCCGGGGTTCACATACAGGTTCTGGCAAAAGTAGCTTGACTGCATTTTCATGCATTTATCTTTTCTTTCTTCTTATTATCATTTTACTTTCTGTCGCCCTGCGGCCGTTATCTGTTAGCACAATGACAGACATTTGGTCTTGATACATAAAGGTTGTTGCTAAACAGCCATGGCTGTATAGTGTGGCGGGAAAGCTCCAAAATTTGGCTAAATTGTGCACTTTTGTCTAAAAGCACCAAAACTGGTGCAGTTGTTGAATGATACATACTGAACAATATTAAATATGGAAGCACTTCCAAAAATTAATTTATGGGGTAATTTTGAAGGAATTTGTAATTGCAAAACCTATTCAAGATAACTCGAACACCTAGATATTCGGGCACTACCTTAGAGCTCCGAATATCATTTTTGTAATTTACCATGTTACCTAAATTTGTATTTTCATGTAGAATAATTTGTTAAAATGCAGGGTGCCTTTGGAAAGCAGTTTTGCATAACTGAACAGGCCAATCCTGCACTCTCGTGGGTAAATTTACATAATGTGAGAAATTATTTCTCTCATTCAATTCAATTGATTTCTCACATTATGTAAATTTACCCACGAGAGTTGCCGATGCTATAGTATTAGAACAAATTTCTCACACATTGTAAATAATTAATTCATTCTAATACATGAATCCGCCATGGATCTAGCTAGGCATGCGGCTTTTCATTGTTCAGTACTCCCCTGTCCCTCAAAGAAAAGGAATAAATTAACTGCGAAGGGTTGCAAGGGCTGCCTGTCGGTGTTTGTACCTTGTGTAGCCGAATACCACTCAACCCGCCTCCGTGGTCTAGTGGTTAAGGCGTTTGGCGTACAGTGCCAAAGACCCGGGTTCGACTCCCGGCGGAGACAGTTTTTGCAAACCCTGCAGTTATTTCCACAAAAAGGAAGTCAGTAAGGAGGAACAATGAATTTAGCTACGCAAATTATTTCTCTCATTCAATTCAATTGATTTCTCACATTATATATAATTTATATATATATATATATATATATATATATATATATATATATATATATATTTATTTCTCTACATGCAACGTTAAGGCGAATCCTTTTATCTCAGCCTATTGTTCACATTCGTCTTAACGCATGTTCGGGTTTGCCTTAACATCGAATTTCTATTGTGACAGAATAAACCGCATTGTTAGGATTCACCTTTCAGTAGGATATATGCGTATATATATATATATATATTTATATATTTACACACATACACACACATAGAAATATATTTAATAGTTTATTTCTTCTTTCTTATTCTCTCTTCCATCCTCCAGCCTTTATCTGTCAGCACAATTCTTTCCTCGTCTACGACTCCATGGAGCAAGCCTCAAGCAGTAGATGGGCAAAGGTGACGCACATATCAGTCTTTGGTGCAGGCATCATGTGTGCCGTCATTGGGATATGTGGTTACGTGACATTCACTGGACATACACAGGGTGAGTATAGCTAGGTCATTTTGTAATGAGCCTACATTCGCTCTGGTATGTATTTCGTCAAAAATGTAGGGTTAGGGTTGGGATTGAGTTTTAGATTAGGTCCACTAGTAGGCTTTTTGCACTTGCAAAATTTTGCTTTTTAATAGTCCCGTAGTACCGGTGGGGCTAAACGAGGGTTTAGCCCCACTGATAGAATAGAAGTAAGCTTTAATAGCCCACTTTCTGTTCACATTGCATTTTACCAAAGTGGGCTAACTCGGCGATAGTACAGGATTATTTTAGCCCTGGAAAAATGTAGGGTTTACCCCACAAAAGGTGGGGCTAAGGGAGTGGGTACAGGAATATAAAAATGCAAATGAGAACAAAACAAAAATAGTCTGGGGTTAAGGATAGTACAGAGTTTAAAAAAAAATCAAGTGTAAAAAGTGCATAGGATAGCTCCGGTGACAATTTGCTCCAGAATTTATTTTGTTAAAGCTACACAGTTAGAGTTAGCAATCATTTTAGGTTTAGGGTTAGGGTCAGGATTAGGTAAAGTGTTTGTTGTAGCAGTAGCAGTGAAGTTAGGGATGCAGTGAAGTTAGGGATGCGGTTAGTATAGGAAATTTACCCCCAAGCACTGAACTTTACTGTTATGTGTCATACTACCTGTCACTATATAATTTCATGTGTGATCAGTTCGTATCACGAACGGACATTTCAAAATTTTCCAAGTTGGGAGGCCTGTAAAAATAATTGATTAGATGTGATGGACTGCTTTATGATTTACTGAAAAATGATGAAATTTGGTTGTCATGGTTACTTATTTAAGTGAGAATTAATACAATGCTCCATTTCTTAGAGTGGGAGATAGAAATTTTGTGTTGACTTCTCATTACTCTTGTTCTAATACTATTGGAACAACATGATCTTGTCTAGTACTTTCACTTGCAAATGTTAGTCAGATATGTTGGCTTCCCTGTCAGATGTTTTGAATTTCAAAACAATCTTTAGATTCCATAAGAGATGTGAAATAACTCTGGTCCCTTGGAACCCTTTGAAGAACCAAATCTCTAGTAACTGTCGATATGTTTCATGGCAGTGAAAAATGCTCACTCTTAACTGATCATGCTCTTTAGTGATGAGTAGCAATGTCTTTTCAGAAGATTTCATGTCTGTCAAGTTGGGTCAATAAAAGCAGAAAAATCGGAAAAAAAAGGGTGAGTGAACGTTTGAAGAAAATGGGATAAAGGATAAGAAAGTTATGAAGTTTTTAAGTTGTCAATGCTATGATTTCTCTCGTGAGCAGCTTTCGCTTTCCATATGTACTGAAAATCAAATATTCTTTGTTGTTGCTGGAGGAATAATCCTATTAAATAGTTAGAGGATGTGTGTAAAAACAGGAGTCCAGTAACATACCTATAGGCCAAAGGAGTGATAGAATATTTGCTTTCGAGAAAACAAAACAAAAATAGAGATAGAGCTCCTTGAAATTAAATGACCTTCCTGCATAAAACCACCAATAATATGCTGGAATGTTTTCTTTGCTATGTATATTTCAAAGAACTAGAGATTTTAAGTTTATTAAATCGTACATACGAGGCCACCATCGACATCAAGCAACTCCCTCATAATGACAGTATCCTGCATTCACAAATTCTGTTAATTGTAAAATATTAATTTCTCACATGCATATTTTCATTGTGTTTAGAAGTAAATTGTTAATGTCAGGAAAAAGGTGTTTATATATTTTCCTTTAAGATTAGATTATTTTGTATCCTGTTATTGAATGCAGAAATAAAATTCAATCAAACAATCAACAAACAAACATCACACGTGTACTAGTTTACTCTAGTAAATGACACATTTTGTTGCATAGAGCAATCAAAAACATCTGTTCAGAAAAATCACCATTTTTTCCCCCATTTGGTATGTTGTCGTCATATTTGTGAATAATTGCTGGTTTGAGCTGTTGGATCCCATAAATGTATTGTATAAGCTAATTATATTTTAAAAAAGGACAAGTACACAAACCTTTTCATAAGTTATTTTCACAATGAGTAGCCCAGGGGCCAGTTTCTCGAAACCGTCATAAGTCTAAGTTGGTGGACATCCCATTGAAACGCGTGTTAATTCTTCATCACGCGTTTCTATGGGATGTCCATGAACTTAGACTTATGACGGTTTCGAGAAACTGGCCCCAGGCTACAGTACTGTCACCAGTCATGGCGCACCCATGAAATACTGTTTCATTTGCTGCAACGACTTTTGTCAACTGCCCCAGTATCTCTGGTGCTTAATGAATGGATGCGATTGGCTCACAGATGGGTCATTCCACGGGGTTGTGGCAATTTTTGTGACATACATGTACCAGAAGTGAGGAACTATGTCTCTTATCAACCATAACAATGTTTGCTAAAATTGAGTTCAGCATAAAAAGTATAGCCACTTATGTTGCGAAGTACTCTAGCTTTATGGTGAATTAATATGGCAGACCAAAATTATATGTAATGTTATATATCGTGATGTCCATGTAACCATGGTAAAAAAAAAGAAATTTTAAGCAAGGCTTTGAAAGAGTACCAACTGAATCAGGAATGATTCTGGCTGGGCACTATTATACATATTCATTGCATAAATATCTTCAACAGATTATTTCATCTTCCATGTGTGAAAGATCTCATACCAGCAAAACATTGACATCGTCATAATTTTTTCCCCCCCACCTCATGGAGTGACCCAGATATTGTTTCGCTTTCTGCCGCCTGTGCAAAGAATGACAGCAGGCAAAGTTTGTTTCCTAAGAGAATGATCTGCGGGGCTTAATTATGTTCTGGAGCAGTAAAAGCCCCACAGAAATGCTGTAGTAGTGTTTGTGTCGTACAAGCAAAATGCAATGTTTTGGATGGATTTTATTCTCAAACATTTTCGGCCTCGAATGGTGGGTTATTTCTCAACTACCGGTGTAATATGGTATTTTCTGAAAATCATTAACCCAAAACTCTCAAACTCCTCCACGACTGGTGATGGTACGCTACCCACAGTACATGTTTACTGCTAGCTCATTTTACGCATATTGTAAAATTTGAGACCCTATACTCAATTTCATGGAAACAAAATCCTTTTGAGGAAATAAGTATTGTATATTATTTTCATGCCGGATTTTGTTACTTGCCTGTGTTAAGGGGAAAGGATGGATGCAGTCTACATTCTTGGAGATTAAATTTATGATTCACTTTGTTGTTGTATTTTTGTGTTGGCAGGTGACTTATTTGAGAACTACTGCTACAATGATGTCCTTGTTAACATTGCAAGGGTGCTCTTTGCAATCACTGTTATGTGTACGTTCCCTCTGGAATGCTTCGTGTGCAGAGAGGTAAGAAAAAAATAATGAGGACGTCATGATGATCGTGAGGATGAAGATGATGATGTCTTTGATGATGATGATGATGGGGATACTGATGATGATGATAATGTTGATGGTGATGATAATGATACGGATGATGATTATGATGATGTGATGCTGATAATTATAACAATAATGATTATGATGATGAAGATGATGATGATGATGATGATGATGGTGATGATGATGGTGAAGATGATGATAATGATGGTAATGACAATGTTCTTGTCCTGGTTAACATTGTAGGATGCTCTTTGCTATCACTATAATATGCACATTCCCTCTGGAATACTTTGTGTGCAATGGGGTAAGAATAAACTCGATCCAAAATGTGGTCCAGGCAGGGGCAGATCTAGGATTCTATGGCATGATGATTACGATCGATACAGGTGGTGGTGATGGTGGTGGTGATGATGATGATGGTGGTGGTGGTGGTGTTGGTGGTGGTGATGGTGGTGATGATGATGGTGGTGATGATGGTGTTGGTGGTGATGGTGGTGATGATGATGGTGGTGATGGTGATGGTGGTGGTGATGATGGTGATGGTGGTGGTGGTGATGATGGTGGTGGTGGTGATGATGATTATGAGGGTGGTGGTAATTATGGTGGTGGTGGTGGTGATGGCAGTGGTGATGATGGTGGTGATGGCAGTGGTAATGATGGTGGTGATGGCATACAGTGATGATGGTGATGATGGTGGTGGTAATGGTAGTTGTGCTTTTGATGATGATGATGGTGGTGATGAGGATGATGGTGGTGATGATGATGGTTGTGCTGATGGTAGTGCAGGTGATGATGATGATGATGATGATGGTGGTGATGGTGGTGGTGGTGATGATTATGATGATGATGATGATGTTGATAATGGTGATGATGACTTTTTTTACAGTTGATATTCATCCTCTAACACCAGATTCCCACTCAACCCTACAGGTAATAGAAAATACCATGGTCCGTCAAGGGTGGGTGGAGTCACCGCAACCACTCCAGAGGCATCTTATTCTCACCCTCATCATCGTCGGTCTTGTTCTCGGTATCTCCATGAGTACATCCTGCCTTGGACTGGTCCTTGCTGTCAATGTAAGAAAAAGAGGATGCTATAATGCAGCAACCAGTGTACATGTTACCATTTTGCATTGTACAATGTACCTGTCATTTCTGAAATTGTTCTGTTTAGAAAGTGATCACCAAAAAAAAACAGGTTCCTTCATAAGATTCTGCTCTTTAACTGGTGGTAGCAATGCATATATAATGCATAAAGAATTTTTTCAAGATGTATAGACCAATGGAAACACTTGTCTCATTTTTTATACTTGTTTGTGAACTTATGGTGGTACGATATATTTTTGCTGTGTACCTGTACTGGAGCAGATGATAATCTGGTCGTTTTTCTTTTGTGCATCTGATATAGGGGGTGATCTGTGCCGTACCTCTCATCTGTATTCCATCTTTATGCTACTTGCGTGTGGCGGAGGGCTCCATCTACGGCCGGGACAAGCTTCCATCCCTCCTCATCTCGCTCATGGGAGTCATCATCATCATCTCCGGCATCGTCACCATGATCGTTGACCGCAACCTCACCATGTGTACCCAGAGCGAGGGCTTCGCTTACTGCCATCCCCCCGCCGACGTCGTCAACGCGTCGGCCACGCCTCTTCCTGCCAGCCTCCAACCGATCTCCCCCCTCCTAACTGGGCAGTCGTAGCTGTCAGTACATGCAGTTCTACAACACCTGTGTGTAAAGTAGCTCTGTATCTATAGTATGAATTAGCTTTAATATGTGTTTATAAATGTGTTCCTAATTAGTTGTGCATTCTCACATCTTTTTGTAAGGAGGTGTTCTTTTTATTAAACTAATCCCGAAGTACCAGGAGTTTCTTTTGAGAATATATTTTTTGAATGAATTATTAATCAGGTCCTTGTTATTGAATTAGTAATATTTTGAGCTTGGCATTAAATATTACACTGCTATTTATATTTGAGCTTGCCAAACATGAAACAAGAAAATACGTATGAAAAAATTGGGGGATTCTTCTATAACTTGCGCTTTGCACCTGGTAGTTATTGAGCCGTCCATTATCAACCTGTGTCATTGTTTTGTTAGACACCGTAAAAGTTGATTGTAAATTAAACTATGCCACAGTTATGGACATTTATAAAAAGGTATGCATATACTTACCAACACGCAGGGTTGCATAAACTTACAGTATCTTGCATTCTTAAGAAATGGCCCAAACTTAGTCTCTACAAAGGATGTTCCTACCTTCTTCGGTGTGGGTAATTCCAGTAGTCTTATTGTAGTAGACAAAAAAAATCAAGGACTGAGACTTGAATGTTAGAAAATGAGAAGTGGTAGCTTATAACATGTCTCAGTTTTTACTCATCATAATTTAACCAGTCATGACATTGCCCGAGATCAACCTGGGACGGGTCAATGGAAAAAAGATATGTTATGCCAAAATCAAACTGCAAACGGGTTAAAAAAAAAAAAAGACAATATATTTCCAATTTATTCTGTATTTGAATGGTTTTGTATTTTCTGTATGGAGAGCGTGGCTTTAACAGTTTTTATCCAAATTTAAATTTTGCTTATACACCAGTAAAACCTGCTCTTTTAGTCAGGTATTGGACACTGTAGAAACAGCCGCTGGAAAAAAAATGGAGGGTTTAATTTTGTTTTCCAAATGGAGTTAAGATTGAAATATGTTCAGCTAACTTTTTTAGAGTACTCTGTGATGGAAGTGCTTAATTTTAACCCATTGCCTACGGGAACAAACTGGTTGCTGTATTAAGCCTATGGGAATAAGAGAATTCAGTAGTCAACAGCTTTAATAGAATGGACGTGATAGAGCTGTCGCGATCCAGTCGATAAGTTGCTGCTATTGGTCAAATGTTTTTGCGGTACACGTCCCTTTCGTGGTACTGATTATGTCCTTTTGGCAAGATACAAAGTTACATTTGCCACTCTCGACCCAGGTGTAGTAATTTGATACCTACATGTATATGTATATGTAGTAGGAAGAAGTTTTGGAATGTTTCCAGCACTCTAGGGTAGGGAAGCTAAAGGCAGGGTATCAGTATGAAGTACTTAATAGGCACCTATGTAGAGTAGCCTATCCCATTGGATCGATATATGCATATATGCACAATATATGACTGGTGATATTATTATTATTATTATTATTATCCAATGACCATGGTATTAATAATTTGTGAGGTTAGGCACGTTTAGCACTCGCTGAGTATGTTTGTCTACGTGTCGCTATTATTACTATTCTTGTTTATTTTTGTTACTAAATTTTAGTCAGTTAGATTTGATACTGCCCACTGTTATTGTGGTTTATGATGATTACGGTGTATTTTTTTTGTTCAAGAATAGAGGATATGTTTATTCTATGCATGCTGCATCATTTACAAAATTGTAGCTTTGTTTCATGTGGAGAAATTACAGTTTGTATATTCCTACTCAAGATATGTGAAAAGGGTTACTTTGTGAAATTTGTTAAAGTAGACCTTCCCTGATTTTGTTTTTGTGAGATTTATATCCATGAAACACCAAAAGCTTAGAACCTCAAGAATAACATGCGTGTAGGTTTTTTGTTGGTTTTTGCATTGAAAAATATGCAGTAAAAAAGAGAAATTGGCATTTTTGGAATTTTCTTGTTTCATTACATCAATAATTTGATGGCATTGAGCTTTAACTTGTACAAGTACGTGTATTAATCGTGGAGTCAGTATCTTTTTTTGAAATATTTATTTTTACTAGATGCGCATGTTCACAGTCAGGTATATGCACTTAATGCATATTAAATAGAATGTTAACTGGTATTTGAGGTACCATAAATGTATTATTAATCTGATTATTAGATACTACGGGTTGTATTCATAGAGTAGCCTTGGTGCCATTTGTTTTTGTTTTTGTTTTTTTCCTTTACAAAGCCTCATGGGGACATGAGTAGTAAATCGCCTCAAAAATATGCTACCGCAAGATAAAAGCAACTTTAACCCATATGAATGGAACATCTGATTGTTAGATACTACGGGTTGTATTCATAGAGTAGCTTTATGTGCCATTTGTTTTGTTTTTTTTTTCCTTCCTTTACAAAGCCTCATTGGGACATGTGGCGTAGTAAATCGCCTCAAAAATTTGCTACCGCAAAATAAAAGCAATTTTAACCCATATGAATGGAACATCTGATTGTTAGATACTACGGGTTGTATTCATAGAGTAGCTTTATGTGCCATTTGTTTTTTTGTTTTTTTTAATATACAAAGCCTCATTGAGACATGCATGGGGTAGTAAATCGTCTCAAAAATTTTCTACAGCAAAAAAGAAGCTATTTTAAACCATATGAATGGAACATGAGGGTGAAAAAAGGAGCCGTGCACGACATATGCCTCTATGCATATTCACTCTCCTATGTGTTATAAGATACAGAAATGAAAGCACACTATTTGCTAATGTCATTTTGTTTTTTGATGCGCCATTTTTGAAGCAGTTTACTGTATCTGTGATTACATTGAAAAAAAAAATTCTTTGTAAGATTAGACAAACAGTAAACTCTTGAGAGCAAGGCATGAAAAGATCGAACTTGCATCTCTGAATGTTGGCACTCTCTGTTAAGGTTTTGTTTTTGGAATATGAGATTCTTTATATCTATTTATTTTTTAAAATCTGAGATTCACTTTCCAAAGCACCTATTGAATATCCTGTTTACATGGAAAAATAGACTTCCCATAGCTTTTGAAGGTATTTTTTCCATATCTTTGGACTGCAGTGTATTGATCATGTATAAAATTCAGTAGAATGATCACATTTTGTTTTATTTTTTCCCTTCTTTATGTTCAGACTGGATGTGATGATCATGACATGCAGTAAGAGGCATGCAATACCATGTGTGATATAACACCACGAAACTCGGTCACAGCATGGTATCTGTAAATATTGGTAAAATGGGTGTTTTTCAATGGAACTTAAAGTGTATGGTTATCACACTGTGGCAATTCTCTGACAAGCAAAAAAAAAGAAAAAAAAGGTTATTCAAAAAGGTGGGAGGGGGACATTTGCCTCTAAAATTCTCTGACAAGCAAAAAAAAAAAAAAAAAAGGTTATTCAAAAAGGTGGGGGGGGGGGGACATTCACCTATCTTCAAAAAGGTGGGGGGGGGGACATGTCCCCCTGTCCCCCTCCCAGGATTGGCGCCCATGCACTGTGGATCTGCAATATCTAATCAATCCTCTAAACAATTTTCAGACTTGAGTTTATATTAAAAAATTCCTGAAATCATCAAGTTTTTAGAAATAGCTTTGTTTGCACCGATTAAAAAAATTGTCTCTCGTCTCGCTCTTTGATCAAGGGAGTGTGCTTTAGATATCGTGGCTGATAAATTGTGCACTAGATTGCTTTTGATTGGGAGGACCAATTTCTCCCAAATATTGTTTTCTCCACTATAACTTCATCTCTGGTACAAGGGAAGATACATATTCTTAACATAAATAGGCAGGTTCTGTACATTAATCAGCATAAAGCTTAGATATTTATTTGCAGATTATGGAAAATTCTAACAGGTGAAAAGAAGATGTCCAGCAATTTTGTAACAGTTATGTGGTGACAAATTTTTCATATAATGATAAAATGCAAAATGTACAAAAGGACAAAATTTTAAATTTACTAGTGGGAAATCAGTGATTGCAAGTATGTTGTATGTATCTTTATAAGGGATGTCTTTTCTTGATTTCCGTATTTGTGACCAGGCACCACAAAAACACCCAAAAGTCGCACTGTGTGATTTTCAGTTAGAGCTTAATAAAGGTGTTTTTGGTTGGCATGGTTAAATTTTTGTTTTGGGCAATTCCTGAAAGACCATACCTTTTTCTTAGTAATTAAAAAATTTGCAGGCACCAAACAATCTGAAAGTGGTATTTTTTAGAGTTTTAATGATCTTATGTTTGTCTTCACTGGATTTTATCGTATTAGTTTTCTTTTTTACGACCCTGAATACTTGTCTCAATTCGATCTCACATGACTTAAAAATGGAGTAAGTTCATGTATTGATACTTGTTCACCATGATAAACAGGATGTGCTTAATGAGTATGCCAAGTTTTAGGACAATCTGATTACCCCTTAATAGAAATTTCTATTGAGCACTAATACTCCTCTTGTCACATTTACTCAATTCCCCAGCAAGTCAGTGTGCTTCAATAGACTGCAAAATTTAAACCCTTTCATGTATTTCTCAAAAGTAACATTTTGTGGGACTGGGCATTGTACTCTTTGTACAGTGAGTTAGGAACATCCAATGCTAATGAGTTATATATCATTTTAAAGCTGAGAATCTACTCTTTCAGAATCAGACCTCATCTGAAAATTCATGTCTGGCGAATTTTTGTTGGTTTTCTGGTGACTGGTCACATTTTTTGCAGGGAGTCTACACTATTTTTTTTTCTTCTTCAAGTATGACACATGCATTGTAGGAGGGGGGAAATTCCCCCCCCCCCCCCCACATTTTAGGGACTTCATGAGGATGATCAGATGGGCCTCATTTTAAATATGAATTCCAAATTATTTTGCTATGCAAGGAGTTAATCAGCATTTTCAAAAGTATGTTTATAGATTTATGAAATTGACTGAGATTGATTTTTAAAAATCTTGTACTTATATGACACTCATGGCACTGTTAAAACAATTATTACATAATAATACATTCAAAGATTTATAAAGATTTATAAAACTATATATACACAGATGTATATATGTTAAAGCATAAAGCTTTTTGGCATATATCTTTTCTAATATAAAAATATGGTGAGATTAATATTAAAAGGAAAATAAAAAAAACAAATAATTTATTATACAGCAATCACTGCTTCATTAATTTCCCAAATTTTTGTAGTTTTTCTCAACATTTATACATATTTATATCTTGGGTTGCGATGTAAAATGTTATTTGTACTAATGTATTACAAACATGTGTTAATACATGTAGATGCATACTGTTCAATAACATTGGTTGTGAAATAGGACGTGTATATATATATATATATATATATATATATATATATATATATATATATGTAGGTGGCATTTATTCTTTAAGTAAATTATTTTTTCCTTCCTCGCGTGCAATGTTGTAGTTTAAAATTGTAATTAGTTGAAGTATTAACTGCTGACGTGTCGTTATGGGTAATTTGTGTTAAAGATGGGATGTGTAGAAATGCCGGCAAAGTTGAAATGAATCTTCCAGGATTTATCTGATTTTGAAAGGGGATATTGGAAAAGAATATGAACTCCCACCAATAAACTATGTTAATTAATGAATAATATGTTTTAGAGTGTTGTAGAGGGCAATGGAGACAAAATCATTGAATTATCTAATATCATTATACCTCTTAACTTAAATCAAGGTATTGAGAGACTTCTTTGCATCGACCATAAAATTGCTATTTAGAAGGACTGTTTAATAGGGCAAACAGTAGCCAAAAAATTGGACATTCCATATAAGAATAAACTGGTCTTGCGTACAGAACATAAATGGATTATGTAAAATAATCATATAAATATGGACTATCCTTGCCCTGCTTTAGTACCCATTGTCGTATAAAACAGTACTTAATAATATAGATAAAATATCAATAATGTAATCCGATAAATTGTGAATAGGCAATGGTTTGTTTCTTGTGACATTCTATATAGGTATTTTATGTGGACCCGTGTTTTCTCGTCTCTTATTCTTCCAGATACCATTTTCATGACAATTATTCTTGTACTATTCATTCCATGCTTGTCAACCTTCATAATGTGGAGTTGTAAAATCATATTGTGCAGATATTCACATAGATATCTATATATTGATGAACATAAACACTGTGTGTAGTTTATTTCTTTGTCTTTGGGTCATTTTTTGTGGCCACCTGAGGTTCACAAAATTTTAATAAAAGCTATAAAAGCTCCCCCCCCCCCCCCCCCCTCATCATATTTAGAGATGTGTCTACAACAATCTAAAATTGACAATTAGGTAGCTTAGTGAAACATCGTGGCACATAAAAGCGCAGGAAAGACGCATATGACAAAATTATTAAAAATCAAAATTTTATTTTACAGAGGCAGAACCAAAATGTTAGGATGTAGAATTAGTATCTACCTCTGAACACTTTTAAGCAAAATTATATGAAAACTTTTATTCACCTTTGTCTGATTCTAATTTTGGAAGCACAGACAAAACCAGCAAGTTTTCTCTTTGCTTCTTTCCAGCGTCTTTATGCACCATTGCGTTTCGCTTAGCCACCTATTAGATTACCCCTTTGGTTACAAGAAATATTGGTTATAAGACATATCATTTTATTAGCTCTCCACAACATGCTATTTCTCTTACTGAATTTACAACAATTTTCAACAGTTTCAATCAAAAACAAAACACAAGACAGAGTATGCTCACACAACTGGAGAAGATCTCTTTCATTATTAGAATATTTTTATTAACATCTCGAATCGAAAAAGTTCTTATGAAAACAACACCATCCATCATTTCTTCACAGAACACATATAACCTTCCACACCTCAAAACTGACAGATATGAAAAGTCGTTCACCTCCTAAAGAGGTGCCATAGTTCACATAATAAAAACTTTTGGTCCACAAGAAATCAACATTGTTCATTGTTTTATCTTTCAGTACAAATTATTTACAAAAAAGGCACTTTTATTCATCAAATCCCAGGAAATTTCACAAACATGCACACTGTAAACCAGTCTTGTCGTGGAGTTGGGCTGGGCCATTTAAATGAGATATTGTCTTGTGAGAAACAGAAGGGTGCTCACTCTAAAATGTATAGTTAATGTTCTTCTAGCCCTCAACAGACAATGTGATGAAGAAATGTATCCTAAAATGAACTATACATGTATAGTATATGCTGCTGGTACAGTATTTCAACCATGTAGGTGAAATACATTTCATGACACATCACATGCCTGGTAATTCAAATACATCATAATAAGCTTCCTAGATCTATTACATCTTTCAATATGCCCTCAGATCTTGCATATATGTAACTTAATGGCTCGAAAAATACAAGACCATTAAATATCATTTTATCCCCAATGTGTGCCAGCATAAAACATTTGTTTTTAATAAATTTTCATCACATACATCATGTACTCTGAAGATCATTAAACATGAGAAATTGATGCCACAGGATTTGTGTAAAAGCGACCATATGGCTATAAACCACTTCAAAGGGTCGTTCACCTATGACGTGGAAAACTCTGACGGTTTACCAGAGCATGTAAAAAGAATGGTAAGTTGGAAATCAAAAAAGTAGCTACACCCAAAGAAGGTCCTATACGTACTCACTTATTTGTGTGTTATGAGATACAAAAATGTAAAGCGCATTACCCTTTAAAGTCTTTTAAAACGCAGCATTTACCGCATATGAGAACGAACCCTCGGTCACAATTCAGATAATGGAGCAAATATGGAAAATGGGATTGTCTGAAAAGATGTTATCAACTGTACTAATAGTGTAACATGATATTTAAGTCCATTCTTTTTGAGTGAATAAAATATGGGTATTCTATATATATATGATTGGAAAGTCTGGAATCCCTGGTTTCCAAAAATCCGCAAAACAAAAAAAAAAAAATTATTCATAAAGGCAATTTATCGGTAGTTTTTAGACAGAGGGTCAAGAAAGATGGAAGTTCAGAATACCTTTCAGAAGTTATTCCTTCTCGCCCTACACATCTGTTTCCATTATGTCTATGACCCATAACGATTTGTTAATGTTTTGAATATAAGGTAAAATATCTATAATTGAGTGTGTATACTGTTAAGTAAAATGGCATCAAGTCCACATTAATTAGTTTTATGACAACACAAATGGACAAGTCCTTTCTTATTTAATAGTAAATTATATCACATGTGATTTCTAATAACAATTATTCATTGTAAGGCAGAGTAAAAACCACATATATTTTGCAAGAATCCAGTCAATAAATAGATTTCAAACACTGGAAGCAACAAGCAGCAGGTAGAATAAATAGAATGTAATTATTTTTGTAAGTGAATAAATTTGCCTCTTTACAAAAGACAAAGCATGATTATACAATTCAAAGTAACGATCTTATTTTGCACTAAATGCAATAAAAATTCCATACATGCAAGAATGTCTGTGTGATAATACATTAAGCTGCTATGATGACGAAGATAATGGCGATGATTGAGAATGATAACAGTACAAATCGGATGAAATCGTACCACATAATCATTGACAAAATTTAATTTATAGGTAACAGGAATAACAATATAACAGTTTGTGCTGCAGAAATATAAAGTGCAGATGATTGAGAATGATAAATAACAGTACAAATCAGATGAAATCGTACCACATAATCATTGACAAAATTTAATTTATAGGTAACAGGAACAACATAACATTTTGTGCTGCGGAAATATAAAGTGCAGATTGAATAATCACTGAAAAAACTCCCACATACAAGTAAAGCCAACAATAACGAACTTGACAGTGACACCGTACAAAAATCCTCAAATAGACATCTCGTAGGAGCAGTAAACAATCAATGTTGACACCAAACAGATAACTACATATGGATCTCAAAAAGAAAAATAAAACATGCTAGAAGAAGATGAAATGTAATCTAATCTTAAATACTTATCATGCAATAGATAAAAAACTCCACAAGAGATTTCCAGCGTTGTAAAAAAAAAAAATAGATTTTAAAAAGTTCTAACATCACTGGTAACAATGACAAGGAAATCACTCTCGATGCTGATTTCATTTCGAAGTAAAATTGTCACTGTATTCACATCTCAATGGCATATTAGACCCCACATCGAACTCTGTCATATTTTATGTCCATGATGTCTTGGGTCATCGTTGATGTTCTGACAGTGAATTAATGTGAAGTTGGCCATTGCATCTCACACACACAATCACTATTTCATGTTTAACTTGACGTCCAATAATTGAATTTGGCCAAGCAAATGAGCCTGAAAATACTGAACCTTTCAAATACTAGTATGACCTCAGATGTCTTCCAGTGTGGTAGAGAAATCACAAGGGCCTTCAGTGAATCCATTATTTTACATGCTAATAAGCCTTGAACAAGAAATGCTTTGACCTTTCAACTCTGGCCTCACTTATCATCTTGCATCTTTTGTCATGCTGGAAAATGGCACTTCACCTTTTGCACATCCAGTATAGTAGCTGTCAAGATGTTGATAACCTATGAGCCTTGCATAACAAATGCTTTCACTTTTCATCTCTGACCTCGATTATCTTTTGTCATACAAGGTCACTTCACCTTTAGTGCATCCAGGACAATGTCTGCCAGGTTGTCAATGAGTAATGCTTCGACCTTTCACCTCTGATGAGCTCAGTTATCTTTTGTCATACTAGGGGAATGACATTTGACCTTTAGTGCATCCATGATAATGTCCGTCAAATTATTGACATGCTGATGAGCCTGGAACAGCTCTGCTGCAGGTAGGGCATCAAGGGCGCCCTCTCTGAAATCAGACACGAGGGCTTCAAGTCGTCCTAACAGACCGCTACCAGGCATTGCCTGAGGACTCCTGGGAGGTGACAGGCTGCCAGAATCCTTGGAGGTCCCCTCTGCAGCTTCAAAATTCGACCTTTCACCTGCAGGTCTGCCTGGTGGAGTAGAGCTGCCGTTGTCTGTCAATGCAAACAAACATACACCCGTATGTCATTGGGGGAAGCAAAAATCAAACAAATTTTGCATTCAGCATTTACATGTAGCTTGTCCAATAGATCGGTTCACTAATGTATTCAAATCGTATGCATATACATGTACTTCACGAACAAAAGTTGTTCTTACCATTAAACTCGTTACTTCTCCAAAAGAGGGCAAGTTCATCACTTATTATATTGTACTCCAACCTTAGTTTTAAGGAATACAGTGGAACCTCGTTATAAAGAGCACTGATATAACAAACTCTCGTTATAACAAGGTGATTTTCCTGGTCCCATCTCTTTGTATTCTATTGTATTTTGGCCCTGATATAACAAGGTTTCGATATAAAGAGGTAATTTCTCTGGTCCCAAGGACCTCGTTATAACGAGATTCCACTGTATTGCACATACATGTATAATAGTCATGATATCCTACCACACACAGATAACAGTCCAACACCACAAATGCTTACCACTTTTACTGCTGTCCGACTTTGAAACAAAATCAACTTCTGTTCCCTTGGACTCTGGGAACTATAAAATGAACCAAAAGAAAAGATAAAAGGTTTTATAGAATGCTGTTCTTCTACAATAAATGATATTCTCATCAATTTAATAGTACACATGTACAAAACCATCCACAGTATTCATCACCACCAATTTCATATACGTCTTGAAGTTTACTTTAGCAACATATACATATAGTCTATCACATAATGCAAGGATTCAATTGTAGAAATCTCCCTCGTATTACATTTTCTGAGCTGCCACTGCAGAATCTGGAAAACCTGGGGGTGTTTCATAAAGCTGTTCGTAAAGTTACGCATGACTTTACGAATTACTTTAATATGAAGTGCAAGATAGGATGCCCAAAGTTTTTCCTGATGTTTTAACAAAGTGTGACTGCACTTCCAATAACCTCAATTAAATTATGGCAAAAATATACTTTGCATTAAAAATGTTAATCTACATCTGCACAGTTTAACTTAAGTTGATACAGTTAAAAAGGATTGAGCATCCCATTTGGCTTGTCATATTTAAGTCATTCGTAAAGTCAGGCCTAACTTTACGAACAGCTTTATGAAACACCCCCCTAGACATCAACCATTTTTCTCTACATCACAGTCCTCTTTTTTTTTTCTTCTTCAATATCCCTTCTCCTCTTTTTTTCTATCATCTCCTCCTCATCCTCCACAATCAAATCTTTAAAAATTATAAAGATAATTTGTTTTTAATAATTCACCAATTATAAGTAAATTTCAATTCCCAAGTACATGTAGCTTGTACACCTTGCATAAAAAACTATATGAAATAAATTCATAACTTCTTCGTTAAAATGTCAAAAAGCTTCCATTTCATTTTTTAAAAAAAGGACGCCTTCATGAAAAATGATAACCTAACCCCTTTTACTTAAGACTTCATTTATATGTACACTATCCCCCTGAAAAATCTCTCTTTGGTATGTTAACAGTTCTAAATTTGCATATCATCAAAACACAAACATACGTGTACAGTATACTCACACGTTGTGTGTCCGGACAGGTTTGGTATCTGGACATATGATTTCAAAAAGCTAATTTGAACAAGTTTACATGCAATATTTCAGGAATCTTTCAAAACTTATCTTGGATAATATTATAAATTCCAAATTTTTATAGTGGTTAGTTCTATTTGAGGCATACTTTTTGTGAAATCCAACAGCAAACGTAACAACTTCATTTTTGTTAAGTGTCCGGTCACACAACTCCCCCCGTTCTAAATTCTAAATGAAGATGTATCAGTCCCATATTATTACCTTTTCTGTTTGGAATGCACACAGGACGTTCTTGAGATGACTGACTTTGGGAGACTTGATTGGAAGTGACTGAACCTGACAGAATTAAAAAAAAAAAATTAAAAAAAAGGAAACAATTGCATATTTTCATAAATACATTTGTGATCAGATGACTCAAATTACCATTAAGTCCCAAATTTGAAAACAGAACAGATATATATACATTGTTTTCTTCAGTATAACCTGCTGAAATGTCATGTTATACCAAGAACAATCAGTAACATATGCGTGATATGATGTACTTTTTTTATAAGTGATCTGACACAGAAATGGTGGATTGTCTGTTATTGTTTTATTGCACATTTGGCACATACACACATGTAAATAACAAAGTAACAAATGATCAAATTTAAACAATGAGATCAATGCTTAGAAATACCTGTGTTATTAGACAAATATTAACAGCTGGAGTACAGAGGCTATGTAAATAGTCTGCAGTCCATATATATATATCAGCTTGTGCATCATGACTAGGAACTAATAAGGGTCTGTGTCAATAGACTAGATCTTACCTGCATGGGTGACAAAGAGGACAGATCTCCAATAGTCCTGATGTTTCTGGCTCGGACTAGCTGGCCTAGACCTCTAGACCTGCCACAATACAAAAACAAAACAAAACAAATAATATCAAATGCTTTAGGTCAATCAAAAAAAGCAGAATAGCAGCTAATTACACAGAAATATGTATGAAATGAATATAAGTTTAGTTGGTTAGAATAATCTGTAAGAAGTAAAGTGACTAATTTATATTTTATTATGCATGAGTTTTAGCCTTAAAACTGGTGATTGTTTCCGTGGAAGGTGTACAACCAAGTTCAAAATGAAACAGCAATTTACATCTTGACTTGACAAGTCGACATGAGGCAGTCGGTGCAAAAAAGAAAAAAAAATGAGATAAGCTTCATATTTCTGTATTTTATAACTCACATATCAGTGAACATGCAAGGGCTACTGTTGCATATGGCGATGTCTCCCCCTCCCCCCCCCCCCCCAAATAAAAAATTGCCCCTTTGCTATTCATTGGTACAAAAACTTACCACATGGATGATGTCAGACGTGGTAGCACATTCTCCACAGGGAGGGGGCACTCGGCTAGGGCAGGGTACACAAACCCCTGACTCTCCTCCTGAGCTTCTAAGCTGCTGCCTACCTGTGTGCTGGGGCTACCCTGGGTCAATGACCCCTGCGTGCTCTGAGAGGGGAACGTTGCTTTCTTCATGCTTTCCTGGTTTTTATTAACCTGTAAGGTGCATTAGTAATTGAAAGAGGTTTGCTGAAGTAAAAGTGTCATTTAAAAATACTGTTCTGTTCACAGGAGCTTTTTCATGGTTCCCCCCCCCCCCCCGAGCTCTTTTGAAGTTTTCCAGAGTTAAATCGCTCACCACTCCTTAAAAAAATATTTTTCGCTGACTGTAAACAATTTGGATGATACAAAGACTGAAAAAGTTGCAAAGATGTAGTAAAAGAACAGACAAATCTTTGAAAATGAAAATCGTTGTCCATGCATCCGTTCATGCTCTTCTTACTGTGCACAACATAAGGTAGCTTAGCGAAACATAATGGCATGTAAAGACGCAGGAGAGACTCAAAGAGCTGGTTTCGTTGGTGCATCTAAAATTACAATCAGACTTATCTGAATAAAATATTCATATTATTTTGCTTAAAAGTGCAAAAAAGAATTAAATACTAATTCTACTCCCAACATTTTGGTTCTGCCTCTGTGGAATAAAATCATGATTTTGAATAATAAGGTCATTTGCATCTTTCCTGTGCTTTTACTTGCCATCACGTTTCCCTAAGCTCCCGAACAATATTGTCCCTTTCTCCATCACGACAATGAATGTGGCAACTACACTTACCATATTGAAGACCTTGCTCGCGTAGGAGGAAGAAGCGTTTGGAAAGGCCTTCAGGGGCTTCTTCTTCATACGACGGCTGGAGTGGGGGCTTTTCCTCCTCAGTCGATGAAGGGAATTTGATGATGGTGACGAGGATGAAGACTGGCTGGAATCGGACTTGGATGGTGTGGTGATGTACTGTTACAAGGCAAAAACAAAACAAAATTTAATTTACGTAAGGTACTCAAGGCATGGGACCTCATGGAGTACTTCAAGTGTTATCATTGGAAAGGTTAGCATCTCTATGTCAAGAAATTACCAAAATAAGTCTTTTAAAGGCAACTGGTCACATATGAACTTCCTCAAATATAAAAATCGTACATTAAGTTGTCCTTTTTTGTTAAAATTTATTAACAGTTTTATACATAAAGGTTTGACAAAAGTGTGCCAGGAAAGCTCACCTTAGAGTTATGTGCCATGACTTTCGAGGCAGCCGTAGTGACAAGAGGAGACATGGGAAGACGCCCTCTGGAGGAATCATGTGCCAACCCAAGCGAGAGAGAGCTGTCTTGAACCTTGGGGACCTTAGGGACAGCGCTGTGGTCTTGCAAGGGCTCGGGCTCGATGAATACCTTGTCAGCAAAACTCACACGACGGCTCTGTTGTTGAGTCATGTAGAGAGATTGTTAGATCAAAAGCTTGGGGGAAATATTTGAAAAGCTGATACTCTCACAATAGCACTGACATTAGGTACAATTCTCAGGACTACAACAAGGGACTGTGGGCTTTGCTAAGAGCTGTACTGAAACTGTGTTAAAGGTACTTCGTTCTTTTGCAGCCCTAAATTTTGAAGTTGTGTGAGTATGCCATAAATTACAAAAGAATTATAATTGGAAAACTTGTGGATGTGAAAAGGATTATAATTTGCTTTTAAGTATTAGTAATAATAACAATTTGATAACACTTCTTTTCTTTCGACTAAAAAAAAAAAAATTGTGTAATTTTTAAAATTACTTTTTTGATCTTTACTTGCGTTAAGCTCCATCTGCGACAAAAGCAAGATTTTCATTTCTTTATAAAAGAGCTACAGAACTTGTGACCTAGAAATTTCATAGGCAGTATCAACAGGATGTCTAGTAAACATGTGCAAACTTTTGCAGAATTTTGTCTAAGTCTGCAAAAGGGATGAAATACCTTTAAAAGCTTTTTTAAATATTAATTATACAAGGTTTTCAGACCTAAAGGTTTAGATTAAGAAGCAAAGAATTAAGTGTTGGGTTTGTAATTCTTTAACAAAATAAGGGAATGAGCAAAAGGCTACAAGTGTATTTGCAGAGAAGCTAAACACTGCGATCAACAGCAACTTGCCCAGTCATGAAAAGAATGTTGATTGATAATGATGAAAAATTAATCTTCACTAGCCTTGCTAGATGGAGAAGGGGAACTGCTTCCCAGCGCATCACGGTGCTTTAGAATCCCACTGCTCGGCGACGCATTGGGTGAGTACATGTGAGGTATACTGCCCTCTGGAGAGTCAACCTGGTTGGGCCAGATGGGGCGCATGCTGGCGCCTTCTGGCGACCCCTGCACCCTCGGGGTGAACTTGGTGGGGATGATGGGAGAGACTTGGAAAGGCTGCATGGTTTCCATGGCGACAGCGGCCATTTTGGGTTTCTCCGGGGAGGCAAGGTTGTCCAACTCCGCAGGGGAGAGGTTGGGGAAGGTAAGTCGCTGGGATGGCGAGTCGGTTGTTTCGTCCTGTTGTACGTCATCTCCCTCAGGTAAGGGCTTCAAAGGACTCTGACTGCTATTGATAATGTCATCTTCAGTATCTAAGGGATACAGTACAAACAGTCCATCATTGAAAACAGCCATTTCTCTAAAGGCGGATTCACACCGAAAACACGACAACACGACATGAACGACTTTCTGAAAAATCACTCTAATGCAAACCTTATGGCACCATGCACACTGCCACGACATCTTTCGAAACGTTGTGCACAACGTTTCTAGCTGTTTCAAAAAATCCCTCAGCGAGAGATTTTTCCCATCACGACATAACGACATTTTGGCCATCAACCAATTAGCGTGGGGGATTTGCACTGACGTCATATTTTATATTTATTATTCCGAATAGACAACAAAGATCACTGATTCATATGTAATTCTTCAGCATCGTCACATGTTGAAGAATTACACAAAAATTAATGATCTTTATATGTACATGTAATTCTTAAACATAGTGAAAACTCACGACCATATGAAAAAAACCCCAAAAAAGCTGGAATTATTCCAAAAAGACAAGATCAAGAAGATCTATGTAATTCTTCAACATAGTCACATGACCAATTTAACAACTTTTAGAAACTCCCCCCCCCCCAAAAAAGATTTTTTTTTTAAATTTAAAAATAAAAAAAACTTCCATCTTATCTTTGCAATTATTTTGATGACTACTTGATGGAATTCAAATGAATTCTATCACGACCTTCTCATCATCAAAGACGACATCACCATCTCTTCAGCAAGACTTTTTAGCAAACTTCGTGTGCGGTGTGCACTGCTTTTCTGCTGTTTGTCGTGTAGCATGTCGTGGTGTGGTGTCATTTTGTCATGTTCGGTGTGAATCCACCTTAAGACCTCATGCTCCACTAATTCAATTCATCATTTCTGTGAAGTTATGAGCAGCAGCCCATTGCTTTAATCCTTGCAACTTAAATTTCATAGTACATGTATATTCCTCCATTCACTATCTAATTATTAATTGACATCTGGTTTAGAATGATCTTCTTGAATCTTTGTTCGCGAAGAAGAGCCAATGAATGATGACACTGACCGACTTTGTTTGTATTGAAAAACTTCAGCTCGTTAGCAACAGCAGTGTCATGTTCCTTAATACTGAACTACCATGGAATAAAAACTTATTGCTTACATACTGTATTCACCTTTCAGTTACATTCCCACATACCCTAGCATAATGTGTATTAGATTTGAAAAAAAAAAAGGGATTGTCCATAAATGGACGGGCACATAAATAGACAAGCGTGTTCAGAAAAATTTCTTTTGCATGTTATTAGCATTGATCTTCCAAAGACAGCAGTTTTCGCTCTAGAACTAGGTTGAACCAAACTTGCATAAAAGACAGAATCGAAATGATAACCTACCTTGAACATCCAGCCCTGAAGATACCACACCGATGGGAGTTCCTTCGACCTCTTGAACATCTCCATCTTTGACAAGGGTGTCTGTGCTCTTTGGTAAACTTTCCATCCCTTCATTCTCCATTGCTTGCTCTTCCTCCTCTTCAGACCCTTCACTTTCACTGCTCGTCTCACCATCATCTTCTTCTTCTTCGTCCTCATCACTTTCCAACCTCTCCTCGTCCTCTTTAGCCTTCATGTCCTCAAGTCTGTCCACCTCTTTTAGGGTACTGCCTTCTGATGTTCGTTCTCCTTCAGATTCACCCTCTTCTCCAAATGTTAATCTCTGACTGCTTCTCTTGGATCTCATCTTCATGTGGCCTGCATCACTTTGTTTTATACCATCGTCTTCCTTCTCTGGAAGATCTTTCTCAAGATCTTGTTCCACAACAACAGGTTCTACTACCTGTAAGTGTTTCTCTGATATAGGAGCATCTTGAGAAGCAGGGGCCTCAATGTCAAGGGATTGTTCTCCTCCTTTATTTTCAAATTCAGCCCCATTTTCAGCTTTTTGAGGATGTTTCTCCTGAGGGACAACCTCATCTGCTTTGGGTATCTCTGAAGCTTGGGACATGAGTTGTTCCAAGTCCCTCATTTCGATATCACCATCCTCATCCACAGCTTCCATACTTGCATTATCATTAACAGTGACACACTCATCCATGTCTTTACCATTATCCTTCCTTTCCACCTCAAAGGTCTGTTCTGTTCCTTTGCCTCCTTCATTTTCCTCCTGTTCCATTTGAGTAATGTCCTCATCCATCTCTTGGCTCATAGTGTCCTTGATAACAATAACTTCCTCTGCTTGCTTCACCAACTTCTCATTAGCATCATGATCCTCCTCCTCTTTTGGTGCTTTTGCATCAACAATGTCATCAACACTATCCTTTTCCTCTTGGGACGCATCAAGGGGTAACTCTGTGACCTTTTGCTTCTTGTTGCGCTTCTTGATTTCTATTCTTGAGAGCTTGGTGCCAGCTCTTGTCTGCACTGGTCCAGGTGAGAGGCAGAGCCTCTTGGACCTCAGCCGAAGAGATGTCGGTGATTTAGACCTCTTCGAGACCCTTCCTGACCTCACATTGCGCAGAATTTGACTGCTGCTAAGGCTGGAGGTTTTGGGGGACAGTGGGCGTGATCTTCTTGCTGACCTAATCTTTGGCGGAGACAGCATAGGCTTCGGAGACAAATCCTGCGCTACCTTCTCTGCTAGGGCCTTCAGTGAACTCGGAGATATTGCATACGATGACATCACCTCTTTAGGTAAGTCTGTGCCTGTCTTAACTTCTGCCTTCTCATTACCCTGAGAACTGATCTTTTCTGGAGAGTGGCTTCTACGTTTACCTTTTTTCTTGCCACTTTCTTTTGTTGCTATCTTTTTGGCCATTGATCTAAGAGCCTTTGGTGATATCCTGGTAGGAGACTTCAACGATTCGGCAGATTTTGCTTTGCTCAACTTGTGTCTTCCTTCTGGCGACATCAAAGCTTTCCTGAGGATATCTTTAGCACATCTTATTTTTGAACTTGGTTTGCACTTCCGTCCAGATCGTGTTACAGTCAGGACCTCCTCATCCTTCAAGGCAGACAGTTCACGCTTTGGAGTATCCTTCTCCTTGATCCTTGTCAGATCATCAGCAACTTGATCTCTAGGTGGCGTTTCCGTTGTAGGGCTGACCTTGTCCTCTCTGTTACTTGGTGTCAAAATGGGAAAGTCCACCTCCGAATCTTCAGATAAATTACCAGCGTCATTCATCTCTGCTTGCTTGACATCACCAGCTGCTTTTGCCTGCAGTGATGCCCTAATCTGCACAAGGGGAGTATCATCATCCTCACTTGCGACACTATCATTCATCTGAGTGTCAGTAGCATTCAGTCCATCTTTAGACAATGTCTCATTTCGACCCTCAGAGGTGCAAGTTCCAAAGAGATCTTCAGAACTGCTATTTGCCTCAGGTGCAACCTCACTATTTTGAGCAGTCATTTCAGCCTCTGGCATAGCTTTATTCTCACTTCTTTCCTTCTTAGTAATCTCTTCATCTTGTTCCATAGCAGATAAATCTCCATCATCTGTAAGCCTTCCTACGGGATCTTCTTTCTTCATAACTGGAACTTCTGGCTGATCCTCCTGCGATGAAGCTTTCTGCTCTATACACATATCACTCTTTCTTGGTCGCCTTCTCTTTGATCCTATAGTTGTTACTTCTTCAACCACCGTTGTTTCTTGTTTCTGGCTATCCTCTTCATTTTGACCTGATCTCCTTGGTCTTTCACTTTTTCGTCCAGCATCTAATACTTCACTTTCTGTTTCTTTATCTTTCTCATCTAATGGACTAAGTTTATCATCTTCCTTTCCAAGTCTTCTGCTCTTCCTTTCAGATTGTTTCCCTTCAATTTCTTGACTTTTTGCTAATTGACTAACTTCACCACGATCATCAAGAGTCCTTCGGGGTCTGCCCCTCTTGCGTTTAATTTCTTCAATATCCTTCACTCCACTCTCTGATGCCTGGCTATCACCGTCATTATTATCAACCGTTTTTCTTGGTCTGCCCCTCTTACGTTTAACTTCTTCTGTCTTCAGTTCTCCAATATCAGATGCCTGACTTTCACCACCATCATCAACTTTTCTTGCCCTTCCTCTCCTTCTCCCAATATCCTGAATACCCTCAATGCTACACTTTTCTTGGCTTTCACTGTCCTTATTCTCTGTATTTTGAGAGAGCTTTGGCCTTCCTCTCCTTCTCTTCACTTGTTCTACATTGTCACTCTCTGTACTTGTAGAATCCTGGGAGTTACCCTCTTCATCGCTTCCCTCTTGTGACCCACCATCTTCATCTTTACTGCTCTGGTCTTTTTGAGACCTACCCCTCCTCCTCGTTGTGGTCTTTTGGGAAAAAATTTCACCAGAATTCAAAATCTCGTCAACATCCTTTTCAGGCAACTCCTCAGCTGAATGTGGCTTCATTTCAATGACCGTCTCATCCATAGAACTAGAAAACAGTTCTTGCTGACTGCAAAGATCATTTTCCTCTGTCATATCCTCATCAACATCATGGTTACCCGTACTTGTGACGTCTGGAATGACTTCCACATCTTTCTGAGTCGCACTCTGACCAAAGTCCACTGCGGGTAGATCATCATCGTCACCATCATCATTGTCCAACTTTGCAAGGCATTCTTCAATAGACTGGTCTAGATCATCACCCAAGGGCGCTATCCCATCCAGCTCATACCTCTCAGCCAATTCTGCTAGGTCCTGTTGACTTGCCTGTAGGATATTCAGGTCTGTGGCTTTCTTTGATGGGCTGACCTTACCCTTTGGGCTGGACACTTCAGTAACAGAGTTTGACCTACGAGAAGACTTTGGTGTACCTTTCCGGTTATGTATCTCATCTGATATGTACCTCCTTAGACGCGGTGTTCCTGTAGGTGAGGATTGCCTAGGACTCTGCATCCTCAGACTACTAGCATCTGTGTTTTCCACTAGTTTTTTTCCCTGAGACTTTTTGAGTGGACTTGCCTCTTGGGTGTCTTTATCATTGTATTTTGCACCCCTGGGACTATAGAGCTCAATGTCTCTTTGACTCAGTTTTTGCAGCTTGATAATTGGTGTGCTGATAACCTTTTTGAATCTTCCATCAGGAAGAACATCCATCAAATCCTCAGCGTCCAAAGGCACATCTCTCACAGGACTTTCCTGAGGAACGGACGGGCCTTCATCCTTGTTGGGACTCTCCATATACGACTCTGGAATGACCATGTTCTTGGTTGGACTCTCGCCGACGAATGGTACAAAGTCATCAGAAACATCATGGATACCCACTTCTTTCACTGAATCCTCCTGTGTCTCTGGCACATCAAATGCTTCATTTCCCTGCTTCATCTCCTCCTCATCACCTTTGTCAACATCTTTCACAACTGCCCCGGACAGCAATCCCAATTCCTCCTGAGATACATCTGGGCAAGTGTCCTCAACGACCACTACCGATGATCCCGTTCCCCCTTCTGTTTGCTCTTGGCCAGTGTCACTCTCTGTTCCAACATCAGCACTGTCAGAAACATCATCTTTGGTATGGTCATCATGGCGATTGGGTCCATCCTCTATCAGGATCTGCCCGGCATCTTTGATAGGGGAGGACAACTTCTTGACTGGTTCATAGAAAGTCACAACCCTCCTGGCTGGCTTCTGCGACTTTTCTTGACTACTTGTCAAAACAATCAGGCTGTTTTCTTCCTCTGTTTCTTTTATTTCTTCTGCCACTTTTTCCTCCAGAATTTCCTCAACTGCTGATTGATCTTTTCCTGTTATGCCCGAGAAGTTGAATTTCTTTGTCTCATCTGGTAGATCTTCCACATCTGGGGTAGGTACAGGGGACCTTTGAAAAAAAAAAAAAAACAATAAGAATTCATTAATTGATCGGAAAACTATTTTTCAGAAAACACACAAGCTGCATATCATAGAACATTCTTCAGATAAACAAAGTCATGCCATTATGATCTAGGGACTCATAATTCTGAAAGTTCAATTTGTTCAAATTAATTTCAGCTGCAATATGAATATATCTTCAATAATCTTTTCCAAAATGGAATAAAGAAATATCTGTGTAGAATCTACATCAGGGCCCTAATTCAAAACAGTTATTCTGAATAGCAACTTCTACATTTTCAGACTAATATACAATCAAATGTAAAAAAGTAGCATTCATCAATTTTCTATCATATAATTGACAACAAGTTTTGTGAGACAAGGAGCTGTCCAAAACCCTAAAATTACTCCAAGCTCCATCTGAAGTAGACTTACGATGTTTGGGACTGGCTTTGAGTCTGGGTAAAGTCCTTGAAGGCCTGGGTGTCCTGGGATTGGTCCAAGCCATTGTAGAGGGCCAGTGAGACCCGTTTCTCCCTCATCATTTCTTTCTGATGCTCTGTCAAAACACGCTTCTTCTTTGGCTCCGAAGAAATGACCACAAAAGCCTGTTATGAGTAGGATAAATTGAAGAGACTCATTCAAATGTTCTACTTGCTGAAGAAAACACTCTACACAATAATGAGAACTAAAAAAAAAAATGTCTATACAAGAATTAGTATTATTTAGCTCTTCAATACACAGATTAAGCATTTTTAAAGAATTTATTATGAAAGCATAACATTGCCTAAGATGAACAAATGAAATATCATTAAACTGAATGAACTTTTTTTAAAAGATGATTAAAAATAAAATCTGAAATGGAATTCTCAAAACTAAAAAAAGAAAATGTGATTTATATAGGGCAATTATCATGTTTGATTAAAGTTGGGGTAGACAAATTGTTTCATATGCACACAAATTCATCAAATTACATACATGAGCAACATATCTACACAAATCTATCATTACTCCTAAAATCAATCCAACACTCACCGTATTCTTGTCCTCGTCGACATGCAACCGTCTCTTGGCAGCGTCCATTGCCATGGGTGACGCAAATTGCTTCCTCTTTGCCGAGCCAGGCGAGTATGTCTGGATCCTCTTGCCCCGCCCTGGGGAGGTCAGCTGACCCCCCTTGACTGGCGACGAGGCAGCTAGGAGCTTCTTGGCATCGTCCAGCCGATGGAGGAAGCTGCCGTGCATCTTCTGAGGAGATGGAGCTCCAAAGTTGGGGATGACAGGTGGGGCAGGTGGAGCCATTGCATCATCAGGGTCTTCAGTCTTTGAGGAAAGCAAAGAGGCAGATAATATTTGGTTTTATTAACCATTTTAATGACCAATACATATTTCTGTGTAAAGATAGCACAATCACATTAAATGTTCTAAGCAACCATGCTACCATGAGAGAAAAATGAAGCAGGAAGAGTAAAGAATCTCCTTGACAACCTAACCACTGTAAGTTATTTGTATATATTTAGGAATGTGGGCAGTTGGGGTGTGCATCGAGCAAATCTTATTATTTACATCAGGGGATCGACCTATACTGACACTATCCAAAAACAGGACTCAGAATCGAAACCTGAGTCATTGCAAAGATAAACTAGATAAAAAACCATCAGATCAACTCATATTGGAAGATACTCTTAAAAATTCCAAAGCCATTCTTTGGGATATCTAAAAGAAACTTGTTTTCTTGAAGACAAATCATTCCTATAAATAACTACATAACTCAAACTCAAACTCACCTCTGGAATGACAGGAGCTTCCCCAATATTGCTCTCTTCTTCTGACCATCCTGGAAGCGAGATCTCTCCAATCGTTCTCATCTTTCCTAAGCATGGTCTGAAAATGATTAATAATAATTTTGAGTTCTGGTAACAATCAAAAGTATTTTCTGACAGAAGCCAACAAAATCATCCCCTCAAGTTTATATGAGTACATGTAAATAAAAACAATTTGCAAAATAATCCTGAAAGAAAGCATGTAATTACTGAGTAACAAAGCAAATAAATATGGCACTCCACGATATATGCCGGGACTACGTCCGAGCAACACTACTGTTTAGGAACTTGACATGATGACAGAGAAAGTTTGTCAGACAAGCTATAGGTCAATTTTTAAAAAATATATGGCAAGATATCAACCACAGTTCTGAATAGAATTCTGGCACCAACAATCCTATATGCCACACTTACTTCAAGATTTCAGGATATTGCAGCGAGTCTTGATTCCCAAATGTTGCTGTCCAGAAGATCACCGTGTAATTTCGCAAACTGCGCTTCTTCTGTGTGAAGACAGCCTCCAATGCTGGTGCCATCACGTTCAGGAAGGCAGAATCGAAGCCGCTTGAGTACCGATTCTGGACGGTGGTAGTGAGGTCGATCCACAGTCGTTCCAGTTTATCTTCTATTGCACTGAGGTAGTCTTTCTTTGCAATGTTTGGACTGCAGGAATGAAAAAAAGCCTCATCAAATTATATCTTCAATTACTCTAAGTAAGTTTCTTTTTTTACCGTAATTAGGAATGGACGCAATAAGGATACAAATTCAATAATATGAGGTACATGTAGGTCTGACTATTCAAAGCATGGACACAAATTAATTTTCAAGGGCTGCATTAAGATTATAACCTAATCCTCACTAGCAAATATATTCCTTAAAGCCCATTGATGGAATAGTTTCTTTCACACAGGCTATTTTTTGCAGAGGCAAAGCAGCATCAGTCATTGACAATGCCTTAAAATCTTAACCCTACAATATACTTGAAAAAAATTCGGTATCAAAATTGATTTCTTATGTATTTTATTGTATTTAAAATTTCTTATGTATTTCTTTGTTTTTTATTGTTTTTTGGATGAAATTTGTCGGGGACACTTTTGCGATCATAAACAGCATAAAATAAAGTAATTTTAATCAGTAAGTGTAAAAATATTCATAGATTTCTAAATTTTGGCTGAAAACACATTTTGTATTGAAATCATACATGAAATCACATTTTTGAGCAATTTTTGGTCTGACGTGCAAGTACGAAATGTTGAGTAACTTCGGAACCGCATGCCCGGACTTGGTCTCAAAAGATGCATGAGATTCGAAAGAAAAAAGTCATGAAACGCCGTGGCGACTGCTTTGCGCGTTGCGGACATATCGCGAGAAATGTCTGGGGGGGATGGATTCCACCCCCCCTGACCCTTTTAGGGTTAAGGACAGGTAGCTGGATAAATGATAGTTTCTACAGATATTTTACAATGAAATAATACCTTTCCCCTAAAGATCTTTGTAACAAACTTAGATTTATACTTTTGAGAAAACTCCACATAAATAACCTACCTGGCAACAAAATGAATAAAATGTCCCAAGGGTTTGCTCCAGTTGATTAAGATTCCATGGATGTAGGAAGGTAGCCCCACACGGCAACAGTCTGACATAGCACCAATTAAAGACTGGGCCGCAGAGAACCAATGTACAACATCAGTCTGAAAGAACAAAGAGATGGCATAGATAATAACACAACACTCAGACAGTGATGCTACTGATGAAAATAATTGAGGAATATGATGATCATGGGGGTGACGATGACTATGACGATGATGACTATGACGACAATGACGATGACTACAAAAGTGATGATTGTGAGCATAATGATGATGAATGATAATGGGAATAATGATGATGATGATGATGATGATGATGATGATGATGATGATGATGATGATGATGATGATGTTGATGACATTGATGAATGTGATGACGATGGAGATAATTGGTAGTAATGATGATGATGATGATAAGAATTAATGATGATCAAGATGATGGTGATGATGGAGATGATGACATTGATGAATGTGATGATGATGGGGATAATTGGTAGTGATGATGATGAAGATGATGATGATGATGATGACAAGAATTAATGATGATCATTATAATGGAGATGATGACATTGATGAATCTGATGATGATGATGGGGATGATGATTGGTTGTGATGATGATGATGATGATCATGATCATGATGATGGCGTTGATGGAGATGACGGTAAGAAGGAAGATAGTGATAATGATGAGGCGAACAAGGATAATGAGGATGGTGATGTGATGATGATGATGATGATGTAATCATGACGATGATGGAAGGAAACATTACTATATCATTATCATACATCACATTCAAACAACATACCTGACTCAATGAAGGTGAAAACAGAGTCGTCTGCTTCTTGCACAGATTGGCACACGCCTCTGTCACCTGACCAACCAGCTTGACCAATGAGGTTAGATTACCCTGATAACGACTCTTGACCTTAGGTCGTTTTCCTGGGTGACGTGGAGCTGTAAAGAAAACAAAAGGGACCAAATGTTACTACAAACCTTAGAAATGTATAAAAATGTTTTTCATAAATGCACAAACAAATGGATAACCGCAACCAAAAATATGCATACCCACATTCTAATAACCGTAATCAATAATGCTATGTACAAAACATTGTTTTCGGAGGAAGCATGTTAAAAAGTAAACCATTTGGAAGGGCTTATTTTCCCTTCAAATGTTACAAAAACCTTCAAATGGCAACATTTGCACAAATGTTCCCAGCATTTCATAAAAAACACAATGCCCTGATTTTTCTGATTCTCCCTCATACAGTTCCAAAATTCCAGGTTCATTTGAGAGAAAAGAAGATATTTTACACACTAAAAGCCATGAAAGCCAATCATCCAGTGGATACGTTGTTTGGACACAAGAGAAGAGCATAAGAGATAAACTACTTTCTTCTTTTTGAGCCAATAGAATTACCAGATTTCCCCCTGATTTCAGCCAGTTTTTCATATTTCCTGACTTTTCCCAGGCTGGAAAAAAGGGGAACTCATTTTCCACGTTTTCCCTGATTTTGAGGATAACTGGGAACCCAATAAATTGGCAGATTTGGCAGAGAGTGAGTTGTTAAAAATTACTTACATCCTGGGGTAGTATTGGTGTAATGGGAAAGGTCTAGGTTCTGAGTTATCACACGACACACTTGGCTTAAAGCATCGACATAGCACCATTTCTGTCAAAGAAAAATAGAAAAGCATGTACGTGTGAATACAGAGCAATTAATAGGATCAAATTACATATAAACATGATTTCCTTCATACCTTTGGTAACACTGCATCAAGTTATGAAAGATCAGCGCCGAAATGGACACTACAAAAGAAATTATTTTTCAGGCAATGCCTTTCTAAACTTCACATTGACCTTTGAACTGACCTCTAGAGCACCTTCATCCATCTGTGTCAACAGCTTGCCGCTGATATCCTCACAGCACTGGTTTGCTTCGGCGATGGCGACCCTTGATGCTGATCGTGCAAACGCCTCGTACAACTCCGACCAGAGTTTTAAGAGTGTTTTGACAGTAGGCTGCAAAAAAAGAGGACAAACATAAATGCCTTTTATTTATGATGCTCATTCTGAAGCAAGAACATTTTTGTTTTTGATGAACAAGAACTACATGTATTTAACTGAAAAAAGGTTTTACATTTTCTAAAAATACATGTAGCGATGTGAAGTGGAATTTATAGTCAGTATCTTTGTGTACGAATTGGCGATTTTTAGATGCATTATATCATTTGCATTCAAACTGATTCAATTAATGCATATTTTCATGTGTCTTAAACTACGTAACAGTGAAACATCAGCATTGATACCAATTTGTCGAGGGGAAGCTGATTTATTTTGACCTTTGGAAAATTCTTCACTGCCATGGGTTAAGAAATTTGGCAAAAATAGCAAGCTTACCAGGGATAGATCACTAGTAAGCAATCTTTGTACTGGAAACAGGAGACAGGCAGTCACAGGTGAGAAGTCATGCTCTAAGGAATCTCCTTGGTTGACGTCATTCGTCTACACACAAAAATAAACCAATCAGAGACCTTTACATTGTTTCACATATAGTCAAACCTGTATATAATCTGCTCAAGGTACATGTAGATGAGACAAATGGTCTTCATAGACAGGTCATCTTTATGTAAAGGTTACTTCAGTAAAGGTTTTATTGAGAAACATGGTTGAAGGGAAACAAAAAAATATGTTTAAAAATCGCTCAACAACATCAAGAAAAGTATTTGCAGGCATACTAAAATTATAGAGTTGTAAGGCATTTTAGGCAGACCCCTGACCTATTCTTCATGATAGCTTTATTTTCAAAATTGCTTGAATAAAGCAATTTTGAACAGATATTGAAATTTTCCAATTTTTTGTTATAAATTTTGGGGAATTCTAGCCTATCTTGCAAAACAAGTACTAAGAAGTTTTTTTTTCATATTAAAGTTCTTTAGTCTAATCTCCACAAATAGAACATAAAAACACTTAACTAAATAGCATAAGAGTTTACCTGTACAATGTGTTGCAACAGTGGGCCTGCCAGCACACTCCACATCCTCCAGAGGGCGTCCTTGTTTGTGACGGAATCTGAGACCTTGTCCACGATGGCTATGACAGATTGGCTGAAGCCCAGGAAGGTGGTAGGAGATGCCATACCGCATTCAACCAGCCTCATGAGAATACTAAAGAACCTGTGATGCGGATGATGAAAGACAAACAAAATAAGTGTCATACTTTGAGGAACCAGTAAATCAGTGTTTGCCAGTGATGAATTTGGCCTAAATGTCTCTCATTTAGTATCTGTGTGACCCAAGGAAATCCAGGAAAAATTTGCATACCCACATGTTGTATGTCCGGACATTTTTTCCAGGATATTTCAGGAATCTTTCAAAACTATTGTTGGACAATATTATTGAGAACAAATATTCATGGTGGTTATTCATTATTTGATGCACATTTCTTGTGAAATTCAACAGCAAACATGGCAGCTTTATTTTTGTAAAGTCTCCAGATTCACAACACCCCTCCCTATAAAGTTTGAACTGAAACGACTGGTATTGCTGAGGAAGAAGGGTCCTAGCTTAAAGATGAATCAAAAGATTTATAGGGATGAAACTTCACAAATGCACACATGAATGGCAGAGCAGGATACTGGTTCTTACCTTTCTTCTGGTTTAGAAACAACCGTTGTCTGGTTGAAGAGAAGATTGGTGAGGAAAAGAGCCGGAGTTCCCTGAAGACAAACAAAACAAATACAAGAAACACGTCATGTATCTGGATTCTGCACAGTTACATATTAGGTACTTCGAACTCTAGATTTATGCACTGTTGGCTCAAAATCTAAGCATCTGTACACTTTGAGCTTCAAAATTGGTAAAAAGTACTTTGCCACAACTGTTAGAGTTCACTGACTTTGGACTATTAGGTCGAATGCTACAGCCTGAAGCTATATGCATGTAAATTAAAAAGTACTGTATTCTTGATGATCTTATCATCCTGATTCTCTGCATCATTACAGTAAAGATATGAATTCGATTTATGCGTTTAAGTATAATTTCTCCACAAGTTGAGGTTCGTTGACACGTGACCAGGTAAACCGCCATGGTTTACCATGGCAGTTTTTTACATGTGTGACTGGCAAGTTGGGGTGAAAAATTGTAGCTGAGAGCAAAAAAGGGTCCTACAAATACTCACTTATCTGTGTGTTATACGATATGGAAGTATGAATCGCATTCAGCTTACAGCATTTTATTGTGTCTCAGCATTTTATCACAGCATATGTAAACAAGCCCTTAGATTTAACTTCAAGACTTCAAGCAAATCAGAGAGCACTATTAAATGCTCATCCCATTTCTCCTTCGGCATTTCCAATAATGGCAACCAATGTACTGAATGAATATTTTTGAGAAGAGGTATATAATTCCTCTAGGGACTGTACTTACATGCATGACACCAGCACTCCCTGTATGATAACTTGACGATGACAGTACTTTCTTTGGCAGCTGACTTACAGAATCAAGAAGTTTCTGAAAAAACAAGATATAGTCAGGGTTTAATACATGGTTAAATCTAATCTAAATATTAATTAGCAAAGCACAGTCCAGCTGCAGGTACATGATCATGTGATTAAACTGACAAATTAAAATAATAAAAATAAATTAAAATTGTAAATTGAACATGTGATCTTTTATACAAAGTATACATGTACAACAATGCAAGAAAATATCAACATGTTTACAAATTCCTGCCACTATTAACCCTTTCAGGACAGGAATTATTAAAGGGCTGAATTGATCACATTCTGTTCTTCAAATTGACAATACTATTTTTCTTTTAGTGCTATATGGTTCTTATAAGGTGTAATGTCTTTGAAAACAACATACATGGCTGATAATTTTGTCTGAAAGTTGAAAAAATTGCCAATTTTGATTTAAAAAAAATGATTTTGAACCTCTCAAAGTGTTGCCAATTTAAGGATTTTAAAGTTTAATCCTGTTTTTAAAATTCTTGGCATCAAATGCAATAAGGTCATGCAACAAAAATGGACAGTGTACAGAAAATTTTGCTCATTTGACTCATGCATCTGGTACATTTTTTAGAGCTCTGAATCAAAAGTTATTGAGCCAAACCACAAAATGTGGTCAATTGTCTCAAATGGGTTAAAGCTTCCTTGTACAGAGCCCCTGAAGTGAAATGTAATATTTATTTATTTCCCTCAGCTTATAGTTCGTTCCCTTAACTTATAAGCTGTGCCCTCAACTAGTAAGTCAATGCTACGTACAATTCGTTCCCAAGACTTACATGTATAAGTTGATGCTACTTACAATTCATTCCCAAGACTTAGTTATCTTTACCAATAAGAACCAATAATATTGTATCTAATCACTGTGCGAACATGTGTCATACTCACTAGCACAGCAGAGGGAGGTAGTTGATTTGAGTTGACGAGATTTGTCAAGTGCTCCATGAAGAGGGTGAAGATGCCTACGCTATCCCGCTTGGATGACCCCTCCACGACCCCTCTGACCTGCTCTACAAACTCATTGAATATCCTCAAGGGCAAGTCACCTGATGGTTTGTGAACAGCGATAAAGAAAAAGGGAGACGCATGGTGAATAGTTTACAAACAGGTACCACTAATAAGATTTCACAAGACCAATTTGTATTCATGTTTCATTTTTGCATTCTTTATCTTGAATACAAACTGTCGTCCGTGAAATTGACCTTTGAAATTCTTGAATCTCTTTGAACCTCAAGGCGTCTGTTATTCTTCCAAAAAGAAATTTACAAGATTGAAGAGATTGGCAACTAAAGGCAATAGTGTTAAAAAACAGTTTCATCAGTCATTAACATAAATGTTAAGATTATTTAAGAAATTCTTCCAATGACTTCTGACAAAATTAATATCTGACAAATCATCATCATCATTTAACGTCCTGTTTTTGGTCTTTCTCCAAGCCTTCTGGTCTTCAGCATCCACCTGGGTGGGGGCAGATGCTCTCATATCTTAAGTCTCCTTCCAAGCTTTGCAACGTCTGCACGGGATTTTAAGCCTGCCACTGGGAAATTCATTGCTTTCTGTAGCCAACATACAAACATATTTCTGGAAAATTCCACTAACAGAATTTTTACTCACCTACTGTCTCGTCTTGTAGGAACAAGACGTCCATCACAAAAGGGATAAGACTTGGAGCAACCTTGCTGAACACACTGGGGCTACTCAATATCCTCTGGGGCAACACGTCTATTGCTACTGTAAAGAGGAAAGAGGAAAAGAAAGTGTGGTTGTAACTGGACGTTACCAAATATATGATGGTTCATTCAATTGTTCATACTTCTTTTTTACAGATGTTAGTGTAATTTAATTTCTCACACTTTTTATGAAATACATGTACATGTAGTGAGGAGTTTCATAAGAGATTGTCTAAAACTAATCATTATCTTCATCATCATCCATAAAGCTTATCATCATTATCATCATCATCATCACCATCATCTTCATCTGTAAAGGTTATCATCAGCATTGTCATCATCAACATCATTAGCATCATTACATCGATAATGCCCATCATCATCATCATCCTAATCACTATCCCCATTACTATCGTTACCATCATCAGCATCCTCCTTCTCACCATTATTTCCATAATTATCTTTATTCTCACTAGCAACTTCATCATCATCACAATCACCTTCAAAATTACCATCCCCACTACACATAACCGCTGGGAGAACTTGTGCCATACTACAGGTACCTTTACTAATCACATTCCTAGGCTTACTCCAACAAACCATCATCAGACTTACCTGACCCATCTTTGGGAGGTTCTTGGATGCCTAAGATGGTTGCCAGCATGCGAACACCTCTCAGCTGCACAGAGGCAAAGACCTGCTGAGCACTGGAGCCATTTAGAGACGATAGGTTGAGACGAGGCGTAATGGGGCTGGTTGCAGGGAACATGGCTAGTGAAGAAAAAAAAAATATATGGACAATTATACTTCTTGAAATTAGATATGAAGAATTTACAATTTTGAAAAAAATGTTTTGAACAAGTATCATTTTTTCACTCTATCAATGTAAATCATTGTTAAGAAAGACTCTGTCTTTAAAATCACCAACATCATTACCATGACAACAACTTCATGAATATCATAGTCATCACTGATTATCACACATGTTGCATCATCTTTAATCATCTTCATTTTCAACTAATTTTGTCATCTAATTAAATTTTCTCAGCCTTTGGCATTGTAAAGCATCTTTAGGACCCCATGTCATGAAAATCACCCATATTGTTACCATAAGAACAATGATTATCATTATTCATCTTACCTGTTCTGGTCTGAGGGGTGCTGAATCCTTGCATGAAAGGGGGTGCTGCTGACCCCGCCTTGTTGGGGGTCACAACTCCTGCCACGCCATTCATTATTGATCCCAAGGTGCATTGCAGCAGAGGAGCACATACCTGAAAGAACAAGAACCATTTAACAACAATCATCACTAACTTTCACTCCGTATGCAAAGCTGCCAAACTTACCTACAGGCGATTATCTTTCGTGTTACACTGTCAATAAATGCATGAATTAAAATCTGCATTCTATAGTTACTACTCATACTAAGATTAGGAGGCATAGAAGTTCTTAACTTATTTTAAAGACAGAATGTTCATATACATGTACATAGCGAATATAAGTGTTTATGAATTGAAACAATGACACTGAAGTAAAAGGATATAATTCTGTATGGTTTCAAAATACTATGGATTGTTTAGAAGTACTGGTTTCATGACACTAAATGGCAGACCTACATGTACCAAGTCCCATGCATCAGGCATGACAGTCACGCCTCAGGGCTCTCTCTCACGCTCACACGCCCGGCAACCTTTTTCTTACACCTCACAGCCAGACCGGGGAAAAAAATTAAAAATTGCGAGTCTGTAGCGTGGACGACTGTAATAGTGCCACTTGGACTTTTGATCAGCGGGCGAACACACAGGGCGTGCATGCGCTCCATACGCGCACTCCGGAGGCAGTTTTCGGCCTACCATGCTGTCGTAAACTCACATGCTAGGCCGAAAACTGCCTCTGAGACAGCAAAAATGAAAATGAATATTGCCATGGCAGTTCTTGATTTTTTTTTTGGGGGGGGGGATTTTTTTTTTTAAATAGTAACAGTATTTACTTTCATGATTTGAGTAAGAAGTGAAAATATATGTGTAATAAAGAGTCCAAACATCAGATTTTGTCTTAAGTGGCCAAAATCTCCCCCCTTACTCTAGTCTAAGCTAAAATAGTCACTTAATGTATGCACCAGATCGCAAGATTCTGAGCTTAAAAATGCAAAAGCTACCTACGGTAATGAAGGCACTAGTATATGATCATAGATATAACTAGGAAATGGAAAAAAGCTATTGAACAATGAGAAATCAACAGGCGCGGTCGCTATCATCCTTTAAACAAAACAGGAGCATTTCTCACCACTTGAAACGTAGAGGGCATCCTCGGACCCAGGGAGCGAACAAGATGCCACCATGCATCCAACTTGGCATGCACAACACTCTCAAATCTGATACTGGTTGATAGGAAGGGCTGCATTAGTAGTTTGAGCCTCTTTGCGTTGCTAAGGACATCTGGAGGTTGAAAAAGGATGCCAAATTATTAATAAACAATGCATGCCTACCAAATGCAGGTTAAACTTACTTAGAAACTTTCAATCAAAAGGATTATGATTAGCAAGAATATAGAATAGAAGTCAGGAGAGATGGTGGATCATTTTGCTGTTTTTTTTGTCAAATATGCCATCATTTTGTAAATGCCCTAATTCTACTGATTGCCATACATACCTAAAAATTTCATTTTTCACTCATTATTTGTTTTTGTTCATAAAGTTATCCTGAACACTTGAAACAATTTTTCATAGCTAACCAACAGAAAAAAAGAAGACAGAATCTTTAAATTCCTTTGAATGATCGTATAACTTCACTCAATAAGTAACGCAAACATACCCAGGTCTAGACTGAAGTTATCAATGAGAGCATGCCAGCTCTTGTAAGCTGCCTTCTTCACCTCAGGTTGTGGATTTTTGAAGCCTAGTTCAATCACGGCAAGAAGGCTGTTGATTAGGCTACCGCCCTTGTGTAGTGTCTGTCAAAAACATAAATCAGAATATAAACACAATAACTGCAAACAGTCTGTAAAATAGCTCCGTGGTTAAAGCTCTTGCAACCTGGAGGTCCCGGGTTCTAACAAATTAAAAGGACATTAATCCTCAACTGACCCTAAGTAACTAATCTGCCTAAAAACATGAAAAACAATCAATGCAAAAGATATGTATACATATTCATTTATCAAGCTATTACCATTGCTCAGTATCTGCCAAAAACAACTGCACAATCATTAAAAAAGCTCTTGGTGTATGAAATATCAGATGGTCAAATAGCACAGTGGTTAGACGAGTAGATTTTGAAACCCGAAGGTCCTGTGCTTGAATCAAACAATCAATAATAAATATTAAGAAGAATGTTCTTTTTTGTTGAATAGCACATGTCACAATATTCTGTAAAATCTCATTGTGCTCTCAATAGTATAAAAATGTCCAAACATAAGGTAGCTTCGCGAAATGTCATGGTGTGTAAAAATGCAGGAAAGATGCATATGACAAAATTATTCAAAATCAAAATTTTATTCCATAGAGGCAGAACCAAAATATTAGGATGTAGAATTAGTATTTATCTCTTTGAACAATTTTAAGCAAAATAAAATGAAAAATTTTATTCAGATATGTCTGATTCTAATTTTAGCAGCACAGACAAAACTAGCAATTTTCTTCCTTGCGTCTTTATGCGCCATTGCGTTTCGCTAAGCTACCTAATATATAACATATTAATCCCAGAGTACATATAATTCCTCAGAAAAAGATGAAAGTTTTTGTCCCTTGTTGTTTCTAAATTCATCTCATAATTCTTTTGGTTTCTCTCTTTGTCTATTTGGATTCTACGGACCTGGTGGGAACCATCTGGAAGAAAGCTCACAAACATTTCAAGAAATTTTGTCTTTAAATGCATACTATCAACAAGACATACAAAGTAGTTCTTTCTAAAAAAAAACACACACAAACTGACAACCCCCCCCCCCCCCCCTCTCCAAAAAAAACCCTAGATGAGTGAAGGTCCTGAGCTTGAATCAATGAATCAATCAAATAATGACATTCTGTTTATGAATAGCACATGTAAGTCTGAATGTGCTCCCATTGGTAGGAAAATGCTCGAATATAATAAATAATGTAATCCCAGACTGTATTCCTCACAGAAGATTAATGCCATTAAGCCGAGGTGTTTCTAAGTTGAATTTTATCTCAAAAGCCAAAAGTACAGTGAATACAAAAAATTTCACCCACCTTTCCAAGAATCGTGACATAATAAGTCCATACTCTCAACATCAATAACTCATTCCTGGCCCGAAACAATTTAATCATCTCTGTCAGTAAGACGCTCTTCAAATCTGCAACCAAAGGCCCAACTAGCTCCGCCCGAGCCTGCACCATGGCCACCAGACCCAGGTGGGTAGCATGTACAGCCCGGTCCCTGATCCTGGGGGCCGTGTGGACCAGGTTGGGGAGGAGAAGTTTGCCCCAGCGTGCCGCATGGAGGGACATCGCCTCAGGGAGCTGTTCCTGTAATCTGGCAGAATGAAGGTAACGGGGGAAAAGGTGAAAGCAGTTGCAACCATGTCACTACTGAATTTGGCAGAGAATACATTTTTTCAAAGGAGGGCAATCTTTCTTCCGGATGAAATTCAAAAAGGATTCGTGAACTTTGATGGTCGATTCTATGAAACACTATTGGTATTAAGATAAATGATTAAAATTTAATTGAGATTAAGATTTTTTAAAAGAAATTTTTTACAATATCTCAAACAATTGATGACAGAGTCATGATACATGTAAGCAAACCAGAAACTTTCTAAACACTAAGATTCTGCAAAAAACTAAGAGCTATTTTTTTTTTTTTTTTTTTTTTTTTTTGGGGGGGGGGGGGGGAGGAAGAATACTCTATTTGCATAACAGAACAAAACGTGTACCGGTACATGTCATCTAGCCGCACGAAAATACAAGTAGCCCGAGCTCAATTTGATAAGTTTAGGTGATTTACCTGATAATGACATTGATAGACTCATGCTGCACCGTCAATGACTTGGCACTGCCTTCTCCCTGGACGGCTTTCTCCACACTACACAGGATTGTATGGATCTAAGATAGGGAGTATAATACAAAAACAAATAAAAAATGTTTGGCCGGTAACAGAGTATTATATCAAAGTTACCAAATCTGAATAACATAAACTTGATAGTGAGAATCACTTTTGCAAATATATGAGATACGGTACATACTAGCTAAAGTGTCGGAAAGCAAATCTGGTAGAATGACTATAATTTGCAATAGTTCAAAACTAATTATATTTTATTCACTAAAACCTTTCTTGCAAATATCCTAACATGACAATACATGTAAGTAATAAAAGCATAAACTCCTAATGGTCTCTTTTAACATGTGAAGTTGTATTTGGAAAAATTTGCAGATCGATTACAGATGTACAACTTTAAAAGAAATGAGAAAAAGTTTAAAGTAATTACCTCTTCTTTAATGATGCTAGGTTTAATGTTTTGCTTTGCGAGACACCATAGTGCTCTAGTGCAGAGACTTTTGTCGTCCGTCTTCAGCAGACAATTGCACAATGCCTTTACTACAAGACTGCAGTCTTCATCAGTAAATGCCCTGCAGGGATCAAAGCGAGTAAACAGAGAATGGATAGAATGAAAACAAACCATTAGTCACTCACTTACAAACAAGTGAATGAGTAAATTACGCAATGCGTAATAAATGTCCCCGCCGGAAGTGCAGATCTGTGGAAATCAACTAGCCTCAACCTTAAAACTTCAGTGAAAAACTTTAGTGAATAAAATAATAATGTTACTGCATGCAAAAGAAGAGAATACCAACAATGCATGTATACAACTGAAATATAAAACATGAAAACATTATGAACCTTCAGCCATTTTGAATAAATTTGCATAAATTTGCATGAATAATGAATTTCAAAATTCTGTGTAGAAGTTTGGATGCCCCCACCCAGCCCTATCAGATAAAACAATCGGAATCAAAATCCGATGTGAAATAGAGGAGAAGTAGCATTTTTCGTCAATTTTGAATAAATTTGCATAAATTTGCATAATTAATGAATTTCAAAATTCTGTGTAGAAGTTTGGAAGCCCCCACCCTGCCCTATCAAATAAAACAATCGGAATCAAAATCCGATGTGAAATACATGTAGAGGAGAAGTAGCATTTTTCGTCAATTTTGAATAAATTTGCATAAATTTGCATAATTATTGAATTTCAAAATTCTGTGTAGAAGTTTGGAAGCCCCCACCCAGCCCTATCAGATAAAACAATCGGAATCAAAATCCGATGTGAAATAGAGGAGAAGTAGCATTTTTCGTCGATTTTGAATAAATTTGCATAAATTTGCATAATTAATGAATTTCAAAATTCTGTGTAGAAGTTTGGTAGCCCCCACCCAGCCCTATCAGATAAAACAATCGGAATCAAAATCGGCCAAGAAATGACGGAGAAGTAGCATTTTCTAACATTTGAGCACACACGGACAGACGGACGGACGGACGGACGGACGGACACACACACACACGCACACACGTACGGAAAATGTACCCCTTGAAAAAGTTGTTTCGTTATGAGTGACAAGTGTTCAAAATATCACATATCAAGCTGACACACACTGTCTTTTACAAAATGAAGTTCATAGCAAAGTTTGCTGCAGCAAATATTGGCTTACTTGTTTGGTGGAAGATGAAGAACTGTGAATAATGAGGAACCGAAAGGGCCCTGGCCCTTAAAATTTGGGTGCTGTTTGTTTTTTGTGAGGTTTTCATTGGGGGGGGGGGTTCCTGTAGGGCTTAGTATAGGTTTCCCGGGATTCCAGGACACCAGGATGTGTTGTGTATTCAAATTTGTAATACATGTTTATAAATTTTACTCCAAAAAAAAAAATCTCTAAAGAACTACATTGTATGCCATGTTGATATTTTATCACACTTCAAGTTGATATTTTCTAAACATTCTTGAGCTTTCGCTCTGGACCACTTTTCATTTTCATGATGGTTCTCACCAAGTCCGTAGAATCTAAATTTTGAGAAAAAAAAATCTTTTAAATTTCCATACCTCAAGATACCGGCTTGATTGAGACAGAAGCCCATGGCAGGTAGAGCAGCTTGAACCAAGGTCGTATCCTCCGACATAACGTCAGTGCTGAACTGACGAACCAAGACGCTGACGTCCAGGTTCTCACTGTCTTTTATCCTGGCTGCATCATTCTCCTTAAACCAGCTGTATCAAGAAAAGAGAATACCAGTACTTACATAAAAAACTATCTTGCATGCTCTGCATCGCTGTTATCAATGTTACCAATTTTAGAGAAGTTGTACCTTATCATGGCTGTTTCCCAAATACATAGATTAGCCTTCAACAGCAACAGAACTTTTGACTAGGTTAATCTGTGAACAAGTACACTTTTGACGAATGGCATTACTCAGACTGTAGTTTGAAGACTATCATCATGGTTGTAGGAATTACAGTTCAAATCTGCTCGAGATTGCCAATCCTAATACTGGTATGATAATCAAATACAGTCCAACCTGCTTTAGCAACCACCTGTCTATAAAGACAAAAATATTTTGTTTCCCTTAACAACTGTTTGTCATTGAAACATGTATTAAATGAACCTGTACGTAAAGACCACCAGCTCATAAAGACCGCTTTTCTTGTCTCCCTTGAGGAGACTTTATAGACAGGTATTAACAATATAGAAGACATAATGGTAATTTTTGCTTGATAATTAATCTAGACGATTGACTGATAGCTGTAACAACCAATATGGCCAACAATTGTTAGTGTTATAGATATTACCTAGGGATACCTAGGGAAGATCTAAATGCAGGCACTAGGCCTCTGTATTCAGTTCCAAGTTCTTCTTCCTTTTTAAGATGGCTGGATCATTTCCAGGTGCAGGCGACTCATAGTCGTACTAAATCGGCTCACTTTTCCAGCACCTATCCAATGCTACTTCAAAACTGTGCACACTCGGGGCAGTAATGGTGTCGTTAGAGAGATTATTCCATGGTTTACGTATTTGTACATAAAAAGAATTTTTGTACCTCTGAGTTTTGGTCCTAGGAATAAACAGTTTCTTACTATGCCCTCTTGTCTGATCTCTGGATTGTAATACAAGATTTGGTGTTACATCAGAATCGTATTTATTAAAAATCTTGTACAATTCAATCATATCACCTCGAGCCCTCCTGTAAGCTAAAGTAGGGATATTCAACTGTCTCAACTGTCTCACTACCTTTGACAAGTTAGGATCTTTCTAGGCTGCAGTATTCCTGCCTTGTTATTAGGATAGGCAAGTTTTCCTTTGGAGGGTGGAATGTTACAATTGACATGAACGGTTTTAGACTGGGTCAAATTGACATTTTAGAGTGAAAAAATACATGTAAATCTGTGTCTTACTTGGATATCGCATCATAAGCACCAGCCCTGTCCTCGCATGCCCCACCATCCTGCTTGCCCTGCAACTTGCCCAAGACGGTCTGGAACGAGGAAACTTCTTCTCCTGCATCCATGACAGCTGTCACCATCATGTTGGCGTCTTCGCCTCAGATCAATGCCGATGAAGTGGAGATGTGATAGAGTTGAAAACTATAGTATCTGCCACATGTTGCAACATGTGAACGGCTCTGAAGATCTGAAGGAACGACATGAAAAAAGGGTGAAAAAATCATACACTCATAGCTGGTACTAGGTACGAGACAGACCTAAAAACGACAATAATGTCAAGGCAATATCTACAATAACCTCACATACACTCATAGGCCCTTGCCTATGTGGGACTGTGTCGAACATTCACTGTTGCAGCATTCAAAAACAGACAACAAAATTGCTCTAGACACGATTTAATTTTCTTAAATTTGCTAGAATACCTGATTCAGAGACTCTTCAACTCTTGTATGTTGACTTCTGATTCCAAAACTGGAAAGCAGTACTTTTAAAGGGCCTTTTCTCACTCCTCGTGTATACAGCAGCGGGGACTGGGCCAAGCTAAAATCATCTACAGTACGCTTATATGCCTCGACCTGAAGCGAAGAGTATAAATGCGAAGAGTGCTCAACCCGCTACTAAGCACGTGTGCGTATTGTGGTGCACTCGTAAGGCGAGTCTCGTTTGAACACGGCAATATACACCTGCCGAATGTACTACGGAAATACGAGAGAGTAATTTGTCTTAACACTATTAAAGGTCTTTGCGAAGTTTGCCTGACCCCGGAAGCACCTGATCTCTAGGGAAAAGTGCCCCGGAAGCTTGATTCGGCATCTGGCTTTGTTCTCCAGACGTTTGGGGAAAAACATTTTTGCACTGCATAATTCTTCCACAGGATCGTATATTTCTATATAGCGCCATCAGCGTTAGTATATATCGAAACGACTGTAATTCTAGGCTAGCGCACCAAAACAACTACGACAACGCCGCCATAGCCAAGCATCTTCTACGAGAACTCCGCTGAATGGAAAGCAAACTGGTAAGTTTTTGTCTTTTTGTAGTTAAAATATTAGTTTAATACAAGTTTAAAAATCAAATTCATTTACATACATAGACATCATACAACATAAATACAGCAAAAATAGGGAATAAACCCTTGGAATTGCAAGGGAGGTGATATTGTAAAGTATACATTCAAATCTGCCAATAAAACACGTATGGAGTACGAGGTTATCTTACGATAACCTCGTATGTGTATGAGTGCCTCACATATATGTGTAAGTTAGGCAATCCTGCATCTACACCCACTCATGGAACCATCACTACGTGGGGCTGTGTCAATTTAGGCGGCAGTCACAACCTCTAAGTTGAAGAGTTAAAAACACCAATATAATTAGCAAAATTTTGAGAAAATACTTCTTTCTACATTTTAGGATAATAGAATATCTGATTTCATGCCTGATTCTTTCAATAGGATCTTTATCATTTTGATCAAGTGAAATTTTATCATTTTGATCAAGTGAAATTTTCAAGCTGGTTTTGGCCGGTGATCTTGCTACTTTCCAGCACACATGCATGTATGTGCTAGAGATCACACACTCTCTATGGGATGCAATTCTCTGTGGTATGAAGGTATGGAGTGAGAGGCTATCTATATAATAACCTCCCACAAATGTGTGAGTGATCTACACCAGCATCTACAGGGTGATGGATCATTACATAATCATTGTCAAATAGAAATCTTACCACATTCCTATTGCACACTGCACCTATTGCATCCATTCAGCATCTAACTCTCTAATGACCCTTGCCCTCCACTTCATCCTCCAAATCCACACAATACGCTCCCCTGTATGCCAGAACTACGTCTACATGTACGTTAAGCCCACACTCACAATACTGCAGGAGACTGACAATTCACGGTATCGTATTCTCGAAACAGGCAGCCTGTTGCTGTTGATCTCCGACTCTCAACGGAGAAAGGAAAAGAAGATGAAATAAAGCCTATCGCTCGCGTTGGGCTCTAACTTTAATACTAATTTGGTCAAACATGCAATTCGATAATTTATGACAGTAAGCACTGCAATTGTTTAAAGATTCAACCCAAACAGACCTCTATTCTCCTGCATGGCTGACAATAATAATTATCAATTTCAATGTTGTTTTTTTTTCTTAGGGGGGGGTTGTTCATCCTGCTTTCCTTTTTAATCCCAAGTTACGTCACCCTTTACTCATCGAACTGTAAGAAAGTGCACTCACACATATCTGAGGTTAGTGAAGAAAGTGCGACGTTGACGGAGAATGCATGCTATATTTGTGTCCTAGAGTAGACCTATGCCATGGCTAAGTAAGAGTTTATGGTTGGGGTTAGCATTAGGGCACTCTCTCTCCTAATCATCAGACTTACAGACCCAAAATCCCAAGGACCAAGCGAAGTAAGATGCAGATTCAAGATTATCTAAAACTTTGTTCATTACCCACGCCGATGAAATCGGTAGGGTTATGTAAAGGGTTCCGTATGTTTGTATGTTTGTTTGTTACCCACGCCGATGAAATCGGCAGGGTTATGTAAAGGGTTCCGTATGTTTGTATGTTTGTTTGTTTGTGTACAAGATAACTAGAGAACGGGTGAACGGATTTGCACCAAATTTTCAGGGATTGTTTGGATAGTGACAGGAAAGAATCCATTAAATTTTGGTGATGATTGGTGGATCCCAGCAAATTCTGTGAGACTTTCTAGTTTTGACTCTGTAGTATAGTATATGTAAAGATCACCGTTTCGGAGCCGATACCGATATCCCAACAAAGCGCATCGATAGCTTAACACTGGTAATGGCGTCAGCACCATTCTCAACGAAGAAGAAAAAAATGTTTTTAACTACTGATTTATTAGTCTAGAATATCGTAAAATTGCCCGAGTAGTCCGGTGATTCTAAAAGCAATCCTTATTTGATCTAGAGACCGGTAAGAAACTTCACAGAAATGGATAGTATTGATAGGAACAGTAAGTTTAGATTTAATTTCTCTCGAGTTTCTCACTTGCAGCAGAAAATGCTGCGGTAGCCAATATGCAGCTAGACGCCGGATCGGACGGCCCAGCGCGTACATGGCTAACGGCCAAATTTCGGGCATCGGCTCAGATTAGCCGTGAAGCCTTACTTTTGCATTGTGATTGTTGATTTAGAACTCATCCTAGTTAATAATGTGGATTCTCTGGGTCTTTTACTACGGAATATCGAACATCATATTTATCAAATCTATCTGGAAAGAGACCGGTAAGAAACTTCACAGAAATGGATAGTATTGATAGGAACAGTAAGTTTAGATTTAATTTCTCTCGAGTTTCTCACTTTGCTGTGGTAGCTAATGCAGCTAGACGCCGGATCGGACGGCCCAGCGCGTACATGGCAAACGGCCAAATTTCGGGCATCGGCTCAGATTAGCCCCGAAGTTTCATTACTTTTGCATTGTGATTGTTGATTTAGAACTCATCATAGTTAATAATGTGGATTCTCTGGGTCTTTTACTACGGAATATCGAACATCATATTTATCAAATCTATCTGGAAAAAAAACTAGGTAGGATTTTTTATTCACTCATTCCGCCCCTTTAAAAAGCAAAGGTAGATCTAGTTCCTTTCCGTGTGCTCTAGATCGAACGTTGGACTAAATCAGGGACTCAGTTTTATAATTATGAGGGGAGCAATAAAAAGCTCTCCTAGAACTTTTAAGGAGAGCGGTAGGGGAGCACTGCAAAAAGCTCTTCTTCGACATACAAGGGGAGCTTTTTGTCCGATTAGCAAAATTCATGGAGGAAATACGCATACTAAGTTAATACAACCAACAACTAAAGGAGACAAACTTTAACCCCCCCCCCCCCCCAAGCTTTTTTTTTATTCCAGGGAAATGTTTTTAAGGAGTAAAAAAAAATATATTACTTGAATATTAAAAAAAATCAAAATAAATTAAAATGATTTAAAAAGGGCCTTTAATTTTGATTTTTTTTTTTTCAGAGGGCTCTGTTGGCTCAGTGATTGCTTTTAACAGAGTGTATGAGTGTGGGTTTGAGCATGTGTTTTCGTTTCTTTGTTTGTTGTTGTTCTTGTTTGTTTTTTGAGGGGGGTGTTTTGATGAATATCAGAACAAAAATGCCTAAATCAACTTAGATAAATGCAATAAAAAATAGGAATAGCCTACAGTGTAGTTTGTTTAAAAACATCTACATTTATCATAAAAATAATAAATAATCAGGACTAAATTTGTACGCTATGCCATTCAAAGCGATATATTATAAATCAGTTATCATATACCATAAGTACATCAAAACTTGTTTCTCTACCCTAGCCTAACCCTCAAGATAGAGTCACGGCAGCTTGATCATCACAGTCACACTCACACACACTTATACATGTACAAGCTTATCTGAAGATGACTCACACAATGCCTTGCACTAACGTAAAAATAACGATGTTTTACATTAAATACAGGGGAAATTCAGGCAAATAAACCCCACATAAATAATTTGTATCATTGTTCACTTTGAATAGCACTTCTCAAAATCAGTATTAACCTCAAAAATCAGGATTCAGCTCAGAAAACTGCTACACTTTCATTGCTCTGCAAACACCAATTAACACATGTGGGACCTACTACGGTGAGTCAGTATTATGACGAACTTGATGCTCGTTTTGAACTTATGTTTTGCATTAAATACAGGGGAAATTCAGGCAAATAAACCCCACATAAATAATTTGTATCATTGTATACCGTAAATAAAAATACTCAAAATCAATATTAACCTAAAAAAAAACCAGGATTCAGCTCGGAAAACCGCTACACTTTCATTGCTCTGCAAACACCAATTAACACATGTGGGACCTACTACGGTGAGTCAAGTATTATGACGAACTTGATGCATGTTTTGGACTTCAATTTCGCCATTTTAATAAATACAGTTTTATGGAGTATTCCCATACCCAATTGAAGTATTATTATTATTTTCCCACGTAAGCAGTATGTTTTTTTTTTGTTTTTTTTTTCCTCTGGAATATTTATTTTTAGAATTTTATTTTTGTTTTGTTGTTTTTTTAAAACAAGACTCGGATAGATCGCGCGCACCTCAGCGATCGCGAGGCGCGCGATAAATCGCGCTACCTGAATTGGATTAAGGCGCGCATGTAGCGCGCGATCGCTCTCGCGCGCCTTAAAATCGAGTCCCTGCATGTTGGCCTAGATTTAATTTCAGACCTATATGAACATACTACCTCATAACACCTGTAAAATTACACTTCGAATGATGCCTACTGACTTTATTTCTCACGGCTAATCTCCCAAATTTCCCATATCTAGCATACAAGTAGCAACACCAGCACCAACACCGAACGTGAAATGAAAATTTCTTAATCCCTAGGGTATAGTGTTAGTCACTTAGTGAACGGAATTTTGTACATGAAATTAAACACCGGATGCCGAGCTCGGTTCAGCAGACATCATCTGACAAAAATTAAACACCGGCAACCGGAACTACATCAGAAAATCAGAGGTCAACACCTAACACCGACTGATTTTTTTCTCGTTTCATAGTCGGTGTTAGATCATGATTTCGCGGCAAAATAAACACTAACCACAAACACCAACACCGAGCGTGAAATCACCCAATGTAGATTTCAGTTTTGACCCCATAGTATAGTATTGCAACTACTCTGTAGCACCGCCAAGGCGTGGGTCTGCCGCCTTTGACGGCCCCTCTAGTTTGTTTGTTTGTTTGTTTGTGTACAAGATAACTAGAGAACGGGTGAACGGATTTGCACCAAATTTTCAGGGATTGTTTGGATAGTGACAGGAAAGAATCCATTAAATTTTGGTGATGATTGGTGGATCCCAGCAAATTCTGTGAGACTTTCTAGTTTTGACTCTGTAGTATAGTATATGTAAAGATCACCGTTTCGGAGCCGATACCGATATCCCAACAAAGCGCATCGATAGCTTAACACTGGTAATGGCGTCAGCACCATTCTCAACGAAGAAGAAAAAAATGTTTTTAACTACTGATTTATTAGTCTAGAATATCGTAAAATTGCCCGAGTAGTCCGGTGATTCTAAAAGCAATCCTTATTTGATCTAGAGACCGGTAAGAAACTTCACAGAAATGGATAGTATTGATAGGAACAGTAAGTTTAGATTTAATTTCTCTCGAGTTTCTCACTTGCAGCAGAAAATGCTGCGGTAGCCAATATGCAGCTAGACGCCGGATCGGACGGCCCAGCGCGTACATGGCTAACGGCCAAATTTCGGGCATCGGCTCAGATTAGCTGTGAAGCCTTACTTTTGCATTGTGATTGTTGATTTAGAACTCATCCTAGTTAATAATGTGGATTCTCTGGGTCTTTTACTACGGAATATCGAACATCATATTTATCAAATCTATCTGGAAAGAGACCGGTAAGAAACTTCACAGAAATGGATAGTATTGATAGGAACAGTAAGTTTAGATTTAATTTCTCTCGAGTTTCTCACTTGCAGCAGAAAATGCTGCGGTAGCTAATGCAGCTAGACGCCGGATCGGACGGCCCAGCGCGTACATGGCAAACGGCCAAATTTCGGGCATCGGCTCAGATTAGCCCCGAAGTTTCATTACTTTTGCATTGTGATTGTTGATTTAGAACTCATCCTAGTTAATAATGTGGATTCTCTGGGTCTTTTACTACGGAATATCGAACATCATATTTATCAAATCTATCTGGAAAAAAAACTAGGTAGGATTTTTTATTCACTCATTCCGCCCCTTTAAAAACCAAAGGTAGATCTAGTTCCTTTCCGTGTGCTCTAGATCGAACGTTGGACTAAATGTTGGCCTAGATTTAATTTCAGACCTATATGAACATACTACCTCATAACACCTGTAAAATTACACTTCGAATGATGCCTACTGACTTTATTTCTCACGGCTAATCCCCCAAATTTCCCGTATCTAGCATACAAGTAGCAACACCAGCACCAACACCGAACGTGAAATGAAAATTTCTTAATCCCTAGGGTATAGTGTTAGTGAACGGAATTTTGTACATGAAATTAAACACCGGCAACCGGAACTACGTCAGAAAATCAGAGGTCAACACCTAACACCGACTGATTTTTTTCTCATTTCATAGTCGGTGTTAGATCATGATTTCGCGGCAAAATAAACACTAACCACAAACACCAACACCGAGCGTGAAATCACCCAATGTAGATTTCAGTTTTGACCCCATAGTATAGTATTGCAACTACTCTGTAGCACCGCCAAGGCGTGGGTCTGCCGCCTTTGACGGCCCCTCTAGTTGTTGATGTCCTCTTTCATGTTTTTTGCCTTCAATCTTCATTGCTTCATTTTACTGTCACTGTCTATCCAACAAAGAATCAGATCGAACAGTTAGTCTAAAAATGGCACCCCAAAAAAGACAACCTTCGAAATAAACAGACATATTTGGGGGAAGAAAAATAAAATGCTAAAATTTGAAAATGGCCGAGGTTCTGAGCTGACTGGCAGCGACAATCAAGCGCGCCAGGTAGATCTATTCTAACTTAGTCATTGTAAGTTAGATCTAAAGTAAACATGCTGAATGACAGGTGATCATCAAATCGAAAAGCATTTGAAAACACGAAATTGCATAAATTCTCACCTGCCTCAAATGTTTTGTCTATGGTTTTGAAATCTTGCTTGCCACATCGACTACAACTACAATGACAATGGGATGCAATTGCCAATGCAGGCCTGCCGACAGTCGCTGTATTTTCCACTGCAGTGCAGTATAGTACTACCGGGTGGCCGTGGCGGCAGCTGTATATCACATGCAAACTTACGCGGTGAAATGCGGATCAAAGATTCGCGAAGCCGGAGTACATGCATGCATGCATAAAAAGCGCATAATGCAGCTACCTCATAGAGCTGCGTACAGATTCGCGATTCGCGCGGAATTACTCAGCTGTGTATTCGGGCGCGCCAAAACATGTCAACAATCACCACGTGAATGATGGGACGGTCAAACCGGAAATTCGTGTCGATTTTTTTCCTTTAGTAGCGTATTGCGGGGGGGGGGGGGGGGGGGGGGGAGGGGCACATCTTCATATGCCTATCTCCTGCGAAGCCAAATATGGCAGGCATACCGAAGAAGAAGAGGGGGGAAAGAAGAAGAAGAAGAAGAAGGAGAAGGAGCTAGAAGCCTCGGAGGAAAAAGGGGCACATTTTCACATACCGAAGGAGGAGGAGGGAGGAGGAAAAGGAGAAGTTGAAGAAGGACTATAGGCTTTCTGTGGTGATTGTCCATTATAGGCCAGGGGCTGCGGGGCGTTTTTGAAACTTGGGGGGGGGGGCTGACTCTGATTTCACTCATCATTTTCGTGTCTACTCAGAAAAGAGTGGGGGATGCGGCCCCACAGCCCCCCCCCCACCCCCCCCCCGGTTTCGCTGCCCATGTAGGCTACCGCCGGGTACGTGCGCATTATAAACTTTGTTGCCACGGAATAAAGTGATGAACTTTGAATACAAAAGTGTTTAATAATTTTTTTTTTTGTGGAGTTTTTTTTTAAAGGATCTCTCCGGCTCCCACATTTGCAAGGAAACAATTTTTATTGATTTTTCTATGATAGAGGGGAGTTCATGTCCAAACCAATGTTCCCGTATAGGCCCATCATGATCATGACATTTCTTTCAAAACTGAGGAGAAGACATTTCACAGCAAGAATCATTCAACGGATGATGGGAAACCTCCTCCAAAACCCCTTCCCCTTTCATATTAAAAGCACGGTGAATCATCATCCGACTCGCCTTCAGCATTCCCAAATCACATTCAGACCAGTCGGCACTTTTTAGTCACACGTGATGAAATCATAATAACAATGATACTTTAAGTGCTTCAAAATCTCAGAATTTTCCGTACTAAAAGACAAACTACTTGTATATAAATTGAGATAAGTATCATATTTTGTACTTCAAATTTCGACCGACTCATTACCCCACTTCCTCAAAAAATAAAAAAAAAATAAAAAAATAAATAAATAAAATAAAAATAAAAATAAAAGTTCTTATGAGCATAGACTTGCTTTCTTGGAAAAATAAACCTTGAAACCAGAAACAATAATTATTTTCGCCCATTATTAGCTAACTGTATGATTTCATGCTATTTTCTCTTTTTCTCAACCGATCTTTATGTAAAACGATGGTGTAAATAAATCAAGCGCCCTCAGTGTCGTTAAAATTGGGATATTGTTTTATATATATATATATATATATACATACATATATATATATAAAATTGTGAGAAATGAAAATGGGAGAATAATGGTTGCGTAGCTTAAATCAAAGTTCCCCAGAGCTGTCCTCCCCTTTTTAAAATTTTTGCAAAGGTTGAAAAAATGTCTCCGCCGGGAATCGAACCCACGGGTCGTTGGCTTAGAACGCCAATTCTTTCATTTTCATTTCTCACAATTATAATTATATATATATATATATATAATTATAATTGTGAGAAATGAAAATGAAAGAATTGGCGTTCTAAGCCAACGACCCGTGGGTTCGATTCCCGGCGGAGACATTTTTTCAACCTTTGCAAAAATTAAAAAAAAAAAAAAAAAAAAAAAAAAAAAAATATATATATATATATATATATAAGGAGAATTGATACCAAATCATTATTAAAGAACATGTGATTGAAAAGATACAAAAAAACCTAGCGAAAATATGTAAATCCATTGAGAAAGTAAAGATCTCTGTTAAGACCTTTTCCTTCAAAACTCCTGCTCTTAACAATTGCCCGTAATTCGGCAATTTTCCTATCGTCCGCTGACTTATAGCCTCCACCGAAAAGGCAAACCTTGTCAAGGTTTGCCTTTTCGGTGGAGGCTATAAGTCAGCGGACGATAGGAAAATTGCCGAATTACGGGCAATTGTTAAGAGCAGGAGTTTTGAAGGAAAAGGTCTTAACAGAGATCTTTACTTTCTCAATGGATTTACATATTTTCGCTAGGTTTTTTTGTATCTTTTCAATCACATGTTCTTTAATAATGATTTGGTATCAATTCTCCTTCTTTGTTTCAATACTATTATTTTGAATCTTTGCCGCTAATACTACTTGGGATTTTGTGTATTATTACGTTAATTACGTAAATTACGTAATAATGAAGCGCGCACAGTACTCTTTTCTCATCTACATAACTATATCCATCATTTTTTTGTAAAGCGCGCGCATCCTCAGTCAGATCTCCAAGAGAGACGGTTTCTAAGCAACCTATATCTGACTAAGTATGCGCGCGCTATAACTATAACTATTTCAATTATTTGTATGATACCTTATCATTTATTGTTCTCCTGAAGAAGACGCCAGGGAGCGTCGAAAATTTGAGTAGAAAAATAAAATTGGCCACAATGCATTACAAACGCTTTTAGCAGTTTTCTTTGAATTTGTTTGAGCCGATACGTGAAACCTTAACATATATATATATATATATATATATATTTTTTTTTTTTTTTTTTTTTAACCTACTTGTGCATAATATAATCATCACGTAATAGAATAATATCCCTGACCCCAACACAGATGCAAAAGGGGAACAGAATATTATATTATAAATCTCCTACACATGCACGTATATTTTAAATTCAATCCACAACAATGGCAAAAGTTTTAACACTGGAAACGTCGCTGGAGCAGAAATTTAGAAGTTTTTTCTTTATTTTTAAAGAAACACACACACACACACACGTTTTAATATGCCAAACACCATTTATTTAATGTCAGATAAAAGAGGATTGTAGACTAAATGCCTTGCCGTACCGGGGATCGAACTCACGATCCTCGCATTTACAGTCGAGTTTTTTTTTTAACCACTCGGCTACGACACCTCAAGATGAAAACTTGATATTCGGAAAAAAATGAGTCAGCCCCCCCCCCCCCCCCACCCGGGCCCCTCGCGAACGATGTGCCATATACGCTATTATTCAGAGCATAAAGCTTAGGCTCATCGAGTTGCAGAAAGAGTGAATTATTTGAAAGGTATCATTTAAACACAGCAAAGAGAGTAACGATTGGAAATCGAAGGCATATATTACGTCAACATGCTTGTGTATAAAAGAACTTTATAACGCAATCGAAGAGTATATGTTGAAAAGTGTGTATATAATCAAATCGATTGAAAGATAGATGATCGAGGATGATGCTTCCATCTCTTCTTCTTCTTATTTGCACCCGTCCCTTTATAATTTTCCTCCAGTTTCCTCCTTCACATTCTTCTATCTTTCTTCTTCTCAGTGCTTTTCTTCAGTCTCCTTATTCTTCTTCTTTTTCTTCTTCTTCTTCCTATTTCTTCCCCAACTTCTCCGCCTCTTCCTTCTGCATGCTTAAAAAAAAAAACCTTCCTCTTCCTTTTATTCTTCTTTTTTCTTCTTCTTTTTTTTCTTCCTCTTGTTCTTCCTTTTCTTCTTGTTGTTGTTGTTCTTCTTTTTCTTGTTGTTGTTGTTCTTTCTTCTTCTTCTTTCTTTCTTTCTTTCTTTCTTTCTTCTTCTTCTTCTTCATTTTCTTCTTGTTTTTCTTCTTGTTCTAAGTTTGCCTATTCTTCTTGTTCTTATTCTTCTTCTTGTCCAGTTCACATTCTTCTTTTATCTTCTTCTCCAAGTTCCTCTTCCTCACTGTTATTTTTGTATTCGTATTCTTCTCCTTCCAGCTTCTCTTTCATCTTCTTTTTCTTCTTCCCTCTTTTCCCTTCCTTTTCTTCCTCCTCTTCATTTTAGTCATCTATCTCTTCCTTTTTCCTTTTCTTCTTCTCCTTTTTTACAAGTAGGGTCTCGATTTCTCATAAAGTACTCAAATTATTTTTTGCCACAAAATCAATGTAAATATTATATTTAGCTTTATATAAAATGATATTTGGGGCTAAAAAATTTAATTATTCAAATTCTGATTATCCAAAACCGATGACAAAGTTAATCAAGCTTTATAATCAAGCTTAATATGATTCAAACTGACTTATAACCAGCATGATAACTGAAGGTCTTGGGCATAGGGCATATACATGCACGGCACACTCCTCTTAAAAAGTGTAAAGGCCACCGCAACCTTACGATCGGTCTGCTATCCGATTTCAGAAGAAAATGTAATATCATATGACCATTTTATAAACGAAAAATATTTTTGACTGAGGATCTGAATAGTCATACAGATAGTAAAATCGATAATACAGCTTTTGCCGAGTCTTCTAGTCGGTGGAATGGCCAAATCGGCTCTGAGTCGTAGTGACTTCACAAAAATCGTACGACTGCCTACGATTGGAAACGAATTTTGCCCTTATTCCCTGTAGAAAGCTGACAGCTCACCCAAACCCTATGTTTAGTATTCATATTACTTTTCAGAACCTGAATAAGGTAGATTTCATTTGTTAAAATGCCAATATTTAATGCCATAGGCCATAGCGATTTATTTCACAAATCAGATCGCAGACCGATCGTAAGGTGTGCGGTTGCCTTAACATTTCTGGAAATACTATCAGAGCTAAAAATTAAAATCAGGTAGGTATTACGGTCCTGCCTAGTATAATGTTATAGTTGAAAAGGGGGAGTATATAAATATCCAACAGTGGGTATATCCATAGACAATTGGTATATCTTTTTCCGTAGATGGCGCTAAACCTCTCAACGAAACGGTTTCTCCGCTCCGGATCCCCAGAACAAAAGAGACACTTTCTTTCCGAACACTATAACTTGCATTGGTCCCCGAGCGCTGAGGCGATCTCGTCGGATCGCATCTGACTTGTACTTGTGAATATACAAATACATCGCACTAGCAGACGACCGAGCTCCTTATGATCTACGGTACCAAGCTCTGAGGACCATTAATTTTGGATTTTTAAAACGGATTTCTTCAAGAAAATGATTCTTGGATGAGTTCTTTTTAGCATGCCTGTACGGAGGGGCCATGTTGCCCCACAGAATACGTTCATTGATACCATTATAAGGAAATTTGACGGACAAAGTGAGTATTATTATCCTTGCTTGGCTTCCACGTCATTTTATTGCAGCGAGTACTCCCTCGCTTTCGCCCGTGGAGGCCCGGGTAATGACGCCCGTGGCTATCGGGTAGCTATTGAATGGTGTGGTAATCTGTCTTGTGTACGATGTTTTTATTACTTAATTTCTATCTATTGCTACTTTAGTTTAGCTGAATTCAATTCAGACGATGTAACGTTACATGTAGATCTACTATTTCTATTGTCAGTCTGAAAAGAAGTCTGCATCTAAGGAAATGAAAGAAACATGTCCAGCAAAATTAGAAGAAGGAGAAGAAGAAGAAGAAGAAGAAGAAGAAGAAGAAGAAGAAGAAGAAGAAGAAGAAGAAGAAGAAGAAGAAGAAGAAGAAGAAGAAGAAGAAGAAGAAGAAGAAGAAGAAGGAGGAGGAGGAGGAGGAGGAGGAGGAGGAGGAGGAGGAGGAGGAGGAGGAGGAGAGAAGAAGAAGAAGAAGAAGAAGAAGAAGAAGAAGAAGAAGAAGAAGAAGAAGAAGAAGAAGAAGAAGAAGAAGAAGAAGAAGAAGAAGAAGAAGAAGGAGGAAGAGGAGAAGAGAAGAAGAGAGAAAAATGAAATTTAAGAGTTAGTAGGGAAGAGAAGGTCATGTACATGTACATGTACAGTTTAGGAGAGGGAAGAAAGGGGAGAGACAAAATTCAAGATCACAGAAATGAGCATAAGGACAAACAGGATCTACATTTGAAAAAAAAAAAAATTTAGACATTGGTGAAGTCATTTGAACAGCGCTTTCACCATTTTTAAAGGTGTTCCAACTCTATGGTTAAATAATGGAATGGATGGATAAAATTAAATGATGGAATGAATGGATAAAATGAAATTTATGCAAAACTCAAGATAGCATACATGTACGTAGCTAGGCGATGAAGAATGAAAGGCCATGATAAGATTGAAAATAAATAAATTTGGATGAAGTGGAAATCTGCCAAAACATATTTTCCTTACATGTACATGTATACATGTACTTGTAGCCCTCATGTAATAGAAGCTTTTCAGCTAGTTTTAAAAAGAAGGGATCAGAAATCAAAGAAACTATTGATCAATGTTTGGAAATTAAAAAGCAAGAACAGAGTAGCAATTAAAAATGTACATTAATAAAATGAAAAGATAAATTGTACCAATGTACCCCCTTTATATTGTGTTTGAAAATATTGTGTTTGAAAATGTTGCCTTTTGCAAACAAACAAACCAACAAGGAATAAGCAGGCTCTAGGAAGACAAAATGCAAAGTAAACATCTGAGACTTGGAATAAAAATGGTGATGCTCAAAAGCATTAAAAAAAAAACAAAGGACCAGATTCTTCTTCCAGATCACAGCTCTGCTTCACAATCAAATTGAAGCATAAAAAGTTGTGGAATTTGGTATCATCAAAGCTATATTATTTCCATTTTAAACTTTCTTTGACATGTTTATTGTAAATATTTTTCTTTTGCTCTAAAACTTCAGAAATTACTAGAGCAAGAATATGACTGGTGAATACATTATATATTTCAGTTGAAGCCCCAGGCATATTTGATTCTCAGTGGTAAATTAATCCCTGAGTTATTTATATGTTGATATATAAGCTAGACAAAATCAGTGATGTAGTATGTCTGTTAGCCATATATCCCCCATATACAAAAACAGATAGAATAAGAGAGGAAACATCCCTTAAAGACTGTGCCAAATATAAACTTCATGTTTTTGTCGTTATTATGGCATTTGCAAATTCATCATATTCTTGTTTTTCCTTTCCCCCAAACAGATCGCAATTTTATCATTGGAAATGCACAGGTGGAGGGATGTGCCATTATTTTTTGCAATGACGGCTTTGGGGAGCTCAGCGGTTTCTCCCGAGCTGAGCTTATGCAGAAATCGTGCTGTTGTGAATTTCTTTACGGAGAAAACACGAGCGAGGAAGGAATAAACCAGATCAAAAATGCCCTTGAGAGGGGAGAAGAAAGCCAGGTGGAGATTACATTCTACAAGAAAGATGGTAAGTGTCTTTGAAAAATACTACTTTAAATTGTTTTTTGTGCTTTGTAATGTTTTTCTACATCTGTCAATGTCTTCCAGATATTTTGGAGTATATCAAGGGAGGACTTATTTGTGAGGTCAGGGAGAGAGATCACTGTCTGGTGAAGAGATAGAATATAGTCGCTGAAAAAAATTGTTCTAAAATTCTCTTTGGTGCTTATCAATATTTTGTAGGAGTTAAACCACCTGAGTCTGTAGATAATTAATGTAAAGCTCGTTACTAGTATTAGAAGATGCACTACATAAATTATACATTATTATCATTATTTACTGTTTGGATATCATGTTTATTATGTCATGTGGGCAATTCCGAAGGAAAGAAATCTCCATAAGTAATGATGTAACAATCATCTTTATGATTTATCACAAAATACAGAACACAATCTTGCAGTTTTCTCTGTTATGGAAGTGTTATAAATTCTGAAGAATGTTTTTGTGCAAGTTGAAATGGAAAATATGCCAAATTCTCTGTCTGTTTCCTGACATTCTTTTCCTTTTTGTGTTTTTTAGCCCATCATGTTATTCTTTTTAAAAATTTTAAATTGACCGTATCATAGAGTAAGTGTATCATCCTGACCCTACAATGTTATCAATCAGTGGGACATTTACAGTAATCCATATCATACAAAAGTATATTAAAAAGCCATACAAGTCGGTTACTGCCCATGTGGAATTGTATAGGTAGGGATTACATGTACATGTACCTTGCTTATGGAAGATTGATGGTCAGAGGCTCAAATCCTCAAAAGTTGTCACAATCTAGAATATTGATCAAGTTGGTAATGTGACACTTACAGTTGAGTAAAAGATATAGGGACGGGGTGACCTCGCTAGTCAGAAGGACTGCTATTCACAAGGACCACTTATTCATAACGACCGCTATCCATAACTCGTGACTAAATGAATAGCGGTTTTGTATGAATAGCGGTCCTTCTACATAACGAGCAAACCATAGACAAATTACCTCGCTATTCATAAGGACTTCCGTTCATAAGGACCACTATTCATAACTGTTCATAAGGACCGCTATTCATAACATGTGTTAAATGAATAGCTGTTTTCTATGAATAGTGGTCCTTATGAATAGCGAGTGGACCCTATTGGGACTACCATGACGTATGGTGCAAATTAATAATGTAGCCTCAGATTTATGCCCAAAATACCTGTTGATTTGTACAACATTTTAGTTTTATGTACAAAGTAGATCTACATGTACATGTAGATCTATTATAAGTTGTTGGTACAAGGATTGTACTCATTTTATGATGATAATGCTGATGATATGAATATAATGCTGATAATATGAATTATGAATGAATTATTATACATTTGTAATTGTGAAGTTGAAATGATCTTCGTTTGGTGAGTGTGATATTCTAGTTGTTAATCTCATACAGTAGATTTAAAAGTTGTCTGAAAAAAAAGCCAATCAGTAATGTAAAATTGTACAGATATTGTATGCATGATAATATTTTGTATACTCCTGTAATCCATTACTTAATACACAGATATGGTGTTTAAAAATATTCTTTTTAGCAGATGATGGGAAAAAAAGTATGACTGATAAGATTTAAGTTACATGTAGATTTTGCACAAAACCAAAACTACAAACTACAAACTACAAACCAAACTGCAATTTCAGAATGAGTCTCAATAAGCTCCGATGAAGTTGAAGAAAAAAATGATAATGTTCAAATTCAGAGAATGTTTTTTGTTGTAAATGGCCTGTCAAAATAATGCTGTTCTACATGTAACAAGTATAGTTTGCTCATTACAACCGTTTCCAGCTCCTAAAACCTGTGCAGACAATGTAAGTGAACACTACACATGCTTTAAATCAATACAAAACCCTCAGCACAAAAGAGGGGGCTGTTTACAGAGTTATCCTTTCTTACTCTCTTTTCTATTCTACTGCGGCTTATAATAGCATCTTCTAGTCATTAATAATAGATTAACCCTTTTCAGTAAGTGGATTTACCGCTGCAAGACCTCAGAAACTGCAGGGACGCTGGCACCTATTTACCCTTCCTTTTATATACATGTACATTCACCTTTGGTCGTATTGTCGGAGGTGTGTGTGCGTGTGCTTTCTTTCGTTACCACTCATGAATAAGGCATCTATCTGGAGGGGGGGGGGGGAATGGAGTGGGAGAGCTGGAGGAAAGATCACTCCATGTTTATCTTTAGCCGATGGGTCTTCTGGGAGGACTTTGTTGGATTTTAGGCAGAGCGGAAGACGGAGGGGATGCAGGTGCTTTTAGCTCGAAGATGAATATAATGTTTGTGATATGCTTTCAGAAGACTTTTAGATCTTGATCCTAATTTTATCCCTGCCCTGTGAATACCCATTATTTATCATCACTGTGAGCAAAAAGGTGTTTTTTTTCAGGATGAATATGATATGCCTTTCTGAGGACTTTTGAAGCTTGATCTTATTTTTAGCCCTGCCCTGTAAATGTCAATAATTCATAATTGCCTGTGAAGAAAATGTTTTTCAGAAGACTATTGATTATTATAGCCAGCTCTGTCTCACCATATATCTACAAGTTATTGTTATTTCGAATAAGAAATAATGAGTTCAGAAGACTCTTGAACTTAAATGTATATGGTTAAATTTGCCCTGTAAATATCATCCATTCATAAATACTCTGAGAAAGAAGTTTACAAAGAGAGAGGTGTAATTTAAAAAAAGAGCTATTAAAATGAAAATACAGAAGAGCAAGAGAATAAACACACAGAACAGAAGAACTACAAGTCAAAATGGACCATGAAAAACCTACAGTATATGTAAATCTACATGTATTAAAAGAAACATCATTGGTCTGTATTTCAAAGGTGTAATGACAGCTTCATGTATTGCCAAAATGGAAGACTAGAGAGCAGTACATACAAAAAGTATAGAAATATACCTCTTTCGTGAATTCGAGCCATAATGTACCTTAGACAGAGGAGAAGGATTGTATTTGAAGAAGGCTTTTAAGAAGATAAAAACAGGTAGCAAGATCATTGAAGGTAACTATTCTGAAATGACCATTTGGAGTTCATTTTAGGTTGAAGTCCCAGGTCTGTCTTAAAGGATAGTGTACATTGCAATTGATTTTAAACCAAAAAGAATGAAATAAACAAACACACCAACCAAAATGTCTTGTATTGATCATCAGATGAATATGACTGACACTATGTACATACATGTACATTTATACCTTGTGGGAATTGGTACATGTATTTTAGTAACATTTTGTCATTTTAATACCATCTGAAATAAACAGAAATTAAATAATCTCATGGAAAAGAAATGATTGGTACTCTATTTTCATTGATATCTGAACGACTTCAGTAGCTAAAATTTTGAATTCAGAACTCGAACCTTTACTACATGTGTCATGAAGTTTTTTTTTTAATGGTTCCCTTTTCCGTTGTTTATCTTGGTATAAACAGTGTTCTGTTAATATAAAGTTCCTTCACAAATTCATAAAACACTTTTGACTTTCATGAAAAAATGAAAGCCTTTCTAATTTAATAGTCCAAAAATATTGATATACATGTAGTGTGAGAATTTGGACATTGTAAAATCATGTAAGGTATAATGAGAAGAGTTCAAATTTTGCAAACTTGTTCAAAACAATGATATTACCTTTAAACTTGCAAAAAATACAGACCAAGGGGTTCATGCCTCAGTAATAGTGATGTTGATTGTTCTGTTATTAAAAGTCAATTAGTAAACAAATTAAAGATCAAATGACCTCAAATTAACAATTTAAGTCATAAAATCTGTAATTTGAAGGGCTTTAAACTACACGTCATTCATCAAAAAGTGTCGCAAGTTGACATAAAAGAGGGGCGCCGCGCTGAACTTACTTTATGATCAGACTTTGCTACTCTGTCTGAAGTGCAGTCTGTGTAATTCATGTATGATATAAAAAGGCCAGTAGCAATTTATACTGTAATTATCACGAGTATAAAAGTATAAGGAAGAACCTGATGAATTTACATGTATGTAATTCTGCATGATTATTTTGTACATTTTGAGTTTTGATTAAATGAATAAATGAATGATTTGTTTTTGTGATAAACTAAAATCCAGTGAAGTTCCTATCTGTATAAAGTGATATCACCTTACTCATAAGGCAATAAAAGAAAAGACCCCCCCCCCCCCCCGGGGGGGGGGGGGGAAATCGTTCATACCACCTACTGTACTTATTTTTCAAAAAGCACTTGTTGTAATGTGAAAAAATGCCTTTCAAATCACCAAATCAAAATGACCCTGAGAAATCATTACTTTGTAAATGCCAGGAGTTGTGAAAAACTTATTCTTTTAATATTCAAATGGAGATTGCAGAAAATGGACATGTCCCATTAACAAGCAATCCACTGAAAGCCGCCATTGATGTGCAATGTGCAGTATATGTATAGATGACTTCAAACACCTTCAGCTATGCGTGTAGAGTAATTTTTAAAATGGGCATGCTAAGAAGAGGCAATGACATTTCAGAATTTGCCCGGACACTCTTGATCTTGTAATTATGAAGAAGTAGGCAAGGCTTACTGGGAAAGTTGTGAGCAAATGTCATTAAAGGCCATGAACAGTGATCGCAAGAGTCGTAATTAGGATTCTGTTTTTCTACAACTCAATATTGTTCCCTTTATAGGCCTGCCTTCTGAGAGAATATGGGAGTGCCGCTTGCCCACTGACCAAAAATACAGGAAAGAGAAATGCATCTACTTTGATATGGTCATAGTGTATATTACAAGAGAAGGGATAAAATAAAAAAGATGATGTTTACACAAACACTTGCACAATATTTTGTGCTGTTTTGCATGTCTACTTTAGGGCAATAATTTTTTTTGGCAACCAAAACTTTATGAATAGTCAAAGTCAGTTATCTTTCAGATCAACTACACTTGTATGTGGCAAGCCCTGATGTGTGGTTATGAAAGGAACAGAGATTATGCACAAAATTGTGTTAACCTGTTGACCACCGAATTCTCTGATTTCCAATTTTCCATAGACTTAAAAATAAAGGTGAGTTCTGGTCATGCGATTATGTTGAGAAAGAAACTGTCTTGAAGCAAGTGGGAGAGGTTCATCATGTCTATTAATAAGGATTTGTGTATATTGTGAGGTTTTGGAATCATCAAAATGATAAATCAATTAACCCAAACTCACTCAAAAGCACATGCACTGCACACAGAAATGGGTACACTGTATACATGTATGGGACTCTACACAGATGTGGTATGAATGTTCAGCCCGAACTCTTCAGTTAATTTTTCTTCATATTTTGAATATAACAGCATTTGAAGAGAAATACTTTTCAGGGGACATATCTGCTATGATAGTCTTCCACACTAACATAAAGAGAATGAGAAAGCTCACAAATTATTTTTTACTTCTTCCAGAACTCAAGCTTCCCTTTAATATGGGGGACCATCCGGTTCCCCTGGACAATGGGTTGATTACTGATGATAAGGTGTACACATTTTTAAAACATTTCTACCTGGCCACCTTATTATTACTACATGTAAGTATTTGGCATCACCTGCGTGATATACCTGCGAGGGGAAAAGGGAACTGAATCGCTGTAACCCTCAGGTCTCTACATAATCGCAATAATAAGAGTCCAAACCTACTACAGTTAAACCTGCTCTAGCAACCACCTGTATAGAAAGACCACCTGTCTATAAACTTTAAAGACCACAATTTCTGTTTCCCTTGAAAAGTGTTTCTCTTTGAAACGTGCATTAAAGGAACCTGTACATAAACACCACCTGCTCATTTAAAGACTTTTGTTTCCGTTGAGCAGTCCTTATATACATGTTTCACTGTATTTCAGGTTTAATGAAGTTTTCATGGCTTATTTTGATGTTGACACTGTTCCAGGACACCTGTAATGGCCAAATTCATATACCCACTTTGAATTTCAAGAAGAAATTCTATCTTTTGGCCAAGCATGGCAAATTTTATTTAATATTTGGATTTCAGGGCCCCGTTTCATAAAACTTTTTATCAATAACAAGTTACAGTGATTGTTACAAGCTACTGAAATCCTTGAATCTGATTGGCTGAGAGCAAATTTGTCATAGAAATAAGGCAGTTGTTATTGATAACAAGTTTTATGAAACGGGGCCCTGGGCCACCTATGGCACTGAAAGGGTTAAATAATATAATTTTTGATACTTTTAGTCTGACATGATACACTGTTGATAAGGGAATTAATCCCATCAGTTTGAAAGTGCCAGAGAACTTTAATTGGAACTTATAATCATGATAATCACAAAATAAAATTTGCACTGCTTGTAGGATTAGCGTAATTCCGTCACGTCCAGGCTATTATTATGAAGGAGACTTCTGTTAATTGGAAATTATAATCATAATGATCATAATGAAAGTTCACACTTCATGCACATGTATAATTAGCGTAATTTTCTTATGTTCCGGCTATTATTTTGAAGGGAAATTTCCTTTAACTGGGACTTACGATAATCACACTGATGTATGATTGGAATATTTCTCTCGTCCCAGCTATTCTGTTTAAGGAGACGTGTTTTAATGTGGTTCTCATGTAATATTCAGCGACTGCCTGATAATTGCCGGAACCACTGGAGAGGAAATGTGATGAGTTGACAGCAAGGTAAACTCTCTCCTCAAAAAGTAATCAGGTTATTAAAGGTACTACAGTGTATATAACATCCCTAGCTGTGGCAGCATTCATATCTTTGTGGCAAGACATTAATCTACATTTGCCACACTCAATCCAGGTGAGGGAAATGGGCACCTTGCAGGAATCAAGTCCCTGAAATGCTAGAGCACCGTATGATCAGACATGCTAAAGCCAGGGTAATAACTGTTCAGGGCCAGGAGTTGACCAGTGTGACAAAAATGAGCACTGCTCTATATAGTGTACATGTACAAGAACCTACTGTCATTATTATTTTAACTTGGTTGTGGAATTCAATAACAAATTTCAATAATTTGACTTAGAATGTAAGGAAGAATATTCCTGAATGTTTTAAGAAAAATTATCAATTTAAGCTGGGGTGGATTCGTGATATGTGAATAAAAAAGAAAGGGGGGGGGGGATAGGAACGTGGGCACAGTCCTGACAAATTACAAAATCAAGTGTCCTCAAGGTACATTCCAATCAAGTTTTTAAAAAGAGAGGGATTGCACATGCTGGTTGAGCTCACCTAAACCAACCACTGACTTAATAGGTAGCTTAGTGAGACGCAATGGCGCATAAAGACGCGGGAAAGACGCAAAGAGGAAAATTGCTAGTTTTGTATATGCTTCTAAAATTAGAATCAGACATATCTGAATAAAAGATTTCATATTATTTTGCTTAAATGTGTTCAAAGATTTAAATATGAATTCTATATCCTAATATTTTGGTTATGCCTCTATATAATAACATTTTGATTTTGAATAATTTTGTCATATGCATCTTTCCTGCGTTCTTATGTGTCACGACGTTTCGTTCCGCTACCCTAAAGGTGCAGGAATAATACTGTTAACTTTCATTAAGAAGTGAAAAGTATAATTTTTGTCCTGTGTGAATAATTTCCCATAAAGTCATATTTGATAAAAAAAACAAAAAAAAACTTTGTTCCATTGTCTCCAAACATATTGTTTCTCCTCACTTTTTAGACTAATTTTTTTCAAAGTTACATGTAAATAGTATCACTTTAATTTACTGTACTTGCACTAATAGCAACGGAAGCAAAGATATGAATCTACAGTTGTCTTTTATAGCCTGTTTCAAGACAAGTACATGTACATGTACATGTACATGTACACATGTGCATTAGGCCTTCACGCACTGTGCTTCTGGCTTAATGAAATTATTAGTGTATTTACTTGTTTGAGATGTATTATAGTAATTAAATGTACCTTCCTAAAGAGGAAGAGAAAGAAAGAGAGTGAAAGAAGGAGAGTGAAAGAAAGAGAAAGAAAGAGAGGGTTGGAGAAAAGGGAGAGAAAAGGAAGAAAAAAGGCAGAGAAAAGGCAGAGAAGAGAGAGTGAAAGAAATGGAAAAACAGGAAAAGGGTAAGAGAGAAATAGAGAAAATGAAAGGACAAGGCAGAAGAGAATAAGAGGGAAGAAGGGAGAGAGAAGGAGAAGATATGAATCTATACATGTAGCAGTCTTTTATAGCCTGTTTCAAGACAAGTACACATGTACATCAGGCCTTCACGCACTGTGCTTCTGTGTAGTGTATTTACTTGTTTGAGACGTATATAGTAATTACCTCCTAAAGAGGAAGAGAAAGAAAGAGAGTGAAAGAAGGAGAAAGAAAGAGAGGGTTAGCGAAAAGGGAGAGAAAAGAGAGTGTAAGAGATGGAAAAACAGGAAAAGGGTAAGAGAGAAATAGGGAGAGAAAATGAAAGAACAAGACTGAAACAAAAGAGAGGATAAAAGGGAATAAGGGAGAGAAAAGGAGAGAAAGAAAGAGAGAGGAAGAGAAAAGGAGAGGAAAAAGAGGGAAAGAAAGAAAGGGTAGGAGAGAAAGGGGAGTGAAAGAGGGGGAGGGAGATGGGAAAGAAAGAAAAAAGTTAAAGAGAAAGGGAGAGTAAAGGTAGAGAAAGAAGTTAAGAGAAAAAGAGGGGAGAATAAAAGGAGAGAGGAGAGAGACAGAGAAAAGGGAAAATGTAACTAGGGAGAGAGGGGGAGAGAAAGAGAGAAAAAAAAAGAGTATCTTGAAAGAGAGACAGAGAGAGAGAGAGAGAGAGAGAGAGAGAGAAAGAATTACAACTGTAACAAAATCCGACCTACATTCATAAACATTGGAGACGGACAGATGTGCAGGACAAGCATGGAGATGGAAGTGGGTTAAGTTAAGAGCCGAGCGAGCGGTGAGAATTGGGGCATATTGTGTGCATGCTTGCAGCTGAGAGGAAGGACAGATGAGTGAATTATGGATTAATTTGGGAGCATTATCTCCATAGCTGTCCTTGTCATCACCCTTTCTCCCCAGCTGTGTCACTGACACTGACTTTACATCTCATATCACTCCAGTCCTCACTTGAAGATAAAGTGGAATTCTGGTCATTGGGAAAGGTGATCGTGTCTAGTAAATAACAATGGTAGTATACTGTGAGGTTTTGGAATCATCAAAATGATAAGAAATTGACCCAGTCTCCCAGAAAAGCACATGCACACAGAAATGGGTATATGGGACTGTACACACATGTAGCATGAATGTTTGGGCTGAACACTTCAGCTATTTCTATTTCTAAAATCAGTTGCAATGTACTCTACCTTTTAAGACAGACCTGGGAATTCAACCTAAAATGAACTCCAAATGGTCATTTCAGAATGGTTCTTCCAAACTGACATAGATCTACATGTAATGAGAAAGCTCACAAATTATTTGTCACCTTTCCCAGAACTCAACCTGCTCTTTAAACCCTCTGCCCGCATCGGTTGACTGTTGGATTATACAGTGGACTGCCACAGTCAACATTTGTCACAAGTGCAATACATATTGAGTTGGAGCATAGTGCTCTAAATACGGCAGTCCAGGGATGTAATGTGTTAAAGTCTAAACTTTAAGATAATGTTAAGAATTGGTCATGAGAACTCATTGCGAAGAAACTGTTTAGAAATTATTCTGATTGGCTGATTATGTTGTAAATAATATTACAAGGTTTTGGAATTGAAAAAAAAAAAAAAAAAGCAAAAAAGCAAATAAACATACATGTAGACACACACACACACACACACAAGAGCAACAACACAGTAACAACAAGAAAAAGACCCCCCCAAAAAAAAAAAAAAAAAAAATGAAAAAAAATGAAAAAAAAAATGAAAAAATGAAGAAAAAAAAATGAAAAAAAAATGATGGCTTTGGCATAGCAGAGTCTTGTTCCTGGAGTTCCAGGAAAGTCTGAATATGACTCCAGTGTATGGTTGATCAAATATTTATGATACCCTTATGATGTACAGTGTATAAATTTAATGAAATTTCTAATTACCTCATGACATCTGCTGTACATTATGTTGATGATATTTCAGATAATTATCAAAGTGGATACTTGAATAATGTACAGAAAAGAACAGTATGGACAGTTTTTCTATTCTGTATACGCGTAATTAGCATATGAATAAGTTATGTTTGCAGCAGTTTACATAGAGAGAGACAGACCTTGGGAATAATGAGTGCTTTTAAGTGCTCCGCCTTGTGTGCAGGAAATATATAGTGTATTCAGACTTATGGGTGTGTACAAGATCACTATGTTTTGTGTAGTGTTTATATGTTATGTACATGTACATGTATTACCACCCCCTTTCAGTTCCTTATTTTGTGAATGAATCTGCCCAAGTTTTAAGTACATCCCCTTACTGTACATGTATTTCCTTAGCAAGACATTTTATTTGCATTGCTTCTCTCCACCCAGGTGTTAAATGGGTACCCATTAGGATGCGAAAGTCATTGTCGTTGTTAGCATTGTGAGCATCTGTAAAAAGGTGCCGGGCTGGAATGCTCCCCAGGGAGTGGAGAAGGTGCATACATTGTGTGCAGGCAAGCCATGAATCCGATGACTGGGGTAATAATACATCTGTAAAGTGCTTTAATATTGTAGATGTATAAGGCACTACATGTATATAAATCAAGAATATTTTTATTATTATTACATGTACATGTATAAAGCAGGGCTTGATACGATTTAGGGTGCGGTACACAAAGGGTCCCAAAATATCAAAACATTTAAGTGTACTATATGATATAACCCTCTGCCAAAAAAGACAAAAATTATGTAGCCTTGATTGTTATCTATATGTTAGTGGACTAGGAAATGTTTGCCTTTATCCTGAATGTGAGAATCTATTTTATGCTTGAATTTTCGAAATGGATGTTTCTCCTCGGAGATACATTTTAAGAAATAGCAGTGTCCAGTTGTTGAGTTTCAACTTATTAGTGAAACTATCTGTTCTTCCTCTACCCGTCATACGAGAATGAATGCAAAAGATAAGATCTTGTCATCATTTCGAACATTCAATCTTTCATCTCCTACGACATACTCATGAATTCTGCTGATGTTGTTGATGTGAAAAATCGGGCGTGACTGAGTGAATGCATAAATCTAAGTGAGCACCAGGTAGCTGTCTGATATACCTGCGGCGTTCGATTAATTCAATAAATATGTGCATTACTCAAGAGTTGTTGAAGTGGGCAGCAAAAATACACCATTTCCATCTTCCTTGAAATAAATGCATGCTTGAAAGGCTAGACAATCTGCAGTTTAGTTGTCGCCTAACTTCCCGCAGGCAGTTGTTGAAGTAGGCAGACATATACGTGGCAAGATAATTTTACCCCCTTCCTTACTGTGTAATCTGTACCTTCAATCTTAGATGATGCATTGTATGTCAATATTGGAAGTTCTTTATTAGTTTTAAATCCCCCCCCCCCTTCAGTGCATCGTTAATTAATAAATTTAAATTTTCACATCATCTACTGAGTGGCAGAAGGGCTTTAACTCCATGCATTTTGTGTACATACATGTAAATATAGTTAAGGCCCTACTGGCTCCCAACTTAACATGTTACATGATGACCAACACTGGCGAGGTAGAAATCCAAATAGGTCTCTGATATTTTTTTACACCATGTTTTTGTGTCCAGAAATTTCTTTTTTACATCATGTACATGTACACATGTATCACAAATTTTTACAGGTGCTAGTCCAGTCTCTGAAAATTTGCATCCAGATACACACTGCACATCAAACTGAGCTGATGAAAGCATTGTTTCGTCTCATCAAAACACGCAAGATTCCCCCTACTGCTGTATTCTTTTCTAACCTCCGCTTTCAAAAGGTAGTTTAAACATCCAAATGTTAATTACCGTCTGAGAGAATCTGTGCAAACATCACGAACATCGGCTAAGTCGGGCACTATTTTTTTTTATGATCGACAAGGCTTTCTTTTAAAGGGTACCTGAGGCCTGAAAAAATAATTTGTGTATAGTTAGCTTACACAAAATCAACCCCAGAAAACTTAACACGACATTCAACGGTGACAGGATACAGGAGATATTGATTTTTGAAAATAAAATACCCCCCAAAATTAATATAAATAAGACTTGAGCAAAGACTAGTCGATCGATCACGATAGCTCACCTAACGATATATCGATTCAGGAACGTCTTCACTTTCAATTTTCGATTCGATAAATGAATTTTGCGACTTAGTTCTAATTTATTTGTTGTTTCATTTGGTCTGTAGATTCTTTGTAATTTATGAGCCAAACCAATTTTCTATTCGATTTAAACGTTTTGCGTTGAATACTTGATTCATCTGTTGTTTTGTTTGGGTTGTAGATTCTCCATAAATTATACGCGGCAACTGAATTTTCAGTTCGATAAAAGCAGTTTGCGTTGTATACTTCATCCATTCGATGTTTTATTTGGGTTGTATATTATTCCTAAGTTAAGTGCCAAATCAATTTTTGATTGGATAAATGTATCTTGCGTCATAGTTCTAATTTGTTTGTTGTTTCATTTGGTCTGTAAATTCTTTGTAATTTATGCGCCAAACCAATGTTATATTCGACATAAACGTTTTGTGTTGAATACTTGATTCATTTGTTGTTTTATTTGGTTTGTAGATTCTCTATTTACGCACCAACTTATATTTTTCAATTCGATAAAAACATTTTGCGTTGTATACTTCATTTATTTCATATTTTATTTGGGTTGTATATTATCCCTAAGTTAAGCGCCAAATCAATTTTCGATGCGATATATGTATTTTGCGTTGTATACCTCATTCATTTCAAATATTATTTGGGTTGTATATTATCCCTTAATTAAGCGCTAATTCAATTTTCGATTCGATACATGTATTTTGCGTCTTATTTCTAATTTATTTGTTGTTTCATTTGGTCTGTATCGATTCTTTGTAATTTATGCGCCGAAGCAATTTTATATTCGATATAAAAAATGTGCGTTGTATACTTCATCCATTTCATCTTTTATTTGGGTTGTAGATTCTTTATAAACTACGCGCCAACTTATAATTTTCACTTCGATTAAAACATTTTGCGTCGTATACTTCATTCATTTTGTTTTATTTGAGTTGTATCCCTAAGTTAAGCGCCAAATCAATTTTCGATTCGATAAATATATTTTTTGTCTTAGTTCTAATTTATTTGTTGTTTCATTTGGTCTGTATAGATTCTTTGTAATTTATGCGCCGAAGCAATTTTATATTCGATATAAAAAATGTGCGTTGTATACTTCATCCATTTCATCTTTTATTTGGGTTGTAGATTCTTCATAAATTACGCGCTAAATTATAATTTTCTATTCGATATAAACATTTTGCGTTGTATACTTCATCCATTTCATATTTTATTTTAGTTGTATATTTTCCATTAGTTACGTGCCAAATCAATTTCCAATCGATAAAACAAAAACAAACAAAAAACATTGTGTGTTGTATACTTCATTCATTTCATATTTTATTTGGGTTGTATATTATTCCTAAGTTAAGCGCCAAATCAATTTTCGATTCAATATATGTATTTTTCGTCTTAGTTCTAATTTATTTGTTGTTTCATTTGGTCTGTAGATTCTTTGTAATTTATGCGCCGAACTAATTTTCTATTCGATATAAACATTTTGCGTTGTATACTTCATCCATTTGATGTTTAATTAGGGTTGTATATTTTCCATTAGTTACGCGCCAAATCAAATTTCCAGTCGATTAAAAAAAAAAAAAAACATTTTGCGTTGTACACTTCATTCATTTCATATTTTATTTGGGTTGTATATTATTACTAAGTTAAGCGCCAAATCAATTTTCGATTCGATAAATATATTTTTCGTCTTAGTTCTAATTTATTGTTTCGCTTGGTCTGTAGATTCTTTGTAATTTATGCCCCGAACCAATTTTCTATTCGATAAAAAAAACATTTTGCGTTGTATACTTCATTCACTTTATATTTTATTTGGGTTGTATATTATTCCTATAGGTTAAGCGCCAAATCAATTTTCGATAAGATAAATATATTTTGCCTCTTAGTTCTGATTTATTTGTTGTTTCGCTTGGTCTGTAGATTCTTTGTAATTTATGCGCCGAACCAATTTTCTATTCGATAAAAACATTTTGCGTTGTATACTTCATTCATTTCATATTTTATTTGGGTTGTATATTATTCCTAAGTTAAGCGTCAAATCAATTTTCGATTCGATAAATATATTTTGCGTCTTAGTTCTAATTTATTTGTTGTTTCGCTTGGTCTGTAGATTCTTTGTAATTTATGCGCCGAACCAATTTACTATTTGATAAAAACATTTTGCGTTTTATATACTTCATTCATTTCATATTTTATTTGGGTTGTATATTATCCCCAAGTTAAGCGCCAAATCAATTTTCGATTCGACAAATGTATTTTGCGTCTTAGTTCTAATTTATTTGTTGTTTCATTTGGTCTGTAGATTCTTTGTAATTTATGCGCCGAACTAATTTTCTAATCGATATAAACATTTTGTGTTGTATACGTCATTCATTTGTTGTTTAATTTGAGAATCCCTGTAAGTTACGCCCCAAATCAATTTTTGATTCTTTAAAAACATTCTCCGTTGTATGACTTCATTCATTTGTTGTTTTATTTGTTTTATTTGGGTTGTAGATTATCCATAAGTTACGGGCCAAATCAATTTCCAATTGGATAAAAACATTTTGCGTTGTATCATTTATTCATTTGTTGTTTCATTAGGGTTAAATATTATCCGTAAGTTCGGCCCAAATCAATTTTCGAGTGTTTGTCAGCCCCGGCGCTGTACATAGCAGACGACAACGCGATAATGCGATCGCGATAATTCCACTATCGCGTCTTGGCGTTCGCCGAACGTGCACGCATAAAAAAACGCACACACATAGAAAACTGCTCGCGCGGAACTCAACTCTAGTTGAGTTCCGCGCGTCGTTCGTTCACGCTGTCCTTTATTCTCTTCAAACTCCTTAACCGCTAACCTGTAGAATGCCGGGTAAAGTTATTTGGGGTTAATTTTATACACTCTAACTGTATACAAATTATTTTTTTTGGCCTCAGAGACCCTTTAACAAATAAATCCTCCCGTGAGCATAGTTTGCCTATGCATGGCATGGCTATGGGAAGTACAGTTTGACACGAAAGGATGATTATCACTGAGGTATTTTTTTATGCTTTCCTAATACATAAGCTATGTTCATACGGGACTTGTGGTTTCGAAACTTTAAGTTAGCGAAACTTCAAGTAAATAAAACAATGACTCACTAACCACGGCGAGGGTTCACATGTGCCCAAAACAATGATGCTCTTTGTTCTGAAACTACAAGCCGAGCGATCATCGTTGTTAACACCGGAAGTAGATACTACCAGGGCCCTCTTGCATAAAAAGTTGCGTTTAATCGCAACTCAATAAATTAAACGCAAGTCCCAAATACTCGATCCTGATTGGTTGAAAATCAAGTTGCATTTAATTTTTTGAGTTGCGTTTAATTGCAACTTTTTATGCAAGAGGGCCCAGTTGTGTGTACAGTACACATACAGATCCTGTGTTCATAATTCGCACGAAGGGTATGACCCAGAAGTTTAACTTGAACAGCGAGGTCATCGTTAACTACAAGCTTGCGAAGCTTTAAAGGTAGAAGATAGTTTTGGGAAGCTCTCAAAAACTTTTCGTGAGATTTCTTTGATTTTACTTAATAAACAGCACGGTACTAACATAACTAAGATGCTGTGAAGTTTTTTCCTCCTCAAGTGAAATATTTATCGAATGAGAGGTGAAAAGTAATAAAAATCCCTGGCCCAAAAAAGAGGGGATGTAAATTCAAACAACGGCCACACACATTACGCACATAGGGATTGCTGTGTGTTATAGAATACGCTGCACACAGTGCGAAGCGCTGGGTTTATTGTGCGGGGAACCTTCGGGTGGATATGGTCTTAGCGTGAGGCAGTGAAAAGCCGTTACCAAGCGTTTCTTACAGATATTTACACTAAAATTTGTTCGAAATCGTGAATGGAATGTTAAATAATCTCGTACATGTGTCTTATGATAAAAGGAGAATAGTATGTGACTATGTTAGATAAGTTTCTTGCCAGCCTTGTTTTTGCTACTGAGACTGTCTGTGAGCTTTAAGTTTATTCTGTCCACACTGTCCGAAACTGCGACAGAGGACCACCCACTGCTTGTGGTTTCGGTGTTAACCAAGAGCTTGCTGTTCTAGAACTACAAGTAAACTTAAGTTTCAAAACTACGAGTCCTTTCAAACTACAAGATAACTACAAGTTAACTTGAAGTTTGAAACTACAAGTGAAACTTGAAGTTTGAAACTACAAGTGAAACTTAAAGTTTAGCTCCCTTCGTGTGAACCTGACTAATGATTGTTACAGCTTTCCTCCCGCTGGATATTTTGAAAGAAATGTGAACTAGGTGTCTGCTGAGAGGTCAAAGGGCATTTATTGATTTCTCATTTAGCTCATAGTTAAAAGTCAACTTTCTATTTCTCACTAACTTGTTAATGGTGCTGTAATGTAATGTTCATCGAAAGTGCTTTAATACCGGTATTGGCAGAATTTGTGGCAAATAAACCCCCCCCCCCTCCCCAAAGCCTAAGCAAAACAATAACAATGCGTGAAATATTTGTAAAAAGAAAATGTTAGTACCATGTTTGTATCTCCTGACTTTATTGAACTAAACATATTATTGCTGGTTGCATGAACTGACATGCAATAGGCTAAAGCATCGCAGGAATGCTGGTTCATGAAATCTGAGATGGATTATGTAGACTAAAGATGAAGAAAGCAGAAAGTTGCATTTTTTTTACTCTACTGAGAGCAAGAAAGTCGTATAATTTCATACAGGATTAGAGCCCTTCTGGCTCTCAGCAGATATCTCTTTTTGTCACACTGAATTTTTTTATTTTGCTTGCAATGATGAAATATCTTTATTCAATTGTTTTAAAGTGATTTGGTAACTTTGTAGAGGCTTGATAAAATCTGAGCTGCCTGGCCTTACATGCTATCAGTGTATGTAATGTGGTGTAAAAATGAAGCCCAGGACACAAAAAAAGCATTTCAAAATCATCATGTGCTTCACAAAACTAAACATATGCAAGTGACCGGAAATGCCAGACTCATTTTCCCCCATAGACTCAGTGTTAGACTAAAGCGTATGGCCATACGCTTTCGTAAATGGGAGTATTCAGTCATAGATATCTTAATAATAGCACTATATATTTGTAAACCTTTCTATACCTGGGGGGTGTTTCATAAAGCTGTTCGTAAAGTTACGCATGACTTTACGAATGACTTAAATATGACAAGCCAAATGGGATGCTCAATCATTTTTAACTGCATCAACTAAAGTTGAACTGTGCAGATGTAGATTAACATTATTATTATGACAAACATTTTTAATGCAAAGTATACATTTTGCAATGATTTAATTGAGGTTATTAGAAATACGGTCACACTTTGTTAAAACATCAGGAAAAATTTTGGGCATCCTATCTGGCACTTCATATTCAAGTCGTTCGTAATGTCATGTGTAACTTTACGAACAGCTTTATGAAACACCCCCAGGCTATTTATTTATCCTTTTGACCATCATTATATACAAGACAGATATCAAAATTCAGCAATTCATTAAATCAAGCCTCTACAAAGTTACCGAATCCCTTTAAAGTAGATTTCTATTCCCTAAATTTCTAGTTCCATTCCTAATTTTCTAGTTCCCAATTCACACACCTTCATCTTATTGGTAATTTTTGTGAATATTACAATTTAAAAAAAAATTTTGTTCAAGAAAGAAAACATAAGAGTAAGAGAGAAGCATAGGCGTATTGGTACTAATACTCCTCTCGACACCGAATGTAATTAGTGCAAGCCTTGAAACTATAAATACACAAGATTATGCCTTGAAATATATATGTAGCAATATACACTCAGGACTAATAACATCAGTCAAGGATACAGTGATATATTGGATTCTGTAATGAAGCATAAAGAGTTTGTGCTATACAGATCAAGAAAAAGAAAAAGAGAGAATATTTTGCTCATCAAATATTGCCTCTTCTTCTTGTTTCTAATCAAAGTGTACAAACACTAGTGATATATGCTTTGCATGTTCGTGTCTGCTCGTTCTATTCTGTTTCTTAGTTGGAAGAGCGTTCACCTCTGAGTCAATAGGACAATTAATACTCCACTGAAGGTTTTGTTTTACACATCAATTTACACTAGCACCACACTCTGCAAGGTGTGTATACTGAAAAAAAAATCAATTCTAAAAATTATTTTCCTTCAGGAAACACCTCAAATATTTACTGACTGTGCCATCTTGTAGCAGAAATACCCGTGAATTAATCCATGACTTAGGTTTGATGGTGTAGCGAGGTGTCTCGCAGTGATTTGGCTTCTGCAGGATTGGGGAAGCCAGGGCTGTGTGATATTTGGACAGTGGGGTAACATTTACACAGTGCACAGATGTTGTTGCAAGCTTCTTTGTTTTTATTTGGTTTGGATGTTTTTAATTTGATTAATGATTAAAGTGGCATATTTGAGGATTTCTTGCAAACCCTGTGAAATGGCATTAGAGAGAGGGCAAAAGAGAGAAAGAGAAAGAGAAATAGTAAGGGAGGAAGGAGAGAGAGAGAGAGAGAGAGAGAGAAAGGGAGGGAGGGAGGGAGAGGGGAGAAAGAGAAAGGGAGGGAGGTCCTAGTTTCAAGCACAGACCCTAATTTGACACTTTATCAGAAAATCATTGTGTCTTGAGAGAAGCCTAGCCCAGCTACCTTCTGGTCATGTCAAGAGCAGCTATAGTACATGGCCTGTAGTAGTCTTATTGTGCAAACACTCTTCTATGACTGACCAGGGTTTGTGCCTGCAAACTAGGGAGGTAGGAGCCGGGGGGGGGGGGGGGGGGGGGGGGAGGAAGAAAGAAAGGGAATGAGAGAGAGAGATATAGATAGAGAGAGAGAGAGAGAGAGGGGGGAGAAAGAGAATAACAGAGAGGAAAGAAAGTGAGAGACAGAGAGAAGTAAAACTCATCATTTCAGTCACTTTAATCATTTAACCCATTGACTACTGGATTCTCTCATTACCATAGGGTTAGTACAGGGAGCATCCGGTACCCGTAGGTAATGGTTTAAGGGAAAAGTGATACAGAGGCAAAGAGAGACCGATTGTGGGATGGGGATTAGAAATAGAGAAGGAGGGATCCAGAGTAACGGGGTAGAAGTCAGAATTAGAGATTGTTGCAGAATTTGCGGTAGAAGATGCAAGTGTCCATCGGTCGTATCTAATTTTCAATACTTTTCTCTGTGATAGAAAAAAAAAATGAGTGAAATGTACTTATAAAACCTTATCATGCAATCTTTACCACTGACCTGAGACATCAACAAAGAAATCAATATTGACCATAAATATCATCAACTGCAAACATTACCTACATAACTAGTTTTTTTTTGTTGTTGTTGTTATGTGTTTGACTACATGACTAGTTGACTTCATGCATAGGACGTTAGTCCTCTCTAGTAGGTCCATGGTCCTGGACAGGTGTATTGTGCTAGAAACCGGTCTTGATATGTGTCCGCTCTTGATTTGCATTGCTTTACAGGGTCATTTTTAAACACACCTCTTTGTTCTGACTTCTAAATGGAATCTATGTTCATCAGAGCTGAGATACCGGTGCATGTATGTTCTGACACATTGTACACCATGTGCCCTAACATACGGTTTTGACAAAAGTAAAGTGTGCAATTCTGCTTTTAATGTGTTCACTCTGCATAGCAGTGGTGTGTGAGGTATACAACATCAGTGTGACCATACCTGCTACAGATACACCCTGGAGGGGGAGGGAAGAAAAGAGACAGATACAATGTAGTATAAGGATAAGAAAGAGAGAGAGAGAGAGAAAGAGGGGGGGGGGGAAGAGAAAGAGTCACAGAGAGAGAGAGAGAGAGAGAGGAGAGAGAGAGAGAGAGAGAGAGAGAGAGAGGGAGGGGATGGGTAGGGAGTGAGGGAGAGGGAAGGAAAAGAGAGAGAGTGGAAAAGCAGGAAGAAGTAAGCTTATATCTAACAAAGGGAAAAAAAAGACTGCTAATATAAGGATTGGAAGAATAGTAAATAAAGGAGAAAGCAAGAGAGAGAGAGAGGGAGAATGGGAAGAAGGGGGAGGATAATACGCAAAATTGCAAATATCGAGCTGTAGCTAGGGGCAAAGTGGGAAAAAGTAAGCTCTTGTAGATTTGCCTCCCATCAAATTTGAAATTTTACTACATGTAGTTGACAATAGGACTACATGTATGTCACAAATTGGATTCGACAATGCACGTTTTAGAATTCTTTCATTTAAAATTATTTTTCTTGAAATAATGTTTTTTCCTTACTCTTTATTTTTTCTCTCTTATCTTCCCCTGTCTCTTTCTGGCCCAAATTCACAAAGGAGGTTTGGTTTAAACCATGATTTAAACCCCCTCCTGGGTTTTTTAAGCATACGTGCGCACGGAATCTGATCCAATCATATATTTTCTTTAAGCGCACGCCTGGGCAATGTGCGCTTATTTATGCTTATTTTAGTACGCTTACGGAGGTTTAAACCTTACCCATGGTTTAAACCTCCTTTGTGAATTCAGGCCTCTATGTTTGTGTGTAACTCTTCATCCCACATTGTGTTTATATCTGTCTACATTTGATTCTAAAAGTCTCTCAGTCCTTGCTTCTCTCTTTCAAATTCTGTCGCTCTCTATCTGGATGTTAATCTTACATTTGACCTCTATCTCTGTCTTTGTCTGTGTGTGTGTGTGTGTGTGTGTTTGTGTGACTCTCTCTCTCTCACATCGTTTTCATATCTGTCTACATTTAATTCCAAAATTCTCTCTGTCCTTGCTTCTCTCTTTCTGTCTCTCTCTATCTGGATGCTAATCTTACATTTGACCTCTATCTCTGTCTTTGTCTGTGTGTGTGTGTGTGTGTGTGTGTTTGTGTGACTCTCTCTCTCTCACATCATTTTCATATCTGTCTACATTTAATTCTAAAATTCTCTCTGTCCTTGCTTCTCTCTTTCTGTCTCTCTCTGTCTGGATGCTAATCTTACATTTGACCTCTATCTCTGTCTTTGTCTGTGTGTGTGTGTGTGTGTGTTTGTGTGACTCTCTCTCTCTCACATCGTTTTCATATCTGTCTACATTTAATTCTAAAATTCTCTCTGTCCTTGCTTCTCTCTTTCTGTCTCTCTCTATCTGGATGTTAATCTTACATTTGACCTCTATCTCTGTCTTTGTCTGTGTGTGTGTGTGTGTGTGTTTGTGTGACTCTCTCTCTCTCACATCGTTTTCATATCTGTCTACATTTAATTCTAAAATTCTCTCTGTCCTTGCTTCTCTCTTTCTGTCTCTCTCTATCTGGATGCTAATCTTACATTTGACCTCTATCTCTGTCTTTGTCTCTGTGTGTGTGTGTGTGTGTTTGTGTCACTCTCTCTCTCACATCGTTTTCATATCTGTCTACATTTAATTCTAAAATTCTCTCTGTCCTTGCTTCTCTCTTTCTGTCTCTCTCTATCTGGATGCTAATCTTACATTCGACCTCTATCTCTGTCTTTGTCTGTGTGTGTGTGTGTGTGTGTGTGTTTGTGTGACTCTCTCTCTCTCACATCGTTTTCATATCTGTCTACATTTAATTCTAAAATTCTCTCTGTCCTTGCTTCTCTCTTTCTGTCTCTCTCTGTCTGGATGCTAATCTTACATTTGACCTCTGTCGCTGTCTTTGTCTTTAGCTTTGTTCATACGGGACTTGTGATTTCAAAACTAAGTTAGCGAAACATTAAATTAACGAAACAAAGACCGACTAACAGCAACGAGGGTTCACATGGGCCCAAAACAACGACGCTCATTGTTCTGAGACTACAAGTCGAGCAATAGTCGAGAGAGGTCATCGTTAACGAGTTTGCTAAACTTAAAGTTTATTCTGTCCACAAGGTCATTAACTATGATGGAGGACCCCTGCTGCTCGTGGTTTTGGTGTTCTTGAACTACAAGTAAACTTAACGATTCGAAACTACGAGTCCGTTCATACAGTCTGTAACTACAAGATAACTACAACTACAAGCGAAGCTTAAGCTCCCTTCATGTGAGCCTGACTTCTGTCTCTGTCTATCTCTGTCTCTTTCTCTCCATCTCTGTCAGTCTATCTGCCTGTGTCTCCCTCTCTGTCTCTCTACCTCCCCTCTCTGTGTGTCTTCTTTATCTCTCTCTGTCTCTCAGTCTATCTCTGTCTATCAGTCTATCTCTGTCTCTCTCTCTCTGTCTCTGTCTATCTCTTCCTTTCTTATCCCCCCCCCCCCTCTGTTCCTACATATCTTGCTGCATATACTATCAAGGTTGATTGTAATGTCCCACTCATATAGGTCCTTGCCTGCCAGTGTTAATGGGCGTATCTCTGGTGTAGGATAAAAAACCCTACTCAAAATGAGAGACCTTTTAGCAAATTAAGCGTCTATTTTGAAAGGTTAATTTGACATGCCCCACAAGGACATAGAATATACTACTCCACTGCACATTGCTAGTTTACAGTTTTGTCACCAGTAAGATCATGAATGCTTGTTTACAGTGTTTTCTGTGCATTATCGTGTGAACATCATTTTGTAGTCTGAAGGTTTTGAAAAAGTTTATTCCTTCTTTATTTTCATCAAAAACATATTTAAGATTCATACAAGCCGATAAGTTGCTTACTAAACAAATACAGATAAATATATTTTAATTGAATCTATTATGATCTACTGTAATTGAAAAATAAGTTTTGCAGGATACAGCTACGGCATGCAAAATGAGAATGTAACATGTGAGGAGCTGAACCCTTTCAGGACAGGAATTATTTAAGGGCTAAATTGATCACATTTTGTTCTTCAAATTGGCAACAATTATATTTTTCTTTTAGTGCTACATGGTTCTAATAAGGTGTAATGTCTTTGAAAACAATATACATGATTATAAACTTTGTTGAAAAGTTGAAAAATTGCCAATTTTGAGAAAAAAACAGTGATTTGGAACCTCTCATTGTGTTGCCAATTTAAGGATTTAAAAGCTTATTCTTGTTTTTAAAATTCCTGGTATCAAACGCAATATGGCCATGCAACAAAAATGTACAATGTGTGTACAGAAATGTTTGCTCTTTCTGCTCATGCATCTAGTATATTTTTAGAGCTCTGAATCAAAAGTTATTGAGCCAAACCACAAAATGTGGTCAATTGTCTCGAAAGGGTTAAAAAAAAAGAGCTTATTCAGGATTAGTAAAGAGTGATATGACATATAATTCTGGTTAATACAAATACTACAAATATACATGCTGCATGTAAAACTAAAATTATGCAAAAATCATTCTTGGAAAACTGGATGGAGTATTGGACACATAACTTATTAGTTGTGAAAGATGATAGTTATTTGAGCACTGGGCTGTTTTGTCTAGCCGATCATACTTGTGTAGTTGTTAAATAGTTCCCTGCTTGAAGATGAGGAAAGCCTGGTCGTAATTCAAGATGCCTTTTATCAGTTGATGATTTCCCATGTTTTCAGGTTTTTTGGATGTGTTATGATAGATGTACATCAAATTATAATCAAAGCTAGTTTTGATGTCAAAGGGGAGATGATTAAAGTCGAGAGGTTTCCATACATGTGAACCAATATTGCCTGGTCTTTGGAGCTTACATGTAATTTTGAAAATATTGGAATGTATTTTTGTTTTAGTTTATCCTAATTCAGCACTCAAAATACATTCAGATTACATTGCCTAATATCATTCAATATGATTATTGTGTTTTGTGATAATTACATTAATGGCTGAAAGCTAGAAAAATATTATTACCCTCAACTATTAAACAAAGTGCACTATAACATACATGTACACACAAGACAGAATATGACGTTATTCACCACTTTATTTATACATTTTTGCCATGAAACAACTCCCTGTGGTATAATTAGTTTTTTTGCCAGTGCTGGCATTGTGATGCTAATGATGTTTTTAATGAATAAATCAGGTTCATGTATCCATCATTTGCAATCTATGTATATATAAGTATCTCATTGGCATTTATGTGCAGGTGTTTTCATTTGATCTACGAGCACTTCAAGCGTGTATCCCCGCACACCTGTGCACATCATTTATCCGCGAGGAAGATTCTGGAGGGGACTTCGTTATCTATTTTTTACGGTACCCTGGCGGCTATTTCATTTCACGGGGAATCAATTCATATTCAATTTTGATGTAAATTAGGTGATCATTTACAGCAGGAAAATGCCATCAAAATTGGATGGGGAATAAGAGAGATGAATTATGGCTATTTGATGACATCAAATCAATAATTAATATCAAGTACATGCTAGGAGTATGGTATGAGTATGGGAGACTACATGTATGCATTTTTTATCTGCATGGAGATATTGTCAGAACTCATAAATGTCTTCAGTTCAGTGTTATACTTCTACTTTCTTCCATAGATGTGTCAATAAAAATGATAAGGCATTTTCCCAAGGGCTTGGGTGGTAGATGGAGGGGGGGGGGGGAGGTTCAGGGAAATGATTCAATTTATTATCAAGTAGTGGTAAAATAAAGTTTTAAAAAATGTAAGATAAGAATTTATATCTCTGTTTATCATCAAAACTAATATTATGAAGTTTAATATCCAGATGTTGTTAAGTTAAGTGTACATGTATACATGTACACTTTCTGTCCAAATCAAATCAATGTACAAATGTCTTTTATAAAGTCTTTCTACTCTTGAAATAGGGGAAAGATCTCACTCTTTATCATGGTAGAAACTTAATGGCCTACAGCATGTATATTCTACTTTAATATCATTACCCTATGCAAGGACAAAAGTCGTATTCAACAAATTAAAAACTTAGACCTCAGTCTAACTTCCTTTCTTATACTCCACTCTAGACTGATTTTAAAACCAACGTCAGGTTTGAATATTAGTAGAATATGGACCAATTAATCCATTGAAGTGTGGATATTTTTAAAAGCTGATTAATTGTCTAGTTAGAGCCAGAAGGGTATTAATTCCGACATCAAATTTTGTGAGTTAACACCCTTCTTGCTCTCAGCAGACAAAATCTATATTACTGATCCTCCATTTGAAATGCAACATAATATGCAGTGATTTCACTAGTTATCATGGAGACTCAATGAATTCATTGCCTTCAGAGGCTTGCTTAGAGATTTAAAGGGCATTAATCACATCAAATCTTGTGAGGTAACGCTCTTCTAGCAATTAGCTGACAAATGGTAGCTGAATATCAGTGATTCTCTATTATGCAAGCTGTTTGCGGTGATTGCATTAGTCATCATCGAAACTTGATGAATCCATTCATTGCAGTTAAAACATTCAGAGGCTTGCTAGAGTTTGAAGGACATTAATTATGTCAAATTTTGTGAGGTAACGCCCTTCTAGCGCTCAGCCAACAAATTAGTCTACGGATATCAGTGATCCTCCATTTGAAATGCTAGCTGTTTGCAGTGATTTCACATTCAAGTGTTCGCCTGTACTGTCCTTCTCCCTTTCATGGTGTTTCAAAAGGTCACAGTATGAAACTTGAGCAGGTGCAATTAGGTGTCAAAAGCCGCCCCTGTATACTATATGGATACCCTCCCATTCCTGGACTGTCATGAATAGTGATTGCTCATATGCACTGCGATTGTATGATACATGCTCCTGTGACAATTGCTCCGTGTTCAATATCCCACACTAACTTCATTCCTAACTTCAACCCTGGACCAAAAACTATACTTAATACTAACCCTAAACCTTACCCAAGACCCAATCCGAGGGGGGGGGGGGGGGCCATGTCTCATTGAAGCTTGTACAACATCTGCGTACATGAAAACGGATAAAAAGGGTACTTTTTCAGCATTAGGCGCGTAACCCGGTTTACGCGTTTAGGTATCAAAAACAGCAAAAATCAAGAAAAAGGGTATTAAATTCAGAGGTGATAAGAAGAAGATCCGCGGAAGGGGGGGGGGGGAATATAGTTTGGTATTGTGTTCCAAATTAGGTTAAATTTCTTTTATGGTTCCTTTTTGGCTAAAAAAGGTCTGTGATGATGATGTAATCCTCAAGTAGGGTGTAAAATACCACGCAAGATATAAAATCACCATTAAGGGTATAGAAATCAGAGATGTTAGACGAGTTTCCCTGTTTAGGTTATCAAAACTACTCCTGCTGCAATCCTCATTGAGGGTGTTTTCAGAAAGTAATTTATGGGGATGATGTACAGGTCTCAATGAGATACATGCATGCGCCCCCCCCCCCCGACCCAATGGCAAGCCTAACCCTACATCTTTGATGAAAGAAAGCCCGAAGCAGTTGTCACAAGAGCATATCGTCTGTCTGCTGGAGCCAGAAGGGCGTTAACTCCGTACAAGATGATATGAGTTAACGCCATTCTGGCTCCAAACAGACGATATGTTGGAGTACTTCACCTGGCATCATTAATTCTTTCTGTACCACTAGCTTTGTGGACAACTACATGTACCATAAATGAACTGTCAAAGGTCATATTAGGGGTTTTAATTCTGTGTCTCATTATCTGGGCCCTGTTTCATAAAACTTGTTATCAATGATAACAACTGCCTCATTTCTATTCCAAAATTCGCTCTCAGCCAGTCAGATTCAAGGATTTCAGTAGCTTATAACAACTATTATAAATTGTTATTGATAACAAGTTTTATGAAACGGGGCCCAGATGTCTGCTTACATGTACATGTAAATGTAAATATCTTCCTATTTTCCAGGAAGGCAGAATGTTGCTAATTTCATCCATACTCATAGACAAATTTTTTTTTCCTTGTCACACACACAGCATAGAAATCCCTCTTTCACATTTCAATATACTATACATGTAGGTAATTATACCAATGAGTTAAAGTTTCCCTAACTTTTGAATTTTATTTGGAGTAAAATACATGTAGAAAAGAGGTTGATTGGTACAGCATAAAACTATTTGAAACTGCTTGAAAGAATATTTTGGATGTATTCAGCCATTACAGATCATCTTATTTGTTAAGTTAAAGAGAAAGTCTGTTTTGTATTTCTTGGTTTTCTGAGTGTGTTTCATAAATCCACTCAGAGGTAGACTGATACCCAAATTACCCCAAAAATGACATTTTAGAGAGACGTGTATAAATATCCTTGTAGGTGTTTGTTTTTATTAGCTATCTTGAACAGAAATTGTTGCACTGTAAAATTTGTTAGGTTAAAGAGAAAGTCTCTTTTGTATTTCTTGGTTTTCTGAGTGTGTTTCATTCATGTAAATCCACTCGGAGGTAGACTGATACGCAAATTACCCACAAATGACATTTTAGAGAGACGTGTATAAATATCCTTGTAGCTGTTTGTTTTTATTAGCTCTCTTATACAGGAATTGTTGCACTGTAATGTTTCCTGATTATATAACCTTTGTCTGTCTTTGTCTCTCTCTCCTTTTCTCTGTGTCTCTACCTGCCTATCTCCTTTCCTCTTGTGCCCTCGTATGATTGTATTTCTCTTCCTCTCTTTCCCTCTATACATTTGGCTCTGTACTCTCCCCCTTCTGTCTGTCTGACTCTCATTCTTTCTCTCTGTATCTCTCTCTTTTTGGTTATATATCTTATTCTCTTTACTTATCTCTATGTATCTGTCTTTTTATCTGTCTTTCTTACTATCACTCTCTCTACCACCCTCTCCACCTTTCTGTTCTTCTATTATATCCTCTCTCTCAGTTACATGTGCACAAATCTATTCTCTCTTAAGGCCACCGCACACCTTACGATCGGTCTGCGATCGGATTTGTGAAATAAATCGCTATGGCATTAAATATTGGCATTTTAACAAATGAAATCTACCCTATTCAGGTTCTGAAAAGTAATATGATTTACTAAACATAGGGTTTGGGTGAGCTGTCAGCTTTCTACAGGGAATAAAGGCACAATTAGTTTCAAATCGTAGGAAGTCGTACAATTTTTGTGGCGTCACTACTACTCGGAGCTGATTTGGCCATTTCACCGACTAGAAAACTCTGCAAAGGCCGTATTATCGATTTTGGTATCTGTATGACTATTCAGACCCTCAATCAAAAACATTTCTCGTTTTTAAATGATTTGTCAAATGATATTACATTTTCTTCTGAAATCAGATCGCAGACCGATCGTAAGGTGTGCGGTGGCCTTTATTTGTACTTTAGAACCCTGTTTCTTGGCTTTACAATGTTATAAGCTTGTGTGTACACTGCCTGTACTGATAACTTATATGCATTGAGAGCGTGAAGATAACTGTTTATGATAAAAATCTTTAATTCCGCTATCCCAGTACTGCTCTGTCATCAACATTTCATTTCCATGGCGACGCGGTAACAGATTGTGGGCGCATTGGCCGCTTGATCCCTGCCTCAATTTCTATGAAATGGGAGAGAGGTTGGATGGATTGAATGAAATGATCTCATTGGAGTTAATTTGTAGGCATAGCCCTGATGATGTAACTTAATACGCATATTGCCATACATGTATGTTTGCTCCAGTATACAGCATTGTTGTGTTGTGTATAATATTATATCTAGGAAGTTATAAATATCGCATGTTTAGAGCATATTGTGAATATGATATAACCAGAATCTGAATTTTGAATAATAACCTGCTCTGTAGAGATACATATTATGGTAATCTAAATTATTCTAGTTTATCACATCTTTTTGTAATTACATATTCCTTTTATACTCTATCTTACTCTCTTGTTTCTCTTATCCATTATTTTGTATAATTATTTATTTTCTTTTAATTTCTGTCTTTTTCTCAACCTCCTTTTGTCTGTCATTATTTTTTCATATTTCCATTTTTTCATATTTCCATTTTTTCATTTTGTGTTTGTTACATACCCAGTGTTATTCTAGTTTCTCTCTTTTTAGTTACTGCTCTCCATACTTTTTTTGCTTCTTATACCTATGCTAATATATATATTGATAATATTCTGTTTTTGAATAGCACATATCACATTGTGGTATAACTTCTCAATGTACTTTTAAATGTACTTCTAAAGTGCTGTAAAATCATTACCCAGCTTTAGCTTCTGAAACCATTATCATTGCAAAATGCATTTCAAGGAATAAATCTTACCAGGTATCCCATTACAAATTTATGTAGATTTATGTCTTGCCAAATGACATGTGCCAAGGTTTGAACCCACAACCTTTGCATCTCCAGGCAAGTGTTCAAACCAGTCGATAGACCTGTTCACAAAGTTATTCAAATTTATGGATGTTTCTTTCCTGGGGACCTAGTAACGAGGTATTCCATTAACCTGTTATTAATGAATGAACTACAATACTTGGAATCCAGTTTTCATACATTACTTGTAGCTATGTCTGACAAGCCTGTGACAAGTTTTCAGGTTGTCAAGAACAACCTTTGTTTTATAAGTATGCATAAAATTTGAATATATTTGTGAACAGGTCTATTGCAACAGCTCAACAATACAGGTTGAGTCAATAAAAAGGAAACCCAGATGCAACCCTGAATACCATTACAACCAGTACATACAGGTTTAATCAAAGATACTCGCATTGTAGCCTATCATTTTTCCTTTAATTTGACACACTGATCAATAAAATCTGACCATGGACAGCTGAACAGTAACATTTTTTTATTCCTGCCCAAGTTTTGAATGAAATGGATGGTCAACCCAAGGTTGGTAGAATGGTCTCCATTCCAGTTGAATGCACTCACAAATAATGGAAGTAACTCCTGAACACCATTCAACCAAAACATGGGAAAAGAAGATTTTGACATGCTTTTTAAAAATGGATGGTCAACCCAAGGTTGGTAGAATGGTCTCCATTCCAGTTGAATGCACTCACAAATAATGAAAGTAACTCCTGAACACCATTCAGCCAAAACATGGGAAAAGAAGATTTTGACATGCTTTTTAAAAAATGGCCAGTGCTCAGTCGTCCATGATCACATTTTGGTGAAGAGCCTATCAAATTATTATCAGTCATACCATTATAATGCATTTCAGTGATTTCATTTGGTTCTTAAAGGGATTTGGTAACTTTGTGGAGGCTTGATTTAATAAATTGTTGAATTTTGATATCTGTCTTGTATAATGATATTCAGAAGGATAAATAAATAGCCAGGCATAGAAAGGTTTTCAAGTATACATGTAGTGCTATTATTAAGATATCTATGACTGAATACTCCCATTTACGAAAGCGTATGGCCATACGCTTTAGTCTGACACTGAGTCTATAGGGGAAAATGAGTCTGGCATTTCCGGTCCCTTGCATATGTTTACTTTTGTGAAGCACATGATGATTTTGAAGTGCTTTTTCTTTTTCCTGGGCTTCATTTTTACACCATATTAAATACATGTACACTGATAGTATGTAAGGCCAGGCAGCTCAGATTTTATTAAGCCTCTACAAAGTTACCAAATCACTTTAAGAAATTGGTTAGTGTAGGGTACTGACTGAGAAACATTGTCATTGGAGCATTTGTCATACAACCTCTATAGAATGTTGAATGTGTTCATATCTTCTGGAGATCCTTTCTTTAGATTGTAACACCTTATTTTCCAACTTTAAATGCAACTCGGTCAGCTAGTCTTTCACATTTTTGTGACATTTGTTGATGAATAGCACAATACAATGTACTTAACAATATATTTTTTTAAGTGGAAGGATGAGATATTACAGGTAAAAGAAGAATGCATAGCACCTTGGGGCTATATGCATGCATAAATCAGCTCATAATGCCTACACTTTAGTATTGCTCATTTTTATCATGTGTGTGTGTAGATACAATGAATTGATGTTTATTTTCATCATGTGTATACAAGTACATGTATGTCGACATAGTGGATTATTTGAATCCATGGACTGAGTTGATTGCATATAATGCTGCTATTGTGAGTACTTGTGCAATGTACATGTATATCACCTGTTGAGAGTCAATAGGGCAATAACTCTACATAAAATGATTAGAGTTAACACATTTCAGCCCTCAGAAGACAAATCTAAGTCAACCTACAGAGGGTCGAAGCAAACGCTGCATTGATTTCCAAGAGAGATATATCAACTGCTGAGAGCTTAAGTGCCTTAACTGATAGCTATTTTACATAGTGTTAACACCCTTCTGGCTCTCAGCCGACAGTATATGCCAATCATGAGAGGGTTAAAGTAAATGCTGCATTGATTTCTGAGAGAGATACATATACATGTATATATACATGTACATGTATCATCTGCTGAGAGCTGTAAGGATATCTAATAGCACTTTACATGGCATTAATGCTCTTCTGACTCTTAAAGAGCAATATACTGTACATGTATGTATGTACATGTATGTCACCCATAAGAGGGTCAATGTGAGCGCTGCATTGGTTACTGGGAGAAATCTGCTGAGAGCTGTAAGGGCATTAGCCAATAGCATTCTGCATAGTCAGGTAGTCTGAATGCCCTTCTGGCTCTTAGCAGACAATATGTTTCATTTTTGGTTTGCTCAAACATCCCGACAGGTGGATACTTCATTTATAGATTTTGCTAGTGTGATACAGATGCACTTTTGTCCTGCCTCCGAATGACATTGTCCTATTAAAGCTCGCTTGACAGTAAATGAAATTCATTAGCTCCATGAAGTCGCTCTCTCGGTGATCAATAACCACGAATCAATGGCGGGATTGACGCTACGTGAGCACAGCCGCTACCCAGCGTCATTTTTTCTGGCATTTGTCCCCCGCCTGTTTGCTGTGTACATAGCACAGCGAAAAGCATAAAATTGCAGCTTTGTGCTCCCAGCTGTACATAATACATGCCTGCATGGTTGCGCATGACATGAAATATGCATAAATTTGGTGTATTATGTTTAATTCCTTCAGTAGCAGTATGCACCCATGTAGTTATACTTCACTGTTTTGTTGATGAGACTCACTTTTCAGAATCCTCATGTTTTCTTCATGATGAGTCAGTAGTTAACATATTTTTTGCTCTTCTGTTAATATTGTGAAAACTTTTAAAAGTTCTTCATCAAAACAAAGCTAAAAGACAAAAATAAACCTCCCCAACAAAGACCAAATAAACGAAGAAGGGAAATCGAATTGATAGATAGCAGAAAGAAGTTTGTAAAAAATAGAACATGCATACATGTATATGTACATGCCTGTATGCCAGTCAATCTAGCATGGGCGGGAGGTCAAATTAATGTAATTCTTTTGTTTAAAAAAAATTGATTTCTTTCATATATCCATTTTTTGGTTTAAATTCAAGTGTGAGTTGCCACCAGGGTCACTTAAAACATCAAAATAGATTACAAATATTACATACATGTACATGTATGTGGATGTGAGCTTACGTGTTTAATTGTAAAACATTTCTGTAAGTGACTAATTGAATAAGATATGTTTCAGGTACATTTAATTTTGCGTCAGACACTATTGATTATTCTGTATAAACACTGGGATCAATTGATGTAAGGCTATTTTAGAGTAATGCTGCTATCTCCCCCTCCGAAGTGCTCGCTGTGTTTTTATGAGGCTAAGTCCTTCTGTTGGTCAATACTAGCTTTGTTTCCATTATCCGGGGTGAGCTCGAGTTTGAGCTACATGTATTTGGCTGATTAGAGCTTCTCATAAAAATAGTCTGAGTTTGCAGTTGCCCTGCTTGTATTAGCCCTAATTGGCCAGTGCCAGCTCGTTTAAGGAATTAGCCCAAATTAGCCCAATTCGAGCATTCCCTGATCGATCGAGGAATCAGCTTGAGCTTCATACCATGTCATTGTCGTAGTGCATTTTTATCACCATATAGCCGGCTATGTGGCTAAATGGCTGGTGGGCTGATTCACAAAGAAGTCCTAGTTTACTTGGGGTCATAAATGTTCAACAGAAAGTCAAATGCAACAGTGAAATAGCCTGCTACATGCATCAATCTTCTCTACAAATTAGCTTGAGCTACGTGTATGCTGCAGCTGTGATCAAGCAAGTTTCCTTATATCTGAATTCTTCTTCTTCTTCTGGTAATCGTCAAAGGGCTATGCAGCCTATCACGACGATCTGTACGAAGACAGAATACCTAATGTGACTGCAGGCATACTAAAAACCGGGTTTACACCCTACTCTTTGTGAGAAGTGTAGCGTATTAACGTGCATAGGGTGTGACTCTCCTACACACGGTGCCTCCAGTTAACATTCTAGTCCGAGGAGTGTTTTCCCCTGAACCCGAGCCTGCATCGACAAAAGAGGGGAGGGGCATGCTTACACACAATGAGGCGACAATCATTTTTGTCAGGTCAGGCGAGGGACTCGAACCCACACACGCTTATGACAAAAGTCGTATGCAGAGCCTGACGACTAACTGATTCAAAACTCAAAATTAGCGGGCTATTTTGAAAACTTGGGCTAATGCAAACAGGCCTAACTGAGCATTGATTCCCCCAGGCTCCCTTTACTGCTGTGCAATCGAAACTTGGCTAGATTCGTTGAGCCACGAACAATCAAAAGTCAGATGCAGGGAGTTTTAACTGCACATGAGATTGAGATAGTGGCATCTAATGAGGTGGAAAATTATGACCATTGTTTTGAAAATTGGCTCATTGATTGCCGAATGGGATCTGTAAACTTGTCTCTTTTGTTTAGGGCTGTCTGCATTCTGTTTTACATCTAATGAAAGCATCTGTGCTACATCGGTACGTGGTATTGATATTGACATTTTGAAATCGATGGATTTATGAAAGATGGACTTAAATGTTCTGATATGCTTGCATCATAGAAGAAAAGATCGGTTGAAATGAAAAGTGATGATCAATAACATTTAATTTCAATGACGTCACATTTCATACTTAACCATTAAAGTGAAAGAATGGATTTTAAAAATATCATGTTGTTTTTCTTTCATCCCTAGTCTGTTGTGTACATTTAGGATGATTTCTCATTCTTTGTTTTTTATCTTTTATTTTTAATTCTTAATTCTTCCATCCTTTGCTTCTGATTTGTTCCTCTATGCCTGTATACATGTATACATGAATATGATATGAGTATTTCTGAATATTCACTGAAAATTTCTCTTTTCTTTCAGTTAAAATTTCATAGTGAAATTATTTCAATCTTACCATGTTTTGGGTTAATCAGTAGTATATATGCATTATTTTGGAAATAAAAGGGAAAACATATTATTAAATTTGCATATGTACTCATAGCATGTGAAACATTGTTATTAAAAATATTTGTCATTCATATTATCAAATATGTTTATTTTCAATCATTATTTTGATTTCTTGTCAGAAGTTGTTTTTTTAATCAACAGTTTTTTTGAGCATTGGTAGGGCTTATCCACCGAATGGTATGGTAGCCTGGGAGGTATAAAAGGAATGAAGAAATATGGAAAAAAAAAAGAAGGAAAAAACAGAATGTCAATAACATCAGCAATAAGTGAATCATAGAACTGTGATCACCAACAGACATCTGTGCAATCAATTACACCATGTGTTAACGCAGTGCATCTGGCTGTATACATTGACTCCGCCAGCCGGCAGTATCATCCACCCTCCTGTTCCATTACATATCAGTTATGAATAATGCACAGGCGACGGCCTGTTTTGCGCCTCCAGACATGGTCCCTGTCAATACCGATTATTTTTGTTTTAGTGCATCTAACATCTGCCTCCTGTTTTCTCCCCAAAGCTCCATTTCTCTGTGTCTCTCCCAGTCTCCTTTACTTTCTGTCTCCCTCAATCTGTTCCTCTCTGTCTGTCTGTCTCTCTCTCTCTCTCTTTAATCTGTTTCTCTCAGTCTGTCTTTCTCTGTCTGCATGTCTGCCTGCCTGTCTGCCCGTCTGTCTATATCTCTCAAATCTACATCCTTCTCTCTCTGTCTCTCTCACATGTGTACCATCTTACCATTCAAAATTATATGTAGTAATCAACTTTATTTGCTATATACTAGTAAGCATTTGGTTTTTTGTTGTTGATGTTGTTTGTCTTTTTTTCCTTCAATATCATGTGTTACCTATCACTGCAAGATTGGTATATACATTGTAGAATCATTTATTTGAACAAATCGGTTGTTTTATTCCTTAAAATCATCATTTTTTTTTTAAAATGCTAACCTGTTGCCTTCTCACATAACTTTAGGTATTACAATTTGCAAATTTCTCTGTCGCTTGTTGCACACCTAACTAGCGATATTACAAATTCTCTGTCCTTTGCCTACTTCATGGACACAACCCTACATAACCCACCATGCCCCCTGCCTCCCCCCCCCCCCCAATCATCCATGAATGAGTAAATTACAGTTAAGCCAGTGCTCTGTCTATATTCATCCACATCAAAGGCACAGAATGTTGATTACATTTTGCTGCAGCTTTGCCTTTTCCGCTTAAAAGCAATGAAAGTCTTTATGCTCAGAGAGTATACTCAAGTTGCAGGGCAGTGGAAAATCTATGGGTATTACTTATTTGCCATGTCGCAATAATAATAAAGAATAATAACACAGTGTGTGCATGTATGTACCCTTTTCCAAGAAACACTAAACAAAGTTAATAAATGTGTACAGTTTTAGACAGAGTGTTGGTCATATGCTCGCTCAGAATTCTGATAATTTTCTTTGTCTTTGAGTATTGGCTACTTAATGCCTACCAAAGCCTAGAGGCCTACCATGGCCTTTCATAGAGATGATCCAGTCGAATTCCCTTATGCCCTGTACCATTAGATGTCAAAAGGTTTTACTGAAAATTATGCTAAATGCACTTTCAAGAGTCAAATTTCACATTGTCATTCTCTGTTTAATTGTTGGCTTGGGTATTGAATACATGTATCTCACATGGGACCAATCTTTAGAATACATCTACCTGTTTCAGTTTCTAGATGAAATTAATGATCTATTCTTAGCCCAAATTATTGCATATATTTTCTTTATAATTTGCTAACCATGGCACAGGAGGGGTTAAGGGATTTTCAGATGCATATAAACTCATTTAGATGAAATGACAAATTTTTGATACACATACTTATTATTTCCCCAAGTTCCTAGTAATACCAGAAAAGATATGCCGTGAATGCCTCTCTAACTGAAATAGATATTGGAATTCAGCTTCTCTTTGTCCTCCAAAATTCGATTTACATTGTGGTTGAAATTCATCAAGGCTGATGTGCATTAGTAAAGGCGGTAGATTACGACATATGAATTGTAAAGTTTAGTTATTTCCTTGGGTTATTCATATTTTATGCACGTACATGTAATTGAGGAATTCATGAAACGCATGAAGTAATAAATGTGTGAGCAGGAGTATGCAATAAAAAATGTACATGTATGAGCGGTAGTGTGAACAAAAAGAATCACATGCATTGCAGTGTTTTTATGCTTGAAAAATTTAATTTGCATTCTGGTTGAAAATCAGTAAGGCTGATGGCCATTACCAAATGCTGTAGATTACCACATATGAATTGTAAAGTTTAGTTATTTCCTTGGGTTATACATGTACATGTTTTATGCACGTTCGTGTAAGTGAGGAATTACATACATGAATTCATGAAACTCATGAATTTTGCATTGAATTGAATTGTCATGGTTTATTTAAAAAAAAAAAGACTTGTCAGCTCAAAGGCTGATAATGTTTTTTTTTCAAAGATTGGAGAAAATTAATCAATGAAAACAGAAAGAAATAAAAGTAACATGGTATATAATGTTACCGTAGCAGCAAAAATCAAAGAGTAACACATTTAAAAGATAAAATTGAATAAAGGTGTAAAAAAAAAAAATCTTCAATAGGCAGTTACAATACATGTATATTCAAGAGTATTTTCTGTTTCTTGTACCATGATGTTGAGTAAAATGTATGAGCAGAAGTATACAAATGTATGAGCAGTAGTGTGGACAGAAAGAACCACCCTGTCCACAAGGCATCAGCAGGGTTAATTGCTGTGAGAGTCACATGAAAAATATAAACCACCATCCTCATATTTTGGAAGCATGTCAGTATGGGAAGTGTGGTGCCCGAATACGTAATCTCTCCTGAAAATGTGCCCTTACTCCTAGGTGTAAAAATTGAGGAAGGCAAAGTGAATCTACTGTTAGGATTGGGGTGATTTGTAAAACTTTTATTTCATAAAAGGGTGCGAGGACTAAAAAATGTTGAAAAACACTGTTTTAAAACATCTCTTTAATGATTAAACTTATACAACAAAGGAGACATAAAAGCCCGGACAAAATTAAATTACTTCTAGATGCAGGACGACATTATAAAGACATAACATTACACTGAAAATGATTGCATAAAACTGAAAGATCTTTTGGTGTAAAATTTATATTTATATTTCAGAAATTATTCTGTTTTACTCAGAACATTATCTGTATTTGATAAATGTGTGCAAAAGAATAACTAACAGTATTATGAACACACAATGGAGGTAAACCTGGAAACAATTTATGCAGTATTTTAGACATAATCTGTGAAATATTTAATTTAAACTTATGATGAAATATAATCAATATTCACTGATTCATGTGGTTCTGATGAAATCTGTGGCAGTTAGTGTAATGACCTTTGTTTTTAAAAATGACCCACCCTTGTTTTATTGTTTCGTTTCCTAATCATCTCTCCAATCAAATCTACTTTTCTATTATTTTGTTGTTGTTGACAGATATTCAGAATGATCATATAGATGGTGTTGTTTCCTTAATTTGTTTCCATTTTGTTGTTGTTGTTGAAAGGCAATATAAAAAGATATTGAGAACCAAAAGGGAGATGTATTATAAATTATTTACATCACTAACTGCTTTTGACTGGTTTGAGTGTCTTTGGAATGAAAGCATCACTTTGGGTGCCATTTCCAATCATGGAAGGTATGAATTTTCATTCACATTTGAAGCTTTCACGCTTGGGGAAAAATCGTGCCGCAATTCCTGTTCGTACGAAATTCCCCCTATTGAAAGAGCAACTAACTTTAATGAATTGGATGTTTTCTGTAGGTTTCCATGGTGAGTGTGTATAAGACTACCACATGGTGGTACCAAAAGCTTTTAATTCTGAATATCATAAATAAATGAAACATGTGAGGTACGGAAAAGGTGATGAAATAAATATTTCACATTGAAGGAAATAAAATCCTTGTAATTTCTTAACAAAATATCAGGATATTGAAGCAGCTGTTGAAGTTATGAAAAGAAATCTGTTTTGAACTTAATCTGGAGTGTGAAACAACATTTTTTAAACATTATGTCAAGGGGCAATTCCCCGGTAACTCATGTTACAGTTGAAGAGGTATTGGGTTACATCTTCAGCTCTTATTCTCTTATTACAGGTATCAGCTAAATCACTTTTAGTTAACATAATGCATACATACTGGAGTACCTATATGTGACCAGGCACAACAAAACCACCAAAAAGTCGCCAGATATGAATTTTTAGTTCAGGTCTGATTCTGAAAGAGGAGACCTTTTGAATTTAATTTTTATATAAATCCTGGAAAAAGTTTGGATATTTTACTTCTACATGTAGATACGCAATTAAAAAATACACAATTTTTAGGCAAAATATCACAAAAAAGTAAAAATAGATGATTTTTACCATTTTATAACCTTTGATAATGTTTTCTTAAAGTAAACCGCTGATGATAGGTTTACAAATGTTTGCGCAAGTTTCTGCAATTACATGTATGTCGAACAAAAAACAATTATTCATAGCTAAATGAAATACCAAATTTAAACTTTAAGGTCTATGTCGACCAAACTGTGGAATTGCCCTAAGGGCTATGTTTTCATCATCAGGCATCGGCTGAGCTGCAGATCAGTGTTTATGGAAGATACTTATGAAAAACTTGATATATTCCTGGGTTTAGAGAGGCAACTCTATAAATTCCCTGTTTTAAAGCCACATAACAAAGCACCTCTATAATATAAAATAAAAGATACCTCTAAGGAAGAGCTAAGGCATACACATGTACATGTGAGAGTTTGGTTAATATTTTTTGAATCGATATCCTTTTAACTGAAAGTCAAAGGGATGAACTGTGGAGTTGTGATGTTCTAGCAGTAGAGCAATGGTCTTTTAATTGAGAGGTTCTGGGTTCAAAACCAAGTTAAAGCACTAGATGGGACTTACATTCAGGCTTCAGGCTTGATTACCATTGGCCTGTGTACATTCTACTGAAATGGCTGCATTTGATTGACTGTGAGTATTAAAATCTGGCATTTTAAAAATAATCTATATTGACTTATAAAATAGGGCGGTGAAATGTTGTTTAGCATCCACTACTACGTTGTATTCAAATTTGACTACAACTTTAAACAGCAGATATCTTGGCTATGCAAGACTTCACATTTGTGATATATATAGCCCTGAAAGTATGATTTTTACCATTCATTTTGCTTCTTATAGACTTTCCAGCGGCTGATTGGTATATTTCCCGCATGGTTAGCAATCCTTCACGCTCATATAGACATGACAGAGGAAGCGTGTTATGGAAAATACAGATTTTGTTTTGCCAGTCTTGAAAATTAGATTATTTAGTATTTGCAGTGAGTGTGCTGTCTTAAAGGAAGTGTTTGGTAGTTTAGGCTCGTGGTGAGAATTAAACTCACACAGAATCCAACAAAGGTTGTGCTGAATGGTTGTGCTGAATAGGCTTGCTACATGTAGAGTAGAACATGCAGTCCCACACAATGGGCATATGTTTGTTGTTGCTTGTCTGTGTAATTTTCAGAAAATTTGCAATTTATTTACATTCTGTTTGCCCAAACAACCCATCTACGGCACATTAAAAACTATGCCGGTTTATATCATGTATTCATCTCTATGGATGTTTCATCCAAGAAGCTTTGGTGATGAGGCTATGTTATTCACCTGTGTTCGATATCATCTGTGTGGTAGGAATCTGCTCCAGTTGTTGCTATGTTGGGCAAGCATATGGAAAGCTGCTGGATGTTTGTTACAGCAAGTCTTGCCAAAAAAAGCATTGCTTAGATTTGCATACATGTACATTGGTAAACTAGGGCCCGTTTCTTGAAACCTTGAAACATTTGTAGAAGTCTAAGTTCTTGGACCTGTCATATAGGAACATGTGATAAATGTATTAACCAATTGCCTACTGGTGGTTTGTGTGTTCAGTCCATGAACTTAGACTTAATAATGATAGTCTGGAGAAACTTGGCCATGATCTGTGCAGAATGACAATTAGCTATTTCTTCTGAAAATGTCATTCTTTTCCCAGAATCCAATTGCCTTTAAGTCATCGTATGGAACACTCTCTCCATCCGTCCTTTATTTCACGAGTAACTCAGGTGTGTAAAAACGATATGCAGGCAAGCAGGCAAGCATGCTGGCCATGCCATACATCTGTGTCGCAATTCACAGATTGGCCGTTTCGGAATACAAGCTGGGGTATTATCATAGAGGATATGAACTCTGGATATTATCTGATGTTAAGTTTAAAAAGTTCATTCACCATACATGTACAGCATGTGATGGTGAAGTCATTGCCTGGCAGTCTTAAAGGAGAATGAAACCCTGGGGAAAAATCATTTTTAATGAAGAGAGGATAGAGAGAAGCAATTAAAAAAAAAGTTCCATCAAAATCGGTTAAGAAATAAGAAAGTTATGAAAGTTTGAAAAGTCAATTTACTTTCTATGGCGATCCTCAAATTGGCAATGTTGCTTCAAAATAACAGGTGTAGTAGGACAACTCTCCATATGTTTGGTACACAAAATTTCATATTTTCCCCATTATCTCTCCAGGTGCAGCTTATCTCCTTCTCAGCTCAAGATATATCATGGAGAAATGTATTTGACACAACATATGTTGAGTTCACAAAAATACTTTTTAGAGATAATGGAGAAAATATGAAATTTTGTGTAGAAAACACATGGAGAGTTGTCCTACCCTACCTGTCACTTTGAAGCAACATGGCCAACTTGAGGATCGCCATAAAAAGTAAATTGAGACTTTTCAAACTTTCATAACTTTCTCGTTTCTTAACCGATTTTGATGGAACTTTTTTAAAATTGCTTCTCTCTATCCTCTCTTTTCATTAAAAATGATTTTTCCCCAGGGTTTCATTCTCCTTTAAAGATATCATTGAAGATGAAGCGACATAGAAAGATATAACAAAAAACAAAAATAAAAGCAGTCGAAACTAACTATGTACCTGTACTTATTTCTAAGGTCAGAAATTAAGCAGCTTGCAGGGATGTAGCAAGATGCACTCCTCATCTGAATGAAAAAAAAGGGGAAAAGCCTTGTGATTGAATATGCTAAACTTGGAGGGGATGGAAGTCCAACCTGAAAATGAGTTGTTTTTACTAAAAAGGACAAAAGCAAATGAATTTTCAGGAAAATCCAATAAAGGATACAAAAGTTACAATTTTAAAATATCAGTTGATCAGACACAAATTAGCAACTCTGTGATGTAGCATTGATATGAGCTCCTCTCCCATTTGTTGTCTGTATCGAAAATTTCATTTATTTCCATTTTTCTGAAGTAAGTATTTCAATATACCCTTACCTCAGATTCATTATTGGACACCTGTTTTTACACTTATCCCATATGCAAAAATCTATACTTTCATCATCAGCCATGGAAATGGAAATTTATGGAATTTCAATACAAAACTGAAAATATCATACTGCCTGCCTAGAGCCAGAAGGGTGTTAAACTCTGTGTTAAGGTATTCCGTATTATGCCCTTCTCGCTCTCAGCAGACGATTTAGCAAGATGCACTCCTCAGCTGAATGAACTCCCCTATTTGGTTCCAATCCTCTGGACCTCACACCTGCCTGTGAAAATTGGAAGGGAAGTTTAATATCTGAGCTCGGTAAAAACTCGTTAAGTTTCCTCAATGGGAGCTCATTGAAGATGTCCGCTGGTTGACATTTTGTCAAGCTGTTCAAACTGTCCAATAAATCAGAGGTGTTTGAGTTGATTAAAAGGTCTGGATATTGATAGCATTAAAGGATAATGAATGCAGAAAGAAAGTGAAAAAAACAAGATAAATCTTCTGTTTTTGTAAGTTGGATGATCTGATGGGTGAAAAGACATTGACTGATCGATTTAGAAAAGTGAGATATAAGAGAATGTATAAAACTGGTATAAGTGAATTGTATTTTCATAATTTTCTGATGTGGTTTATCATGTGACATTCTTTAATGTGCATTTTTTTCAAGATTAATTAAGTGTTAATGATGTTTATGGAAGGTTTACTTTTTATTGACAGCAGATTAAAACCCTCATTTGCCACATGATTTGGAGTACATGTATTTTTTAAATTTTCCGTACGTGTATACTGTATTGTTGTACATTGTAAAATGCCATATTAGTTAGCTGTGTTTGTCCACAGTTGGATAACCAAAGTGAGTAAAGAATAATACTGATTTACAACTGTACAGTGCTGACTCTGGAATTGTTTACTAATAGAAGGAAAATTACATTATGGCAATGTGAGTGCTTCTTCGTGTGTATTTGCATTTCTGCATGGTTATACCATATTTCTTAGGGTAATATGACATTAGCTTTTTGCTTCAGGCTCAATTTCTTCAAAAAGAAAAGGTTACTAGTAGGGTTGTGATTATTTTGTTTGGTTAGGTATATGGTTTGCATTAGGTTTAATGTTCGGTCAAGAGTTGAAGTTAGGAATTATTATCTCTTTCAAGACAATTGACCACATTTTGTGGTTGTCTCAATAACTTTTGATTCAGAGAGCTCTCTAAAAAATATACCAGATGCATGAGTAGAAAGAGCAAAAACTTCTGCATGCACTTTATGTCCATTTTAGTTGCATGACCATATTGCATTTGATGCCAGGAATTTGAAAGACAAGAATGAGCTGTAAAATCCTTAAATTGGCACATTGAGAGGTTCAAAATCATTGTTTTTTATCAAAATTGGCAATTTTTTCAACTTTTCAACAAAATTTGTAACCATGTATATTGATTTTAAAGATATTACACCTTATTAGAACCATGTAGCACGAAGAGAAAAATGTTATTGTTGTCAACTTGAAGAACAAAATCGGATCACTTTAGCCCTTAAATAATTCCTGTCCTAAAAGTATTAAGTTAGCGTTAGAAATTGACTACGGAGAAATTGACTACGGAGCAATTGTCCCCGCAGCATGTGTTGTAGACCGTGTCTTTGAGCAGTTTTTGTCTGTATTTGTTCATCCCGTTACTACCCATGCTTGCATTTCATTAAGGACGCAGCGTCAAGCTAAGATAATGACATGACTAATTCACTGAGCAGAGTGGAGAGAAAATACCCTAAATTATTGATAGTGCTTCTGCGGTAAGAACAAACAAGTGTATGAGGCAAAGAGGTTAGCAAACTTTGTTGTTAACCCGTTGACTACTGGATTCTCTCATTCACATAAGGTTAAGACAGGGAGCACCCGGTTCCTGTACACAATAGGTTAACCCTTTCCCTGCCATGGACGGCAAATCCCGCTCAACACTGTGAGTGGTGAACGATGTGTTTGGACTATATGATGGTCTCAATTTTCCTTCCAGAAATAGAACAGTTTCATCATGAAGCTTACATCTATTGAAAATAATTTTATGCCTAATTTATCAATGAAACAAAGCATTTTAAGTCAAACTTCACTCTCAAAAGGTTAATTTTTGATAATTATCCAAAATTATAGTGGCCCAGAGTACAAGGGATTAATATAAAGTGAACTGAAACTTTAGCCCATTCTATAATGCCATTACATTTGATGTAACAGAGACCCATGGACATGTAGATGTAGATGTGTTTATAAAAAAAAAAGAGGTTGTATAATCATTGGTAATGAATTTTACAGACTACATGAGAGTGCTTTGAAAGATTATGATATTGTGTACCTGCATTATGACCTTATCTGAGTACATTGATTTAGTCTCTTAAAGTTACTCTTTTAGAAAATAGATATTGAAGTCAGTGGCAGATCCAGGATTTTGTGAGGGAGGGGGCCCAATATTCACATACAAAAAAGGGTCTTCAGCATCATTTTAGGGTCTCTTTTTAACTAAAAAATCTCTCACAAGCAAGCAACAAACAAAAAAAAGAAGGGGGTCAGCAGCATTTTTGGGGTGTCTTTTTTCCCCCAGGGGAGGGGCCTGTGCCCCTGGGCTCCTTTGGATCCACCCCTGATTGAAGTACTAGTCCAAAAGATGATAGGAGGCAAGATTGTAAGGGAGATGACATTGAGATGGAATTCCTCAGAAATTCCTGTCCTGTTTGAAATGGTATCTATGAAAAGTTAGTACAAGTACATGTATACCGGGTGTCCCCAAAAAAGCAGAACGGCAGATTTTCAGTACTTTGCCTTCGAGAAGCATATATATTTTGTGCATCATTGGGTAAAGCATCTTCTACTGACGAGAATGATATCAAGATCATCGAATTTGGTAAACTAATTCTGATTCTATGCCTGTTTCTTGAAATACAGTCATTTTTAAATTTCGCATGTTTTTTGCGACCGATGAGAGTAGAATTGTGTCAGGAATAGCCTTTCATATGGCATGTACAATAATTAGTGTCGTTCACACCTCTTTGGGCTACAGCTCACTAAAACTCATTCCTGATAAAATCTGACACTCATTGGTCGCAAAAATCAAGTGAAATTTGAAAAAGACTGTGTTTTAAGAAACTGGCATAGAATCAAAATTATTTAACTAAATTCAATGATCTTGATATCATTCTCTTTCGTAGAAGATGCTTCACCCAGTGATGTACAAAAATCATATACTTTTTGAAGGCAAAGTACTGACAATCTGCCGTTCGGCTTTTTTTGGTACACCCGGTATATAAATTCTAATTACTCTTGTGGAAAAACTTGATTTTTCTATTACTAAGTAATAATAATTTTTTTTTTGTAAACTTGTTTGAGATGTGTGGTATCTTTGATTTGAGGGTTATTTGAACCACAGTGCAAATATATTTGTAATTCTTATTATTTTTATGGAGAAGAACTTTGATATTCCCTTTAATACTAAGTGCTGATAATTTTTTTCTTAAAAATTTCTAAGATGTTTTTCTTAACCTCTATGCCAAATTAATAAACAGTTTAGCTACAAGTACTTTAAAATTATGTTTAAAAAGTTTATTGAATTGTTTTTTTTGTTTTGAGATAACTTGGGAGAGATTAAATTGTATACATGCATCTGTCTTCTCAATGCATGTATGTCACAGAAAAAAGCATGTTTACATTAAGGCAAGTTGACTTCTACTGCCCACCTATAAGCTTTTTGAAAATTACAGAAAAAGAATTGTGGTGTTTTCATTCAAACGTTTTGAGAGTAGAAACTTCCAAATGTCAGCCTTTCTCAACAAGTCTCCATAGATGTGCCTGAAGTTTGTAAACATATTGAAAATCTGTCACTTAAGCTACTATACAGCTTCTTAAAAGTGTATACGGAAGTAGGGCTGCGCTTTTACATTATTGTTTGCACAAAAACCACCAGAGACCAATGAAGCGTGTGAGTACTTTGCTATGAAATTACCTTTGCGCCATGTCTTAATACCTTTGCCCTTTACCTATTTTTTTCTGGATAAAAACAATTTCTACCTCAGAAAATTGTATGAATCTGATTATAAAAGAGACTTTTGAGAATTCTTTAATATCCATCAAGCATGGCAATGAATGATGGTTATACAATCTCATGTGATAAATTGTGGCTGAATCTTATATCATTATATTGAAAGACCATGTAAGGATGAATTATTAACCCTTTGGATACAAAGTCGGAGATAACTCGGGCTGGAGTCTAGGAAAATGCATATTATTCAAAAATCAGATCATACTGAATGGGTTAACCCTTAAGGACAGGAATTGTTTCAGAGCTAAATTGATCACAATTTCTTCTTCAAATTGACAACAATAATATTTTTCTTTTAGTTCTACATGGTTCTGATAAGGTGTAATGTGTTTGAAAACAATATACATGGTTGCAAATTTTGTTTAAAAGTTGAAAAAAATGCCAATTTTATAAAAACAATGATTTTGAACCTCTCAATGTGTTGCCAATTTAAGGATTTTAAAGCTTGTTCTCATTTTCTAAAATTCCCGGCATCAAACAAAATATGGTCACGTAACAAAAAAGGACATACCTATAGAGTATGCAGAAATTTTCGCTCTTTCTATTCATGCATCTGGTATATTTTTCTAGAGCTCTGAATCAAAGATCAGTATTGAGCCAAACAACAAAATATGGTCATTTGTCTTGAAAGGGTTAAAATAAGAAAAAAAAGATAACAAATTCAAGCACCTTAGACAGAGTGTGAGTCAAACATGTTATTTATGCTTTCGGTTATTAGACTTAAAGCATGTTTTAAAAAAAATGAATAGTTTCATATCTTATTTAGACGACTATATTTCAAAATATACAACAAAAAAAAAGAAGACTTTTCATTGTGTTATAATTTCCTTGTGCTCACGTGGGGGAAATTGTGTGTGTGTGTGTGGGGGGGGGGGGGGGGTAGGTTATGGCTGACAGTGGCCTACATGTACCAAATTACCCACTCTGGGATCATATACAAAATGACAAGCATGTGGAGGGGGACAGTTCAATTGCTCAATTTTTGTTCAACTGTATTTGGTAGGTGTTGTCCCCTTACTCTTGGCAAGTGTATAAATGTATTACCCTATGTATGAGAGGTATCAATATTAGCTGACCTATTTTAGACAAAAAACCCCCCAAAGAGTCTTATCACTGGCCCCTTAACACTCAAAGTTGCCCCCCCCTACTCTCAGTTGAATGTGATGCACAAAATCGTTTAGTGCATTCATCACCATTCATGAGCACGTACATTGCAGATCCCAAGCTTACATTTTATATGCATCCGTTCGATAGCTGATAGCCGAGGCACATTCATGTGCTAGACTTTCTTTATTTGTGGCTTGTATTTCGGTTCAGGGGTGCCTCTTTTTCGAGGAGGAAACATGTAGAAGTAAAACTCTCTTCACTCTAATGGGGCACTCTGAGTACACCTACAGTAGATGGTAGGTTTCATGTTTTACAAAACCTTTGTAGCTCTGGGGTTTTTTTTCCTGTAAGATAAAAAGAAAGATGTTTGACATCATCTGAGCAGCAGCAAACCAATTTGATTGATTTATTTAGGACTCAAATCTGTATTTTATGTGCATCCAAATCGTAATCAATAGCTAATAATTAGAGCACATTCATGAGCTAGACATGTCTTATTTATTGTATGTCAGATCAGGGGTGATTCTTTATAAGGAGGTCATGTGAAACGCAAAGAAGAAAAACTTGCTTCCTTCTGATGGGAGCACTCTGAGTAGAGGTAGATTGTAAGCTGCATGTTATACTCTAGTTTTTATCTTGTAAAATATAAAGAAAGATTTTTGACATCATCTGAGCCATAGAGAAGAAATCTGATTGGCCTATTTGGGACTAAAGCTTACGTTTTAGATGCATCCAAAGCATATTCGATAGCCGATAGCCAAGGCACATTCATGTGTAATGTACAACTTGTATTATTTACGGATTGTATGTCGTATCAGGGGTGCCTCTTTATAGGGAGGTGATATGAAACGCATAGAAGGAAGACTTGCTTCACTCAAATGGGGCAATTTTTAGCAGAGTAAGTTCCATGTTTTACAAAACCTTTAAGTTATTTTCATCTCAGAATTCTTTAATTATATGTAATTTTTGAAGTTGATAAATGACATTGTCTTTGTCACTTTGTAAATGCCTTTGCAAATCATAGAATAACATGTAAGTTAACTTTCTTCTCTAAAACCAACAAATAATCATTTTATTTGAAGATACCTTATGATACAGGTGTAGAATTATTACGCACATTTCGAAAATTTCTTGTTTTATTTTGAGAACATCAGAGGGTACTCTTTTCACTACATGTGTGTATTCTGTTTACTTATTGAAAAGGGTCATTCGTCCAAAAAGGGTTTGTAATTATTCATTTTTATTTTGAAATTTTTTAAAATTGTTTATTTTACTCCACCTTACAACCTGAAAATATGTTTTGTCCAGGTTTTTTTTTTCCTTCAAATTTTAGACATAACTTGCCCTAAAGAAAAAAACAAATGTATGTCTTAAAAAAGAAAGTACAGTGGCTACACTGAGAGCCCTGCACAGGAACTATTTTGATAACTCTGAGGGTAAAATCGGCCCAATCCCCTGTGTATTTTTGATTGCTGGGCTCCTGTATTTACAAATCTACACATAAAAAATTGTTGGATGTGATATTTGACAGACAAGGATTTGCAGGAGGCTTTCAAAAGACTGTTGCGTGTAAAGCCGCCTTAGCCTCTCAAGCCAGGCTAATCCAGACCTGTACTCTGAGGACACATGAGGATACAAGACCCGCCAGTTTAGTGTAAAATCATCTCTGCTACGGATTGTCTGTTTTACCTGAGCCGCTCTGCTGATGACATCTAAGCAGCTTTCCCAATCCACTCTTCAGTCGATGTCGTGGATAAAAGGAGCTTGTCGGTGTGTTTATCCGTGTGTCGTAGCCTTGTTATGATTGCTAATGTAGCGTGATATTGATGTGAGAGGCTCTCGCAGCTATTGCAAATTATGGGAGACAGTGGGTTGTGAAAAGTAGACCTGTGAAGGATTGGAAGGTGTTGGGTAAAATGGACTTTGCCATCCTGTTTTCAGTATCTTGCAAAAATTTTAGAATTGTGTTTTCTCTTTGTACTTGTGAGCATGGTGCAGGTTGGAAAGCTATTTGCATCATTGTAAAGAATGCTTTCTCATTCCCTTTGCAGGACAGGAATTATTTCAGGGCTAAATTGATCACATTTTGTTCTTCAAATTGGCAACAATAATATTTTTCTTTTAGTTCTAATTGGTTAAATGGTCTAAATGGTCTAAATGGTTAAAAGATATGATTAGAAATTCTGTCGAAAAGTTGAAAAATTGCCAGTTTTGATTAAAAAACAATGTTTTTTTTCTTTTTCTGAATATTTTGTATTTGATAGCTGACATTTTATGAAAAACTTATGCTTGTGTATTGTTTGTTTTCGTATGTTAATTTCATCACATTCTCATTTGTTATAAAAATGTGTTTATGGGATTATATGAATGATTGATTGATTGATTGACATCTCAAAAGTACCACCTTTATAGCATCTCCAAACTACATGTACATTGTACTTTCTCGATATTCCAATACTCAGATACTTATTTCAAATAGTATACGTAACCCCTCCATTTTTAAAAGAATAAAGATAGATTCACACAAGTTACTTCCTGGGCATGCTTGTAGTGCACTCTTCCAAGGTAACGGAATATTTTCATGCTTCATGTCTACAAATAAAAACTCAGGAGGCCTTAGTAAGAATTCTATAAATATGGAGAGGATGTCACCCCCGCCATGAGGAGCTCATGTTTTTTAAATGGAGGGCACAGAGTTCATCGTATCTTGTAAAGATTTCTGCCATGATGCCAGGAAAGGAGAGAGTGAATTTTCTAAAGGCCTTGCAAGTTTTTCACAGGAATGCTAAAAATAGAAAGGATGTCACACACGTACACACACGTACACCACAAGGAGCTCATGTTTATAAATAAATGCCATAGAATTCATCTCTTGCGCAATATTTCTCGCCATGATGCAAGGAAAGTTAAAAAGCCTTGCAAGTTTCTTCTGAGAGGTACATGTATTTTGATTATAGGCCAGGAGCTATTCTCTGTGACCTATTTTGATTTATATGTTCTTCGTACTTTCCTCTGCATCGCCTTTTTTCCATCCACTTGGCCTTCAACTTAAGATTTTCCAGGGGTCACAGATCTGTTTAAATTGTATCGTCATTGCAAATACACTTTAACAAGACACAAGGTAATGCTAGTGTATACAATAGCACCCAATCAAGAGGATTAGTGCACAAGGTTTGAGATTGCATAGGGGGGAAAAAAAAAACCCTTCCAGTGGGAAAACCCCCATCGGCCAAATGCAGACCGCACAGTGTTTGACAGGCAGAAATCCTAAACGTGATTATGCGATTACGAGCTGCAGTGGCTACGATCAATAGCCCGCTGTAATATATCTAGACGGCACTTTCCCTTCCTCCGTCAAGTCAATTTGAGGATCTACTGATTTCCAGATAACGAGAGCCAGGCCAGACTTAAGAGGCTTGAAGCTTGCTTGCTTTAGTGTCAAGTTCATGCTTTAGAAATTCCAAAGCAAACAAAAATGCTTTTTCCTACTCCATTTGTCTCAATATTGTACTCAGTGTACATACTCCCCAGCTAAATAATGGCCTTAGGATGCATACTGTAGATGACAAAAAAGATACATGAACATAGAGGGTTCTGGATGATTCTTTTTGAGGCGGACGCAGCTGGAAAATAATATTCAGGGAAGGAATAGGAAGAGAGACGGATTATTCCCATTTTTTTTCTCCTGTGTAGATAAATAGATTAAAGTGTGAAATTACAGATAAAATCAAGAAAGATAAAGAGAGTGACAGAGGGATATTGAGAGATGGGAGATTGAGGAGAAAGAGAGAGAGAGAGAGAGAGAGAGAGAGAGAGAGAGAGAGAAAAGACACTGTACCAGGACATACTGGTTTTAAAATTTAGTGCAAGATTGAAGCATGATCATTATCTCTTATAAAAATATCTGCTGCTGAGAGCCAGAAGGACGTTAACTCTACATAAATGCACTACGCAGATGATTTGTCTTCATTATTAATACATTACTAAAATGGAAAGCCCATAAGGCAGCAAAAGTTTAAAGATTAAAATGGGTTGTATATAAACTCTTTCTTCGCTTTGGCCGACTAATGCAACAAACACTTGACTGCCGCAGTCGACTTTTGTCACATATGTTATAAATGTCCTGTATACTCAAAGTGGCAGTCTCGGGTTTCGGTTTGAAGTATGTACAAATAAAGAGTTAATATATTTCATGAGACTGAGATAGAGAGGTTAAGAATAGCCATAAGGCTGTCATAATTTGAAGTTCAGATGGGATTTTTTTTTTTCTCTTTAAATATCCTCTCCAAATCAGGCATGATCGAGGGATACATGTGAGGGCATTGTTGTTCTGAGATGGCCACAGGAGCAATATCTTTCCATAATTTTGTTCTGTGTCCAAACAATTGCTCCAGCACCGGGTCAAACACAAACAATCACAAATACGGGCCACTGTAAACAGCTAATGGCTACATCATTATCAAGGACTCATCCATAAGGACTCGAGCAATTTAATTTAGAAGTACTTAGCCATCGTTAAGACACAACTATATACAGTATGGTCCATACAGTTCACTGATGGAAGCTAGTGATACATGTACATGTACGTGCTGTCTGGTGCGCTCTCTCTCTCTTCCCAAGAACATGATCTATATTTCAACGAGAAGATCATCAAATATTCAGAGTTTGACACACGGCGCTTGAGTGAATAATTTCTCATGAATAAAAGGTCCTGCATACATTAACGCTTGATCTTCAGATGTTTTGAATGGGAAGGGGAAAGCAAATGATGAACCTCAATTACATGTACACTGTACATCACATTTCATTTTCATGATAAGGCTTTGAAGGTAATAATTATGCCCGAATAGTACGACATTTAAAATTATGGTCAGGTTGTGAATTTTGTGAAAATCGCTGAATTTTCTGAAGGTTCATAATACTGGAGGTTCGTTACCCCGACGGGTCATAAATTTGAAAATGAAATAGGGTTCATAATTCTGAAGATGAAACAGGGTTCATGTTTCCGAAGGTTTGTTATTCCGAAAAGTTATGTAGGGCTCTATTGTATTTTCAGAATTTCTAACCTTCAGAATAACAAACCTTTAATGGATTAATTCATCAAATGTTCGGAATTGTAAACCCTTTTTCATTTTTGGAATTATGAACCCCCCTGCTATGGGAAATTTGTGTTTTGGAATTATGAACCTTCGGGAAAAAAAAGAACATGCAGTACCTCCCTGGTCAAAGACCAAGCACATTCCCTGATAGTAATTGACATGATGAGATAGTTGTATTAAATCAGAAACCATCTGGACATATCATGATGGCATGCGATATACCGTCTGCGAATGGAATCATCCGTTTAAGGATTTAGCGTTGACTGGAACGCTTTTACGGTGATTGGATTAATTTGCAAGCATGATGTGAGAGGCCCTCATTTGACAGTTAATTAGATATTTAGTCTGAGGTTGCTCCTTGATGGGACTACGAGGAATTATTTCTCAGGTTTCTTTTAATGATTAAATGTCAGGAATGTTTTTCTTTTCTTTTAGAATTTACACACAGTGTCATAGCTTTCCAAAGAATAGTTGATAAATTGCCATATCAAAACGCAGCTAACAGTTTCATTGTGGAAGAAAATTGGATTAAGTAAAATTGGAGGAAAAATTATTAATATTTATGGAATTTTCTATTGTCAGTATTAAAAGAAAACAATAGAATTAAAAATATTACATATAAAATGGCAGGATGAGTTGGTTATTCAAGGATATGCACCTGTAATATAAGTTTAAAAACTTGCAGACAAATGGCAGTATTATATATATTTTTTTGTTAACATTTGTCAAGTTTGATTCCACTGGTTCTTCTTTTATTTATAATTGAAAGTTGTAAATCTTAATTTCGTAGTACTTGATCATGATGTACATACATGTATGATTTCATCTACCAACTTCCAATTTAGTTTCAAACAAACGTTAACTGTCAAGATGTACAGGGAAAAAGAGTGATGGAGAGAGTTGAACGGTTCATCATGACGCGTCGAAAGTCAATCACTGCATGAGTTGAGATGATATCTAATTGTAAACAAATTAAATCCACTTTCACTATGAGCTAACCTTTCATTCACTTCTCAATTTGCTATGATATCTTTCAAGGGTCTAGACATGACGGCCAGAGAGATTGACAGCAAGTAGACTTAATCCCGCAATTAATTGCACCATTAATCACTCTGTCTCGTTTGTGCAGATTGTAATGATAACATTAAACGTTTTAACATTAAATGTCTTTAATATGGAATGTTATTGTATATTTAGCATTGAGCCATTGCCTGTGGAATTCATATGGGAACCAATGTGCTCCTGTATTAAGGTAGCTTAGCGAAACGTTGTGGCGCGTAAGAACGCGGGAAAGACGCAAAGAGGAAAACTGCAAGTTTTGTATGTGCTTATAAAATCAGAATCAGACATGTCTGAATAACAATTTTCATATTATTTTGCTTGAAATTGTTCAAATATTTGAATACTAATTCAAGATTGTAATATTTTGAGTATGCCTTTATAGAATTAAAATTATGATTTTGAGCAAATTTGTCATATGCGTTTTTCCCGCGTTCTTACCCGCCACGACTTTTCACTAAGCTACCTAAAGGGCCATCCAGCCTTTGTTATAATTTGATATATGGGAAAGCAGCAAAATCAGAGAATCAAATTGGCGAGAGTTTAAACAAAATTGGACAAGTAATGAGTTTTTGAAAGTTGTAATCACTGTACATATGGGAATTACAAATTGGCCATACCGACAAATGGGAGAGTTGACTGTGAATACGTCACAATCGATTCACCAAACTGGCAATTCGAGATTCGCATAGATGTAATGATTTCATTTTTTCAAACATTGATAACTTTCTTATTCTTTGTCCGATTTCTTTCAAACTTTCTCCACCTGTTTCTCTTATTTTCTCCTGTCACAAAAATCAGTTTTTTTTTTTACAAAGGTTTGATTGCCCTTTGACTCAGTAGTCAACTTCTTCTCTTTCCCCAAAACTCTTGAATAATCTTCCTGTTTGCATTCATGAGTCCTCAACCCTAGATTCTTTCTAAACAATTCTTAAAACTCATCATATCAACCAGTCGTAGTAGTAGTCAATTTATGTTTCTTTCTTCTCTTCAATCTCTGAATTCTTTCCTATGCTTTGAAACGTTGTATAGAGTGCTATATAAAATGTTATTATTATTATTATTATTATTATTATTATTATCATTATTATTATTATCATCATCATCATCATCATCATCATCATCATCATCATCATCATCATCATCATCATCATCATCATCATTATCATTATTATTATTATTATTATTATTATTATTATTATTATTATTATTATTATTATTATTATATTATTATTATTATTATTATTATTATTATTATTATTATTATTATTATTATTATTATTATTATTATTATTATTATTATTATTATTATTATATTATCATCATCATCATCATCATCATCATCATCATCATCATCATCATTATCATCATCATCATCATCATTATTATTATTATTATTATTATTATTATCATCATCATTATTATTATTATTATTATGAAAAAGAGAAGAAATTGAGCAGTTGAATATCAACAGAATATACTGTTGGGGTTTTTCCTAAAGTTTTGCAGAGTTTCCCTTTGAAATGCCCCTGAATATTTCATAAAATGAACACATCCAAAAAATTTATGTGAGTAATATATTCTTTAGAACTTTGTTAAGAGTTTCGAGTGAAAATGGACTTTTTAATGATGAAATTAAACCACAAATTTTCTTTGTATTACCAGAAGTGAACCTTCTCTATAACTCACATTATCACAAGCTGTGATGCATTTAAGTGATAATATCTGTGTATGGCACAAATTTAGGAAATACAGGTTTGGGGAAAATGGCAAATCTGTACCCTCCAACAATGAACGTTGCTTAACTCTTACTGTGCCAAGGGGTTTAGCTCTCTTCAAAATTTTACGGAAATATGATCAATGCTTACTTTTCAAACGTCTGCACTTCATTAACCATCTATTATTTCACAAAATATTGTGTACAAAACTTGTAGGAAATTTATTACCATTTCTTATGATACCAAACATTATTGCTTTACCCAACTTTTTTTCATAAGAATTATTGAAAATTACATTTGAGTTTTTTTTGTCCATTATTTTTTGGTTTCTCATTTGTTTACTATTGTTTAATGTTGAAATAAGGTACATGTGTAAAATCTTTTAAAAAGTCTGCAATTTTCTATGAAAATTTCTAGCATATAATGATAATCATATATTAAGAATGTTTGATTTATGCTCAAAAATTTGATATACATTGACCACCGTATACCTTCCCTTTGGTCGAGCAATTGGTGAATGAAAATGACAAGTCTGTCTGTTACATATATGTGACATTGGCACTGAAAGAGTTAAAACATTATATAAATCTGTCTGTAGTACTGATACAATCACTATGCACCTCACATGAGTAGCAAGTGGAGCATATCAATTTATAAGGTACCTCATCATAGGTACCCTTGCAGCTAGCTGAGCTGTCCTAGTCCTACAGTCAACATTCGTGCTTCCATTACTGATTTTCAATCCCCCCCCCCCAAAAAAAAAGTCGTGGTCAGGATATTCATTCCTATAACGTTTAACCCAGATTCAGTTGGGGCTACAATTAAGGGCTGCTTTCATGGATTGTAATTTTGAACCTCATATGTTTTCGTATGTTTGTCTCCAATTTGTTTTCTGTCAAGCTACCATTCTGTTTATCTGTTTATAAAATGCATGAGTATGCACGATACGTGTATACGTGTAGAACCATGTTGCACACTTATCTCATATTGTTCCTTTTTTGTTTCGATCAAATATGCTATTTGTACTCTATTGTTCTGGGGAAAAGTTCTTAAGTAGCATGTAGAAATCATGAGGTAAATAAAAGACGAGCAAATTTTGTACAGCATTTTCACAACCAAATATCGTCCCCTGCAATGATTTCTCCCAAATCTATAACGGCCTGATGACATCATGCTAGCTGTGACAGACATACTGAAGTATGTCACCTGATAGAGGTCCGTATGATGTAAGAAGGCTGGAGGGCTTGTTTATCAAAACAAAGGCATCTTCAGCGCCTCATGTTGCATTCCAAGTGGACATCACAAGAATGGCTGCGAGGAAGAGTGCTTTACTTTGTTGGTGACTTACTTTGAAGCGTTGCTCGGACATCTACATGTACTCCTGTAAAAGGTACTCCGGGCTTTATTTCGTCAAAAATATAGGGTTAGGGTTGCAATTAGGTTTTAGGTTAGGTTGAAGGTTAGAGTTGCAATAGGGTGTTAGGTTAAGGTTGAAGGTTATGGTTGCAATCAGGTTTTAGGTTAAGGTTGAAGGTTAGGGTTGCAATCGGGTGTTAGGTTAGGTTAAAGGTTAGGGTTGCAATCGGGTGTTAGGTTTAGGTTGAAGGTTAGGGTTGCAATCGGGTGTTAAGTTAAGGTTGAAGGTTAGGGTTGCAATCGGGTGTTAGGTTAAGGTTGAAGGTTAGGGTTGCAATCGGGTGTTAGGTTAGGTTGAAGGTTAGGGTTGCACTCGGGTTTTAGGTTAGGTTGAAGGTTAGGGTTGCAATTGGGTGTTAGGTTAGGTTGAAGGTTAGGGTTGCAATTGGGTGTTAGGTTAAGTTGAAGGTTAGGGTTGCACTCGGGTTTTAGGTTAGGTTTAGGTTTATAATGCAATGCTTATGCCCAAAGAATCTATGAGTAATGATATTGAATTATATGTAAATGTATATTTAGGCAAACTGTCACCTCTTTATAAAGACCATCTCCATAAAAGTCACCTTTCTATAATGGTCACTTAAATGTACATGTAAATGCATCTTTCTTGGAAGAAAGAACCCCCCCCCCCCAAAAAAAAAAAAAAAAAAAAAAAAAAGAATCTGAAAAGATTTCCTGTCTGCAGTGGTCACATTTTTGTTTATTTTGAATGGCCTTTATAGACCGATTTGACTGTACAAAAGGGATCTGAATTTTGTGCAACATCAAATAGAAGATGATATGAATAAAGAAGGGAAGAAAGGGATAAGAACATACAATAAAAAAAAAAAGGGATAAGAAAAGAAAATAAAGGAATGAGTGCAAGATACATATAAGAACATAGAGGGGAGGTATATGTAATATATTATATGATAGCTTAGAAAAAAATTAATGGAAGAAGCAGTTGCATCACATTCCATAAAGTCAGAGACATGATATTCAGATCTGGTGCTGGTTTACTACCTTATATAGGCCAAATAATACCAAAAATGTTAGTGAAATAACCCTCTGTACAAATTTTACTGCGCAAACATTACCAAATTGATCCTTATAAATTAAAAATTATTATGGTCTGATCTGACATTGGTTTTTGCCAAGCTGCTGTCTACAGTTATCTCAGAATAAAAACAGAATAAAGAAGGAATTTAAAAAAAAATATGCAAATGAAGGAGACAGGAAATTTGGGAAGAGTATTCAGCCAACCAGTCTTTCTTGTTCTGCAAGAATACCTTTGACAGTTTGAATTTCTCTAGAATGCAATGCTCTTTAAGTAATTCTGAGCATTACAAGTTAGAGAAAATGGCATTATAATTTATCATGCAGTAGATGGGTTTTTGGAACTTGAAATATATGTATATAATTTAATGAAAATGTGCTGGAAATCATATTCACCAAAATATACAAGTCTTATTTCACAAATAAAGTTCAAGTTCAAGCATATCATGTGCATGCACATTTTCCACTTACATAACCATGTATGCGGTTGGGATAAGTAACCTAATTTCCATATTTTATTTTGCTCATTACTCTGCTGCTACACATTTTTATCAAAATTATTTGGCAGATATTATTTGAATTCATTGTACTGTTCCTTTGATTCTGTGAGAATTTATTTTCTGTCATTACCAAATTTAACATTAGCTAAATAAAGAGTGAATCACCTCAGCCTGTTAAAGATAAAAGTTGAGTTCTGGTCATGAGATTACATTGTGAAAGAAATTGTCTCAAAGCTATTGGGAAAGGTTGATCATGTCGACATAAGAATTGGTGTATACTGTGAGATTTTGGAATAAAAAATGATAAGAAATTAACCCAATCTCGCTGAAAAGCAAATGCACTGCACACAGAAATGTTTATGTGGGACTGAACACAGATGTGGAATGAATGTTCAGCTGGAACACTTCTGCTGTTTATTGTTATATTTCGAATATGAGGGCAGTTTACATGCAAGAGCAATCCTTTTCAAGGGACATTTCTACTATGATGTTTCTTTCAAACTGACATGAAAGAAATGAGAAAGCTCTTTTTAAAAATTATTTTTGCCCCTTTCCCAGAACTCAACGTTCTCTTTAAACCGAAATATGCCTCTCTGTCTCATGAACCCAGTCATTCCAATTACACATACAAGGCATAGCCTGGAAAGTAGGACGAGAATTGACAGAGTTGAAAGATAGATGGAAGGATAGTGTTACTGTCCTTTGTATCTAACGCTTCTTCCAACCTCTTCATCACCATCTACGATACAATACACTGCTGACACCAGTGACATAGCATGGGTCCAACCATTGACAGGGGACTGATGTCATTAGGAAGCACCATACATGTATTTGTGTTGGCGGATGACATGTGAAAATATGAGGGCATCGAGTTAAAAAGGGGGGGTATGAGAAGGGGGTCGTTCATCATTATTTCATGCTGCCTTCCCCTCTCTCTTTCTCTTTCTCTTACTCTCCCTGTTTTAGACTTATACTTTTGTTTGGGTTTCATTTAATAAACCTGAAATCGAATTGAATTAGGAGGACGGGGGGGGGGGGGGGGGCAGAGCTCCCTTAGCTGTCCCCCATGCCTCATACATGAAGTAGCTATGCCACTGGCTGTTACCATGGTAACACTGCCCTGCATCTCTGCATCCTCTTTCCCCACCCTCCCCCTCTTATCAATGACTGTTTCCAGTTCTTACTGCGCTGGCTATCACAGCTTCAAACTGTGACACAGCACTTGCCTGGAGGGGGGTTAAATACTTGAAAATGAACACGCTGCCGTTGACTTACTTGTTGACCGCTGTTTGGTATACAAGCAAACTGGCCGCGAGGTAATTGTGTCACTTTTTTCCGAGGCATCCCAAAATGAAACACTGAGGTGACAATGAACATTTTGCCTGTAGAGAGCCGAAAGGGCATCAAAGAGGAGGTTGAGTTTTTTAACCCTTTCAGGACAGGAATTATTTCAGGGCTAAATTGATCACATTTTGTTCTTCAAATTGGCAACAATAATATTTTTTCTTTTAGTACTACAAGATTGTAATAAGGGGTAATGTCTTTGGAAACAATATACATGGTTAAAAGAATTGGCAAAAAGTTGAAAAAGTTACCAATTTTGATAAAAAAAAGGATTTTGGACCTCTCAATGTGTTGCCAATTTAAGGATTTTAAATCTTATTCTCCTTTTTAAAATTCCTGGGATCAAACGCAATAGTGTCATGTAACAAAAATGGACACAGTGTGTGCAGAAATTTTTGCTCTTTCTACTCATGTATCTAGTATATTTTTCAGGGCTCTGAATCAAAAGTTATTGAGCCCAACCACAAAATATGGTCAATTGTCTCGAAAGGGTTAAAGGTGACAAAAATTATTTGTAAGCTTTATTCTTTGTATTCCTATGTGTAGGCATATTCTGAGCACAATGAATCACCAAAAGGATTGATTTTGGCATGCCCTCATATTCTAAATATAAAAGAAATGCCTTTAATAAGTAAATCTTTTAGTTAAACTTTGATGCCTCTTTATACATGTTTGTTCATAGTCCCGTATACTCATATCTGTATCATGCTTTTTCACTGTATGTGATTTTCAGGATGATTGAGCCAATTACTTAATGATTCCAAACCTCGCATTACACCCAAATTCCTGTTTAGAAATGATCAGCTATTTAGAATAATAGAAAATAAGGTCTACACTTTTAAAAGAGAGGGCACAACTTTATGCCCCCCTAAATCCACCAATTAATGCTCCAGAAGTTAGTTTTAAAAAAGTTTTAAATGGTGCGAACGCAGCACTGGTGAATCTGTAAACTGAGAACAACAATTTGAATGCAAATACATGTACAAATTGAAGTGTAATGGGGAGAACAGCAGGAATTTTGCACCTTAGCGTGTGTGTTGGTCTACTTTCTGCTGACCCATACCAGTTACATGACTGGTTTTGTTTATGAGGTTTCATTTATTAGTTGGTGTCCAGTGACTAGTTTGCAGGAACAAACCCTGGTCAGTCCTAAAAGAGTGTCTGCACTGTAAGACTACATTAGGCCATGTACTATACAGTGGCTGCTCCTGACACGACCAGAAGGTAGAATTAGGCTTCTCTCAATTAAGGCCCAATGATTTTCTGATAAAGTGTCAAATTAGGGTCTGCGCTTGCAGACTATCCAGCGACATGGTGTAGAGAAATAGCAGGGATGTATCCTGGGGTGGGGGGTCATAAGGGGTCAGGACCCTCCTTTTTATGCTTGTCAGAGATTCGGGGGATTTGAACCCTTTTTCTTTTTCTTATCAGGGGTGGGGGTCATAGGGGGTCAGGACCCTCCTTTTTATGCTTGTCAGAGATTTGGAGGATTTGAACCTTTTTTCTTTTTCTTATTCTTCTTGTTTCTCAAACTTTATTTTGGTAATTATAGCCCCTTCTTTTACAAAATCCTGGATCGTCCTCTGAATATGTATGGTGAAGGTAAATCAAAGTTCAGGATTATTTAATTACTGGGACATTATTGCATACCTGACATAGTGAAACTCTGTGTAGTTTACATCTTAGCCTGTTGAACAGCTAAACCTGAGATATTTCGGGCTTGAGTCTAGGAAAATATGTGTTACATAAAAATCAAATCGTGTGCAAAAAGGTTATTTGTTTTGTGTTGCAGAAATATATATTTTTTTGTATTCTAAGATGTTCTCTACATTTTTGGTACATTTTGATAATTTAACTTGAAATCTCATTCTTTTTTCAGATTTTGATCTTTGCAAATATTTTTTTGTACTATGTCCACATCTAATGCAGATTTCAGATTTAAATCAGACCACTGCCAGATGAAGTTGAAGAGATCTACCTGTATTTATCTGTGACCCCCAACACTTGCCACTTTAAAACCAGATTAAAGACCTGTCTTTGTCACACTGTAAATCCTACACTTGTATAATTCCTAATTTATAGTTTTGTCAATGTATAATTTTATAACTATATGTAATCTTTTATCTTTGTCTTATATTATACACTGTATGTTCTCATTTTTTTTTCATAACTTGTTTGTTAATTTCATCTATATGTAAATCGCTTAGGAACAACTTGTTAATCAAACGCAATTTAAATGTTTATTAGGTGGTCTGTCGTAATCGACAGATCACCTTTTATATTCGTCCGAATTTTCTTTATTCTTTATTTATTTTTATTTCCCCCATTTCTTGTCCATTCGAAATCTTCAAAAGTCCTATATCAATTTTCGTCAAATTTTCGGCAGTGATGTCATCCCATGAGGACATGTTCCCGTTTACATATCAAGGTGAACAGGTCATCGTGACGTCATCCAGGCGCCATTTTGTCAAATCACATTATCAATCATATCTTCATAACCAATCATCAAAAATCGTCCATATTTACATGACATTAACTTCAGGTCATGGGTCATCAGGTCCTGTCGTCAAAAGTCATCCAGAGGTCATGACGCGCGCGTACGCGTGCGTCAAAATTTAGAACTGCTCAAAATCATCCAAGGATCAAACGAGAGTACGTTTCAGGTCATTTCAAGCATTTCAAAAATTTCCGTCCGTGCGCGTCCGTGCGCGCGTTATGCGCGTGCGCAGCGCGTACAGAGTGTAAAAACGCCGTTTTTTTCGCATGGTTTGTGTTCCTGACACTATTCTTGACAATTTCCAACCATTTACAGGCATTCTCGACATTCCCTAAGGCCACACGCGCGCGTCAAACTTTAAAATCCGCGCGCGCGTCAATGGGCAAAATAGTGTAAAAAGTCGTAAAAACATGCCTCTACAAAAATAACTCTAGCTCTTTAAATAGTCCGTTGACCCCCTAATTTTTTTTCATATTTGGGTAGAGAAGGAATCATAGATATAATTTCATGGGTAATTTGAGCCTCAATTATATTGCAAAGTCATCAAAATGGCGTCTAAACTCAAAATTTCATTTTTTCAAAAGTGACGTCATCAAATTTATGCAAATTTGACTATAACTCCTTTAATATTGGTCATTTTTCGCCCAAATTTGGATATGATGTAGCTGAGACAATTCTCTACAAGATCAGTCACCATGATTTTTCATTTTGACAAAGGCATCATGGCGTATTTTTGCGATTAAAGGAGGTATGTCAATTTTTCTCATTTTGCGTGTATTCTCTATGGGACATGACTTTTTCTCAAATCTTGATTCTACATTCCCGTCTTCTTTGAGCAGTATCTCTGTTATTTCTGCTCGATTTTCTCCCAAATTTGAGTATGTTATAGCTGAGACTATAAGCTTTTACAAGTGTGCCCTCCAATTTTTGATCAGATGTCGGGATCATGCCCTTTTTTTAACTACAAAATGTCATTTGAGAATCCCGTTTTTCGTCTACGTGTTATGTCTATTGGAAATATTTTGGTCCATTGGTAAAGCACTTGCCTCCCATTCCGGCGACCCAGGTTCGACTCCCGGTGGGTCCATTTTTTTTTTTTTTTTTTTTTTTTTTTTTTTTGCCTTTCATTCTACCATCTTCTTCGACTATTATAACATATACCATCACAAACAATGTAAAAAACTGCCTAATTTTGCGTGTTATGTCTATTGAAAGTAGTGTGCAGTAGTTTGTGTAGAATCTCATTCCCTGTCGTGTATTAAAGCTAAGGGGATAATCTTCCACATGTCCTGCAATATCAAATCGTCCAGTTCGTTATCCCGATTTCTCCAAATCGGCTCAGTCAATTTTCTTCATATTTTCGTCAGTCATCAGTCCTAATAAGGTCAAGTTCCCACATCTTTTTCAAGGTCATCAGGTTATTGTGACGTCATCCAGGCGCCATTTTGTGAAAATCAACTTATGGTCATATGTTCATAACGAAATGTCATTTCTCTTTCATATTTGGCATGGTTAAGGTCACTGTCATTCCAGTCAAGGTCATTTCGTTAAACGCGCGCGTACGCGTACGTCCGCGCGTCCGTGCGCGTGCAAAATTTAGAAATGATCCAAATCGTCCCAAATTCATTTTGCAAACGTTTCATGCCATTTCAAGCACTTTTCGAAAAATCGCCCATAAAACTGAACCTGTAGGGGCGCTATGCCACTTAGGTTATCGTGGTTATTGTCATCATTATTGTCATTATGATCATCATTATCAATATATCATTATCGTCATTGTCATCACTTATATGACCATATCTTATCATCATTGTCAACATTATGATTATAATCTTGCAGAAATATTATCGCACCTGACAAAGCAATTTCCCACAGTGAAAGACAGACCACCTAATTCGTCTTCAGTGACGAATTAAATTTCTAGTTATTATTATTATCATTATTGTTATTATTATTATTATTATTATCATTATCATTATTATTATTATTATTATTATTATTATTATTATTATTATCATTATTATTATTATTAATATTATTGTATATTATCATTATTATTATTATTATTATTATTATTAACATGTTTATCAGATCAAAAAGAAGACACTCTTATGGAAAATACCCTTCCCTATGGTCTATCTCTCTCTCTCTCTCTCTCTCTCTTTTCCTCTGTCATTTCTTATCCGAATGTCTCACTATATTGATTGCTTTTCCTCTTTCTCATTGTGATGGACCCCTCAGTGCTCTACTAAGTCACTAATCAGATTGGAACATGTTAGATGTATAATTGACTCCAAGAGTGCCCCCTTGAGGAATTTGTCTGCATCATCATTATCGTATCAGTAGTAACTCTGTCAATTGAAACTGATTACCGGTGTACTTGTAGAGAGAGGGGGCACTTCGGGTGGGAATGGGACGACGGCCAAAATTCAGTGCAAGCTTTCGGACCATCCACGTATGCTGTCGCCCTTGTGGATTCTTACATGTGGGCCTCAATTGACTGTAGAGGTATTTGGACTTGGGATATTTCTCTTCATATGACCACTGGATTTTATTTACCACCACATGACAAAGCTATAGAGATCAAATAATAGAACAAGCTAAGAGGTTATTTTAGGTATTTTAACTGCAAGGGCATAGTTTGTATTGTACAATCTTGCATCATGTGTTCCCCTGACTATACATGTACATACTATACACTGTAGTATGTGCTGTAATGGCGCATTATTAATGTGCATATACATGTATGCATTAACTTCATGTGCGATCTTGCTGACGGGCATGTGATGTAGCTTGTGACATACATCAATACCTTAATTAAGCCTTAATTAAGTCTTGTTCCCATGTGATGTGACTTTAATACTGCCTTTGGTTGTCTGACATCCTTCGACTGAACAGAGATTTTTATTTATTTGTTTTTTACTATAATGATACCTGATAATGTAAGAACTGTAAAGATTTTTCCAACTTCTGCCCTTTCCCCCTTGCAAGAGAAGCATGGATAAATGCACACAAAGCAGTAAAAGCTCAAATGCTTTTTCTTTGAAAAAAAATATTGATAAGATTTATTGTTCATGTTTGACTTGATGATTTAACTTGATGATTTAACTATATATGTAGTCATGTATGGCGGCAGAATAGCTTCCAGATACCAAGAAACGGAGGTCTTGGTAATCCCAAGGCTCCTTGTTTCTCACCCGTTGATCATCATTTGAGCTTGGTCTGTTTACATGTTGTCTGGTCCCCTAAACCAGTAAAGACCTTTTGAGTCACAGGTGAGCTTATGATAGTTTGCTGTCTGCATTCCTTATGCCTCCTTCACACATGGCATTTTAAATTGCCCTCCCCCCCCAAAAAAAAGGCCACTGCAAAACCTTTAAAAAAGTTTTGTAGTGTAAATGAATGGCAAGTGGAGGTTAAAAAAAGATTTTCGAACAAAGGCCTCTAGGCTTACTTGCCTTTTTGTGTTTAATATGATACTGTCAAGTGATGGGCAAATTGCCATTCCCTTTTTGTCATTTTATTTGCTGCAGCATTATTTGTAGGCTGTTGACCACATCATGTGTTAACAAGGTAATGCTTTAGGTTGGCAATAGAAGACATGACAATATGAATGGGGTGGTTCAAAAATAGATCACTGAATTTCAATCAGTTGTGGATCTAATGGGGGTAGGGCAAACAGGGCATCCCCCCCCCCCCCCCCCCCCCCCCCCCCCCCCAGGTTAATAAGAGTAACCCATTGTTCTTTGCATGTCAGATTTCAAGACATGATTGTATCCTTTCACCCCCAACCCACAGAGTGAGTTTGGGAGTGCTGGTGAGAAATAAAATTGAATGCATACTTCTGTCCCCTCTCCTGTAACTATTCTTGGATTCAACAATAGAAATGTATGTGTTCATGTAAAATATTAACTTCTTGTTTGCTACAAGTTCTTCAGAGTAAAAATGAGAAGAAAAAAAAGCAAATAAGTGTCACATTTATAATGACAAGGTCCAGAGGGTAAGAGGACTTGGTTGATTGTTATTTTTTACAGTGACAGATATTTCCATTTTAAAAGTAAGTGTCTAATAATGTCGCTTATATCACTCCTTAAATCAGGAGTTTATTGTGTCCTGATGCAGTAGGAAGAAAGAAATCATACCTATATTTGTTGATTATTGGTGCTTTAATTGTTTGGGGTCATTGATTGGCAGTTTTCTAACCACCTGCATCTTTTGTCTTGTTTTATTCTCAAGAGAAATATGAATATTAGGAAATCTTTTGTAAAAAGGAAGAAAAAATACTTGTGGACCTTTCACTTTCTTCCCAAATGATGTACATGTAATTGCATGTGTCTAAGAGTGAGATATTTTATATATTTTTTTTTTTCGTTATCCTCTTTGAGATAGTTGTTATGGAGCATAATCTAATTACCTTGTGCCCCTTTGGTCGCACATTGCTTATGCAATGCATTTTGAAGGACATGATGTATGCTGCACTGCTATATTTAACCAAGGAGCTATGTGATAACGCCTTGATTTACCTAATGATCGTAAACAGAGCTTCTCTTTTTCAACATGGTCACACCTTTTACAGCTCATTGTTTACATTTCACCACCATCAAGTAGGATTTGTCATCATCTAAAAATGTTGCATTCATATCGCAGAATGCCCAGTTCATATCCTAAACATCAGTTTTCACAAATCTAAGTGTTTACATCTCCACACCATCAAGTAGGATTTATCATCCTGCTTATTGCATATGCTGTACATTTCAAAAATATTTCTCCTGCACAGTTTATGTCCTATAAACATCAGTTCTTTTTTTTTCTTCAACGTAAACCATTCAACACCATCATGTAGGATTTGTTATCCTCTCAAAATTTGCATTCATATTGCAAAAGATTTATCCTGCCCAGTTCATAACCTAATCTTAGGTATCAATTTCAAAGCAGTGACCCTTCTGAAAGCTCAGTGGTTACATCTCCACAACATCAAGTGGGACTTGTATCATCTAAGAAAAGCTGCTGTATCCACATTGCAAAAAATATTTGTATTGCCCTGTTCATATCCTAAACTTAGGTTTCATTATATAGCAGCCACACCTTTTATAGCTCAGTGTTTACATCTCCACACCATCAAGTGGGATTTGTCATCATCTCAAATGGTTCCACTCACATCACGATAGATTAGTCCTGCCCAGTTCCTATCCTAAACTTAGGTTTCATTTTAACCCTTTCAAGACAATTGACCACATTTTGTGGTTTGGCTCAATAACTTTTCATTCAGAGCTCTAATAAAATATACCAGATGCATGAGTAGAAAGAGCAAAAATGTCTGCACTCACTATTTCCATCTTTGTTGCATGACCATATTGCGTTTGATGCCAGGAATTTTAAAAACTAACAAGATTTAAAATCCTTAAATTAGCAACACATTCAAAATAATTATTTTTAAAAAACAAAATTGGCAAATTTTTCAACTTTTCAACAAAATTCATTGTTTTCAAAGACATTACACCTTATTAGAACCATATAGCACTAAAAGAAAAATATTGTTGCCAATATGAAGAACAAAATGTGATCAGTTTAGCCCTTAAATAATTCCTGTCCTGGAAGGGATAAAACTGTTACACATTTCAAATCTCATTGTTTACTTCTCCACACTGTCAAGTAGGATTTGTCATCGTCTCAAAAATTTAATTCACACTGCAAAAGATTTCTCTTACCTAGTTCATATCTTACATGTTGCTTTCTATTTCATTTAGACTTTTCAAATATAAGTGTTTACATCTCCAAACCATCAGGTGGGATTTATCATCATCTCAAATGTGGTTGCATTCATATTGCAAATTTCTCTTGACCAATTCCTATCATACACTTTGGTTTCTATTTCATTTAGACTTTTCAAATATACCTGTAGGTGTTTACATCTCCAAATCATCAGGTGGGATTTATCATCATCTCAAACATGGTTGCATTCATATTGCAAAAGATTTCTCTTGTGCAGTTCATATCCTGAATATAGGTTTCTATCAAAAGCAGGATTTGTTATCATCTAACAGAAAAGTTGCATTCACATTGCAAATATCTTTCTTATTACCCCTTTCCCATCCCCCCAAATTAGTTTCTATTTCAGAATAATCCAACCTTTACATCTCTACACCATTAAGTAGGAATTGTCTATATTATATATACAGTGTAAAAAATATGTGGCATTCATATTTCAAATAGATATGTCCTTCCCAGTTCATATCCTACATTCAGGTCTTTATTCTAAAGCAGTTATCCATTTTAAATCTCAGTATTTACATCTTCATACCATCAACTGGGATTTGTCATTATCCCAAGGCGTTTTCCAGAATTTTTTCAGGTTTGACAAAGTTTCTTTGAATTTATTGGAAGGCCTTTTTTTCTACAGCAGCAATATTAAGCACACGTTCAGACTGACTCCTGATTGTAAGATACAAAGACTGCATTATAGCCATTATGTGCTTCAACACCTTTCAACTGCGAAAAGATGTACACGATTCTCCCATTGTAATGAAAATAGCATTCACCTGGACTTCCATGGGAGTAAAATATGAGTTGTGCCATAAAAAATCCATCATGTTGCTTTCCTATAAATAACTTTTAAATCCAAGTCAGATATACACATAGTCGCATCAATCAACAGAAGAAATCATAGAAAAAAAGTGAAAATTAATGACAGGTATCTATAGACTGACGATCCTTGTTTTCTTGTGCTTGCCGTCTTCCAGACGTAGAAAAAAATGCATCATTCACTTGTTCATTTTAGATGGCTGTCATTGTCTCAAAGAAACTACACCTTAAAGTAGATATTCATTGATTTTTAAAACTGACTTAATTTTCATTATTGCGTAGGTGAAGCTTAGACCGGACAAGTTTGTCAAAATTCGACGCTTGCAAACATTCGAAGTAATGATTATTATCAATTACAAATTGCTAAAATACAGCCCCGACATAGCACCTGAACAGCTCTCCGAAAGCCGCTGAAATGTGTGACGTCAAAGGGAGGACGTTAATTGCACAAGCAGACGATGTCCCATAACATCTCACATATTTTCAGTGCCTGTTTTGTCATCTTCTCTTCAGTTATTTCACTTCACTAGCATTAGTCTATTATGTTTAATCCATATATTGCCTCACTCTAAACTCCGTGCATGGGTTTATTTGGATGGAAAATGAAGCGTTACAAGAATAAAGGAATCAGTTGCTTGTAAACAAAATAGACGCCATTTCATTCACAGCTGCATACACCGCTGGACGTTCGGCGTTGAATGAGGGATAAATACCGTCCTTGCAATCATTCAGCGGGCTTTTCAATTTGAAAGTGTGGTTTCTTTGATTGTTCATTAACCCTCATCCTATATATTTACAAACAAAAGATTTCAGTAATCAGAATCTGTTTCATTCCCATTTTAGAATGGTGTGAAATATGGGCACCTTTGAATACACTAAATTCTTTATAATTTGAGAAATAACTGCACTGCACTTATGTTCATTCTTTATGGGACGTCGTCTGCTTGGACAGGATTGTTCCCTTTATTGACGTCATTGAAACATTGTTATTTTTTTGGCGAAGCGCTTGTATATCGCAGATGCTGGGAGGTAGTTTTATTTGTATTATTGTTTAATTACCTGATATGTAGTTGACTTTAAACTGATACGATTGCTATCTGTTAACTTGCCAGTTTCTAGTGATACATTATTTATCATATTTGTGATTTTCTTTGAATGTGTACTTTAAATGAATTGGTGAATACAGGGGGCAAAACCGATCTGTGCCCCCTTTTATAATCAAATGTGGCATACCTTACTTTCACAAAAGAAAAATGTGCCCCTCGTTTCGAATTTTCTACCCAGTAGCCACATGAGCTATAGATCTGAGAACTCTGTTTTGTTGCTTTGCAGAGATTTATTCTAAAAATGTAAGTAACCTATTCTTGTACGAAAATTTTCTAAATTGTGACCCCCCCCCCCTTTTTCAAAATCCTGGATACACCCCTAATCTTAGTGAAACTACAGCTATATTTAGAAAGCATAGATACACATTACAGGTTGTGGAAACTGGAATCGTATCACGTAATACTTTACTCACACTCACACCTTTTAGTCTTGAGCCATTACGGAGTGATGAGATCTATCTTCGCATTTTCTTCAGTTTTGATTACCAGGGGTGTCTCTAGACATGGATGGTTGTCCATCAAATTAGCCATGGCATTATGAAACAGACATACAAGATTTATTTCTATGATATAGTGGCATCAGTGGAGGCAGGCATAAGGGGCACGTTCCCTCCTTTAAAGATAAAGGCGAGTTCTGGTCACATGCGATTACATTGTGAAATAAATTGTCTTGAAGCAATTGGGAAAGGTTGATCATGTCTATATAAGAACTGGTGCGTACTGTGAGGTTTTGAAGGCATCAAAATGACAAGAAATTGACCCAATCTCGCTGAAAAGCACATGCACTGTACACAGAAATGGGTATATGGGACTGCACAGATATGTAGCATGAATGTTTGGGTCGAACACTTCAGTTTTTTCCCCCTCATATTTGGAATATGTGGGCATTTAAAGAGCAATTCTTTTCAGGGAACATTTATGCTATGTTGTTCTTCCAAGCTGACATAAAAGGAATGTCAAAGCTGACGACTTATTTTCCACCTTTCCCAGAACTCAATCTTGCATACATCTTATTGCTTGATTTTTAAAATTTTCAAGCATTTTGAGATAGGTGAAGTGCTATTCAATCTATCATTTTCTCATGAAAAATCAAACAGTATCTTTGAATGGCAATCCAACCTACTATGTACACAGTATCCGCATATTGCTTGACATAGTAATATTTATAAGCTCCCTTCATCTCCTTGAAAACAAAAGAAAAATTTCTTTTAATTTTTTAATTTTTTAAAAATTTTAAAAAAAGTTGTTAATGTGTGATAATTCAGAACTTTTCAAGCTACATGATAAACACACATAAAGGGAAAGTTGTTTGTGTTATCGTACGGCCTTGAGATAGTTTCCTGCTGTCTTCTTTCCAACAAAGTTGTTAAATGTACCATGTAAAAAAAGAAATTAATAATTGGTCTACCCCCCTGGGATGGTCAACATGTATTATATCAATCATGTGTTTAAGGTTTAATATGGGTGTACTATACACTTACATTAACCTTTTATCTGCTGGTTATTGAAAACTTAGACCACATTGTTTTAGAGCATAGTTTACATGTACACATTGTATGTATGATAAAGGTCGACTGTGGCATTCCACTGTTTGTTCCATTAGTTGACCAAAGCAGATAAAGAGTTAAGTTTTATTGTGTGTTAGTGGCCCAACAGGCTAGCCTGTAGTTAATATACATGTATATATGAGGAAATTAAAATATTGTCTGTTAAGAGCCAGAAGGGCATTAAATCCTGTGCTTTAACATAGAGTTAATGCCCTTCTGGCTCTCAACAGATGGTATATATGATAGCAGGAAAAGAAGAATGACTTAGAATTTAGTTCAATTTTTTACTTAGCTGCACAAAAAAAAACAACTACAACAACAAAATATACTTGTAGTTTAATGAGTATGACAATATGTATTTCATGCTACCTAATAATAACTGATAATGCAAGCTTACGTAAAGGGATGTGATATGTTCTGCAGTAAACACCAGCCAGAAATGAATGGCCAATATGAGATTCAGAACCCCCCCCCCCCCACCCCCTACAGAAAAAAAAAGAACACCTCTTGTCACCTGTAGATGAGTACAGTTCTTCTATCCTGTCTTATCTTCAAACAAAGAAGGTGACTATTTCAGTGAATTTGATTATGAATTTTCTTTTTGAAAATTAACACAAAAGTTTGCTTGCAGCTGTCAATCTAGAATAGATATCACAAGGTTAAAAACAAGTTAAAAATGTCCATTTCCAAACTAATGATACTTACTCATATTTCTCTTACTTTACAGCTCATGCTGATATGGTAGTCCCCCTGTAACATTTAACATTTTAAAAACATTTACCATAAGTTTATTTTCAAAAGTCAAATTTTGACTTTTAAACATCTGTTTTCTTGGTCCATAGGTCATAAAACTTACAGATGTATAAGTTCCTGATTTTACTTCAGAAAGATTGAACTAACTACAAATATATATAAATATGTTCAACATCTCAATTCTTGGGTTGGATTTCATCTCATAGACAAAGTTTGTTGTGACTAAAAATCTGATATATGTGCATAGAAAGTTGAAGTACACATTTCTATTTTCTTTTGGGGGGGGGGGGGGGGGGGGGGACACTTAGAGAAACCTGAACTAGATTGATATGTGCTATGAAATGCCAAATAAATAATAATGATGATAGTAATTATTTAGGCCGATATTATGCAGGGATAACTTATTGCAAAACCAAGGTGCTGTGTTTGAAGCTCCTTGATAATACTATAGATTAAGCTATAAGTGGGAAGAAGAAGGGGGAAGCATGATAAGTGTTCCTGTACTCTGGCTAGTCCCTCTGATCCACTTATTCATTGTTAATCTTATTGATCAGGGCACTCCCAACCGTCATACATCCACAATGGAAAACACCGTTTCCTGATCAATAGTCTCTTTCTGTAGGGTGGGAAACTTGGGCTTACCGCACAAACGACTTTATAGACTTGTGGCGATAGTGTTCGTCAAAAGACAGCTTCCAAAAGATTATTCAGGGAGAATGAAGAAACCTGTTTTATTACATAAGAATTTTTGTATAGTTCAGGTATAATTTTGCAATATGACTTGTTCATAAGTTGCAAAAGAAGGCCTTGTAACAGAAATATCCAGTTATGAATTGACATCAACAGTTACATAATAATAATGGCAATATGGACTCATTTAACCAGGGTAGCCTTGAATCAGTATGAACACTGCTATTTGTGAAAGACTCTGTAATTATTATTACTCCAAGTGTCTCCAGCAGTGTCAGGTACCCATTTACTGCACCTGGGTCAAGAAGGACTAAAGTGGGTAAAATACCTTGTCCACGGATCTACATGTATATGAGGACTTAGCGAAGGTTGAATGCATGCAGGACCTCTTGAATGTCAGTCAAGAACCTTCCCCAATGTGCTCTGAATAATTGTTGGTGCAGGAAATTAAAGAATATGTATCTAAAAGTCTGTCAAACACATTGATCGCAGAGAAAATAGAAAATACTGAAAAATTTTTAAAAAATGTTTCAGAATGAAATTTTGATAGATAAATAGAGAAAGTGTGAAGTATTCTGTTTATTGAGAAATAGGAAACGGAGAATGAAGAAAAAAAATTGGAAGAGGAAAATGAAAATAAAAGAGACACAGAACATTCATGCAAATAGTCTGTATATGTACAAGAAATGTATTTAACATCATTACTTTCTACTTTTTGTACTTCATTGTTAACTATTATTATTTTTAATTTTGGTAATAACTGAACTTTACCAAAATACTTGTTTGTTTTTTTCTGTTGTGGGTCAGGCTCGACTAGCACATGTGCTATTATCTAATCCCCTTTACCAACCAATGCTTTTCTTCCTTTATATGTAAACATCATTGTATAAAAAAAAATGTATTGTACTTAAATGTTGTTGGTGGTAATAAATCAAATCAAGAGAGGGGAAGGATAAATAAGTTAGAGACAGAGAGAATAATTTGAAGCAGAAGAGAAATACCGAGTATGTGAGAGAAAAATGTGACAAAGAATTTTAAAGGCAGATTGGTGTCACAGAAACATGAAAAATTGTGAGAAAGAGGAAATAGTGGTGCAAAAGAAGACAGCAAAAGCGAAAAGGGAGAGGAGGGAAAAATATAAGGAAGAAAGAGCGAGGGAAAGAAAAATATGTAGAGGGAAAGGAAGGAGAGCTAGGGTTAGAGGAAGGACAGAAAGGATATATAAAATGAGAGTAAGGATTTAGGTCTTGTAAAGGGCAAGGAAATGAATTGCAAATCAAGAAAACAGGATATTGTGCCGTCTAAGCATATACCAATAACTAAGCAAAAGTAATAAACTTTGAAGTATTTATGCCCAATCAGCTCCGACAGCGAGATTAAAAAGTATCTTTGCTTCAGGCCACTGTCCAAAATTGATAGAGGACGAAGCATTGATTACGTGCATTATGCATGAAGCCTTTCGTCCAACATGGCAATATTCAGCCGTAGGACATGCACAAAGTTCAATTGCGTGATTAAAGAGGTGTATTTTGCTAACATCCGTTAACATAAGATTGAGAAATTGGTAGTCAAACGAGAGGCTGTAAAATTCATTAAATTAGCATTTAAAAAAAAAAAGGAATCACAATATGCGACGCGAGGGTCCAAAACAACCAATATGTTGTAAATCTGAAAATGGAGCAAATGAGGAATAAGAGGATTTCTCTGAATATATGTGTTTTTTTGTTTTCTTTCATGGAAATAGACATCAATGATTGTTCTTGGTGCAACATGATATATTTATGTAGATTCTACTGGGGCAAACTGGAAGTGGTACACATCGTATAAGAGCTTGGCATCTCTGGTTTCAGAACAAAAAATACAAGAAGTAAAAGAATAAATTGTAGGTGAAAGCTTGGAATCTTCAGTCTCATCAAATATACTAAATCCAAAAATAAAATACTTTTGGGGACTTATTGATGATTAAGGTTTTTTTTGTGGACAATACATACAGTGAAATTAACATATTACAAAAATCAGTTTGCAGCAAATAGATTATTCTTTTATCATTGTAAAGTTGTTGATTATTGTCTCATATTTAGAAGTACATGTAGTAATTGAATGGTTAGGAAACACGTCATAAATGAAAACTTAAATTTTTGTGCAGAGAATACAAACAAAAGATTTATTCCTCTTCAAAATAGCCAATTGCATATTCAGAACAGGTTTCTTGATTGGTGTACTTTGTCCAGACCATTCATTTATATGCTAATTGGTATCCCTAGGGGTTGAAATTCAAAATTGATCTTGCTGGATGCCTGCATCGACTGAATCAGCTATTTATTAAACAGTGCAATTAAGCCAAATTTATATCAATTTGCTTGTTTAGTCATCTGCTTACCTCATATTAGAATCTTAATTAGTGGCTACATGTAAATATCTTGAGCGTGCATAAGGTGGACATGCACATACATCAAGTATACTGGGTGTGCATCTGAGAGAAACTTTTATTATTTATTGATGTCGCAGGGAACCATTCATTAAAGCAATTAAATGACAAAGAGCGCTAGTCCGAGAGTGAACGTGCTCAGAAAATAAATCAATAGCCTTGTTAACAATAACAAGTTGTCTTGAAACGTGCATTGCATCAGGTTGGTAATGGACTATTGTAAAGAAGGAAATTGTAAACTGGAATTTTCTCGTCTATGGAATATTTTATGACAATTTTTAAAATTTTTGTGATGTGTTCTGTCTTGCTTTAGGTGCACAAAATTAAGCATTCATATTTTTTTGCATTTTTATTGACATGATTGTTATCATCAAAAACATGTAAAACAAAAAAAAATGTACCATCTTCATTAGGAACATCATCATCATTATCATCATCATCATTGTCATCATCATCACTGTCATCACCATCATCACCATGATCACCATCATCATCATCATCACCATCATCACCATCATCATTCATCATTGTCATCATTATTTTAATCATCAGCAATGACAATGTTCATCGCTGTATATTGATAATTGTCCAGTATATAACTAAACAAATAGGTTCTGCTCAGGCAGGCATAATTGTTGCTGTTATATATCGATCTACACAAAGTAACACACAAAAAGCATGGTGAAATATTTTTGGGATTTCTTAAGGAAACTTCCAATATCCCGTTTCTTCTAAAATGATTATATTTCGTCACCGTAGGAATTTCCCTTGAGCTCACAACTTCAGCAAATCACTACTTCAAATTAAATCAGCAACAAATAACTTTCAAGGCATGTGGATGAAAACCAAAACCTCTCAGGAAACTGTCCAAAGCACTCCTGCCTAAAAATCAAATGAAATCCAACACCAGGAGAGGCGCAGTCAACATTTTTCTCAGTTTTTATGCCGTCCCAGTTTGAAAACAGACAGACGCTTACCATAAAAGCCGCATAGTCAACCCTTTGCTCAGTTTCTACGCTGTCCCAGTTTGAAAACAGATGGACGCTTACCATAAAAGCAGCATAGTCAATATTTTTCTCAGTTTTTTTTTTTGTCATCCCAGTTTGAAAACAGATGGACACCAGGATTTGCAGTCAAACTTTTGTTAATTAACACAAATGAGTAATCATGGCTTGGGGAGGATAATATAAGAATATTTTTTCAAAGAAAACTGATGCATTGACTTGAATTAGACACTGTACATCTTAGGGAAAGATGTTTCAAAATAACTGTTTTGAAATTGAAATTACTGTAAATGATTTAATGTATTGAATATCACTCTTAATTAAAAAAAGAAGACATTTTCTATGAATGTACAAAGTCGACCTAAGGCAATTTTAGTATCCCTGTGCATCACCTTTTGAAATGTGCCATAGAATACAACAGCATATCACATAATTCGAACATGATTTCTAAAGGCAATACAAAAGGGTATTGAAATTCAAAAGTCCTTGTGATCATTTGTAAGGAAGGTTGCATTTTTCTTTCAAGCACCCTCCCTTGTCAATACAAAAAAATTCTCAGAATTTCCCTCTTTGAATTTCACCTCATCAATAGCTACATTCACACGGGACTTGTGGTTTCAAAACTTTAAGTTTTAATAGCGAAACTTTACGTTAACGAAACCATGACTCCCTAACCGCAACGAGCGTTCACACGAGCCAAAACAACGAGCTGAAACTACAAGCTGAGCAATCGTCATGGTTAACCCCGGAAGTAGATACTATCGATTTGTGTACAGTACACATACAGATCCTGTGTTCATAATTCGCACAAAGAGTATGACCTGGAAGTTTAACATGAACAGCAAGGTCATCACTGACTACAAGCTTGCGAAACTTAAAGTTTATTCTGTCCACACTGTCCGAAACTGCGACAGAGGACCACCCACTGCTCATGGTTTTGGCGTAAACCACAAGCTCGCTTGTGGTTCTACAGTGCGTCCCCCGAAAAAGTTAACAGTTGGAAATAGTCTCCCCAAATAAATATTCAGAATGTTTTCAATAAATTTTCATTCTTGTAGATAGCTTAGGGTCTCTCCTATGCCATAACACCAAAAAATCTGACTAGTCATTACGCTTGAGTGATCAAAAGCCACTTTTTTGAAAGGGTGCAAAATTCAGACTTGACAAGAATTGGTATTTGTTCCGGCTGGTATCACCATAGTATAGAACTGTTTAAAATTGACAGTTGAAAAAAAGTCTCCCCAATTAAGTATTTCAAAATATTTTCAGGAAATTTTCATACCTGTGGATAGCTTTGAGTCTCTTCTATCAAATGACATAAAAATAGCTCACAATATTTTTATGTTTGAGTGAGCAAAAGCCACTTTTGTTAAAGGGTGCAAAATCCATACTTGACAAATGCTTGCATGTCCGTTCTGGCTGGTATCAGCGAAGTTAACAGTCATGAAAAGGCTTAGAAATTTTCATATTCTGATAATTAAAAGACAATTTATGAAAGAACAGATTTTGTTCACTGTATGCCCTGATATATCCCATCAAAACTTTATGGTTGAGAGAGCAAGCAGGTGAAATTAAAAGACTCACCAAAAGTAACACTTTGAACCACTCAACAAAATAGTTAATTTCTCACTCAAGCATAAGATGTTGATGGAATGTGAAAGGATATACAGAGAACAATGCCTGCTATTTCATAAATTGTCTTTTATTGATCAGAAAATGGAAATTTGTAAGCCTTTACATGACTCTCATCTTGGCTGATACCAGCCAGAGCCAATATCAATTCTTGTCAAGTCTGGATCTTGCACCCTTTCACAAAATTGGTTTTTGCTCACTTAAGCATAGAATATTGTGAGATATTTTGGTATCATTTGATAGAAGAGACCCTGAGCTATCCAGAGGTATGAAAATTTCCTAAAAATATTTTGAAACATTTATTTTGAAACATTTATTTACAAGATAACTTTTTTCTGTAGAACTACAAGTAAATTAAAGTTTCGAAACTACAAGTCCGTTCATATGGTCTGAAATTACAAGATAACTAAAGTTGACTTAAAGTTTTGAAACTACAAGTGAAATTTAAAGTTTAGCTCCCATCATGTGAACGTAACTAAAGCTTTTACTCTCTTGCATTTATAAACAGTTCAACAAACTCTTAGTCTTTAATTTAACACACTTCTTTTCCTTGAAAAGTGTATGTGTTTATTAATGGGATTTTTTTGTTGTTGAGAAATCCACCCAGCTGGCCATCTTCCTCCATTGATTTGCATCCATTACTGTCTCGTATTTTCTATTTTTGAGGGATATTTGATATGAGAAGAGATGGCCTCAATGATACTGTCAGTCATGGATGGAAATCAATAAAGTGGAAAGATTTAGGGCAAGATGGAAACACATTTCATTTTAGTCTTCCGGTCACTGCTGTGTGTGTGCTTCCTTGTGTAGTACTTTTTTATTTAGAATTGTTCACAAAAATCACCTGTCATGAAAGATGAATTTGATTGTAATTTCAATAAGGTAGCTTAGCGAAACACAGTGGTGCATAAAGACGGGGGAAAGATGCAAAGAGGAAAATTGCCAGCTTTGTCTGAGCTTCTAAAATGAGAATCAGACATATATCTGAATAAAAGTTTTCATAGTATTTTGCTTAAAAGTTTTCAAAGATGTAAATACTAATTCTACATCCTAATATTTTGGTTTTGCCTCCATAAAATTCAATTTTGATATTTAGTAATTTGATATGCATCTTTCCCGTGTTTTTACGCACCACAATATTTCACTAAGCTACCTAAATTATCTTAATTTTCCAACCGGTCATTGAGAAAGAAAAGCAAGTAAAATAAAAAAAAATTTCATTAGACGTTTTCAGATGCTTCAATGTGAAGTTTATCTATGAAGTGATCATTTGGCCTATGAGTTTGATCTTATTTTCAATAGTTGTCTCCATTTTCCAAGTCATCCTTGAGAGATAAAAAACTTTGATAATCATTTGAAAAAAAAAATGATCTTGCCCAAGGCATGTGCAGAAGCTTTTCACCTTTATCTTATGAAGTGTTTTGAATCAACAACATGATTGCAAACAAGTTCAAGATTTTTTTTTTACCCAAGGGCAATTTTCAGTAGCGTAGGCGTTTTCCTATTGCATCACCTAATGAATTGTGTATTGCAATCACTTCTTACATAACATAAATATAATTTCTACAGGCGGGGCATTGAGTTTTTCTTACAAGAAGTCGTTGTTACCATATTAAACATAAAATTTTTAATTTTGGCGTATGTACATGTATTTCTACTTTTTTCGAAGACACTGTTGTGCTTTTGAGAGGATGGGTTTATAGTCATAGGCAATTCGGACGATAACATTTTGTTTTTCAAAAGGTTTGTAATTCTGAAGGTTCATTGATCCGAAGGTTTATTATTCTGCATGCTTGTAATTCCGAAGGTTCATAATAATGAACCTGAAAATGAAAAAGGGTTCAAATATCTGAAAATGTAGTAGGTTTCATGATTCTGGAAATGAAATAGGGTCCATCATTCCAAAGAATCATAACAGAATCCACTACCATTTTCAGAATCACAAACATATGTAAAAAAAGAAATGCCCCCATCCTGATATCTTGTTTGTTTTGTGTATGCCAAGCATGCAGTCCTTGTAAAGGCCCCTTGCACTGTGTGAACATTAAAATGGCTCTTTCATAATCATATCATATATCCAATAGGTTCATGTACTACAATTAAGCCTTGAACATTAGTTGGTGCACTTTAATATCAGTATGAGATTACCAAGGACAAATCAAATATGTACATGTATATGTAATCCTAATGATAAAATCCAAATATAAACATCATTTATGTACATGTATCTGATTTATGAAAGGCAGTAATTTGATCTTCCAGCTACCAAATTACCTATTTAAATTGCATAACACAAAAATTAACTATTAAACAATATTTCTTCTAGTATATCACTTATATTGAATAATGAATTACATGTACATGTACATGTATATCTGTTCTACCATTTCAGTTATACTGCTATATCATTGACAATTTATATACAGCACTTGTACTTCAGTTCAAAATGCACATTCTATGTAAAAAAATGATGGAATAGAATAACCTGTGCCTCTTGTTGTATTTTCTTTTAGGCCTATTCTTTTTGTTGATATTAGTATTTTTTTGTACCTTTTCAAGTATTTTTGATTGGTTATCATATATTCACTCTTCTGTATAAAGTATTAGGCATGTAAAACAAAACAAAGTTATGTTGATTATTATGGATAGTGGATGATAAAGGTATGTAACTGAATACAGTTGGTTCCACCAAGTCTATAAACATGTGTTATAAATGTGAAAACTTCATAATTAGGATTCATTTTTTATTTTGAAACAAGCTTCACAATTCATGAAGTCGCTTTGGATTTCAAGTGAAAGGCAAGCTTTTTTATTTGGCAATATTTCTGATTCAATAGTAGGCAGTTGAAATTGTTTGAAAGGGTCAAGAATGATTTTAGACACAGCAGCAATATTCTAACTCCATAAGTTCTTATTAATTCTTAAATCAAGAATCATAAATAAGAGGTATTTGTAAATAAGACTTCTTTGATTATTTTTATGTCTGTGAAGCTACATTTCAATTCAAAGGAATTATTAGCTCATCTCTACAGTAGGATTTCAACGTTACATGTAGCCTCAACTGTTGAGCATTACAGATAAACATTTTCAAGAAAAGCAACTGTTCAATAACACTCTATTCCCAGGGTCTTCCTGTATGCATCATGTCCACGAATTGAAATTCCCAAGGCTCTTGATGGCATTGCCGCTGCAAGGGTTCGTTGCCATGGTAATCAGGGAATTTGCAAGAATATTCCGAGTTCTAAATATAATTTGGTTAATCTTTCTGGCTTGCATGGCTGCGCTGATGTAAAAATAACCGGATAATCTTACATGCTTGCACAGGGTCTACTTTTACTGCTGTCCCACATATACTAAATTATGTAGCTGATGTCACACATGAGTCGGAATGATGTCAAACCATCATGGACTTCAAAGACCTTTTGTCACGCTTTGAGGTCGAATGATGAGTTGTATCTATTTGTCTGCCCTTGGGGCACACCCAATACAATGCAATTTCAACAGACTGCGTTCAAACTCAACATACAAAACATCAATTTGAACGTTATTTGTGCAGTTCTGAAGAAATGAGACATGATTTAATCTGTGAAAAGGTGATTTTATCAATTTGCAATATTTCTTTGCAAATTAGATGTGTATTCATGGTTTGTGGGATGTTTCAGCTCACAAAATAACATGTGTCATTGGCTTAAGTTACAATGAGCCTTTTTGACGAGTTGATAAGTTTGTTTATGTAGAAATGTCATAATGATTGAAATTTAATAGGCTCCAGAAGAAGAAAAACAAGAGAAAGATATTGTAATGCTCTCAATACTTGAATGTTAGTTAGTCACAACAGCTGAATTAAATGTAATCTAATTACACCCCCCCCCCCCCCCCCCCCCCCCCCCCCCCCCCCGTGGTTGATAAAACTTACAGAAAAAAATTATTGATCAAGTTGTTATTAGTTTGTTAATATCTTGCTCATCTGCCACTTGTCAGGGCCAGTTCAAGTCATTTAAAAAAAATACAATTCCATGACCAGAACTTAAGATCAGCTTTGAAGATTATAGTTAGATTCAAGGCTTAGTATTACAAGGGTCCACTGCATATTGACATCCAATTTTTTAAATTCCAGATCCCCCAATGCAAAATTTGAACAGGAGATCTAAGAAGAATAAAGACAATCAAAATTTCAATCTGGACCCCTCATGCAAAATAGTAAGTGTGGTTCCCTGGTTGTAGTTACGAGGAACTTTTTCCTGCAGATGCTTTGTGTTCGTTAGGAGTGTGAATGCAGATTTCGAATGTCTGCCTCGGGGGCACTCCGGCTGAATGCAGGGTGGTTTATAGTGGGAAGGCTGTTAAAGAGTCCAGCCAAGAAACTGTTAACACAGCTGGAATGGGTAAAAAGGTGACTGCATTTTAGCATTGATCGGAAGCCCTTTTGATTGTGTACTGAGAGCAAGAAGGACGTTAACTAATATACTTTGACACAGAGCTAATACCCTTCTGGCTCTCAGCAGATGTTATGATCTCATGAGAGAGAAGTACATCAGTGGAAAGAACTTTATCCGAGTGCAAGGAGTAGAACGAACGAAATTTGAGATCACCGTGGCACAATTTGTCTTGTTTGTGTCCGTTTTAACTTTCCTTAAGCTAATTGAATAAAATCCAAACAAGCTGGATAAGATCATACTTAATTTATGGTCACTGTATGACAAAAATCTACTCCGTAGAACTACCAGAGTGAAAATACATCATGAATTAACTCAATAATTAATAACTCTGCTTTTCTTTCTCTTTCTTTTTTTTAATTCATGCTACCTCCTACCATTTCCTTGGATGTTTTCAATATCAGGTAAGTTAATTTTGATAACAGTTTATATGTTAAACAATGAAGATGTTTACTCAAGAGAGAAAAAAAGGGTTAAGATTCTAGTGTGAGGTACTAAACTGATTATATAGGGTTAACCCCATAAAGGTTCACAGCAGATAATAACTTCACATCATCATTGGATTCATGTGTATTTTTTTTCTAGTTTAGTAGTCTGTCATATAATATTCATGATAGATTAGCCTTCTGTGTTATAAGAAATCATTGAGTAATTGCACATGTTTGCCAGTGTTAGTGTTTTTGATCAGTTTGCTGCTTAAAGGGAAGCTTGAGTTCTGGGAAAGGTAAAATATAATTTTTGAGCTTTCTCATTCTTTTTATGTTAGTTTGGAGGACTATCATAGTAGATATGTCCCCTGAAAAGGATTACTCTTCAAATGCTATAACATTCAAAATATGACAAGAAACAGCTGAATTGTTCGGGGCGAACAATTTTATGTAGTCCCATATACACATTTCTGTGTGCAGTGCATGTGACTCTCAGCAGGATTGGGCCAGTTTCTTATCATTTTGGTAATTCTAGAACCTTACAGCATACACCAATTCTTATGTGCTATATAATCAGCATTTCCCAATTGCTTTGAGACATTTTCTTTCGATTTTCACTCTCATGACCAGAACTCAACTTTTCTATAATCCTGATCTAACATCTAGTACACATATAGGCCTTCGTTACATGCAGGTACTTTTTTTAAAACCCCACTTGCCATTCATTTAAAAGTGAAGTGGTTTTTATTTTGCAGCGGCAAAGAGGCAGTTTACCATGTCACTTGTGAGATATTTAAGAGAAAATAGAGATAATTAGTATAAAAAAAAGTCCTTTCGATGTGAGTTTTTCCTGTCTCTGATTCTCCCAAAGTTTATTCATTATATATTATAATCCTTTTCCTCTCGATAATGTTTTGATGTGGAATCAATACAATATTGTCTGACATTGATTTATATGCTACGACTGATTCATATACTACCCTTCCATCAGTATCCTTCTTTAGTCCCATACCTTCATTCCTTCGGTTGTAAACTCGTTCAATTATTCAGCAGCCGTAGTGCTCTACAGTATTCCCTATTGAGTAAGGTTGTTCCAAATGGTTGATCCATGGTCCTATTGGATGAAAGATTATATGCAGAAAGAGGAAGAGGAAGAGGAAGAGGAAGAGGAAGAGGAAGAGGAAGAGGAAGAGGAAGAGGAAGAGGAAGAGGAAGAGGAAGAGGAAGAGGAAGAGGAAGAGGAAGAGGAAGAGGAAGAGGAAGAGGAAGAGGAAGAGGAAGAGGAAGAGGAAGAGGAAGAGGAAGAGGAAGAGGAAGAGGAAGAGGAAGAAGAAGAAAGAAGAAAGAAGAAAAGAAAGAAGAAAAGAAAGAAAGAAGAAAGAAGAAAAGAAAGAAGAAAGAAGAAGAAAGAAGAAAAGAAAGAAGAAAGAAGAAAAGAAAGAAGAAAGAAGAAAAAGGAGGAGGAGAAAAGCAAGAAAGAGAAGGGATAAAGGAGAAAGCAAAAAAGAAGGAGAAAGGAAGAGAAAGAAAAAAGAAAGAAGGAAGAGGAGAAGGAGAATTAAGAAGAAGAAGAAGGAGGAGGAGGAGGAGGAGGAGACGAAGGAGGAGGAGACGAAGAAGAAGAAGAAGAAGAAGAAGAAGAAGAAGAAGAAGAAGAAGAAGAAGAAGAAGAAGAAGAAGAAGAAGAAGAAGAAGAAGAAGAAGAAGAAGAAGAAGAAGAAGAAGAAGAAGAAGAAGAAGAAGAAGAAGAAGAAGAAGAAGAAGAAGAAGAAGAAGAAGAAGAAGAAGAAGAAGAAGAAGAAGAAGAAGAAGAAGAAGAAATGATATAGGCATGGAAGAATATGAAAATGTAAAAATAGAAGAAAATTACAAGAATGGGGAGGGATGGTGAGAAAAGGGAGAAGGGGATATGTGTCAAAATATAAAGAAAATAACAGAAGAAATTAAGGTTATAAATTTATAAGCAATATTTCAGATAATTGTTGCTCACCACATTCATTCCTATATAAAGACAAATACAGATACGAAAATATTGGAATGGTTATAGTCCCAATATAACCTATGCCCTCATCTTTACTTTTTGAAACCCAGTATTAGATTTTCTACTAGATTTGTTTTGCAGTCATCACCTTGCAGTTTTAACAGTTCTTGTGAAATTCATTAGATTCTGTGAGACATTAGTGATTTCATGACCTGAGCTTAAGATTTATCACCCTAGAAGTTTACAAGCCATTATCTTTTTTGATTTCCTGTCCTCAACACGGTCCTTATGTCCTCTGTTAAGAGTCAGAAGGATGTTAAAGGGTACCAATCACCAAAAATTATTTTGCTCTGTATGTTAGAGGTTTCATGTTGTTATACTATATTCAAAATACGGGCTTCAAATATTAATTCTATAAAGAGATATTGCAAGTTTAATTACATTCTCTATAAGTGTAAAAGCAACTCGTGAGTAGACTACTCGACGTACCCATACGCGCTCGCCACGATAAAGGCTTGCGCGGAACCAAACTCGGAGTTTGGTTCGCAGGTTTTTCAGGTGATTGGTACACTTTAAACTTTAAAGGCATTGATTAACTTTGCCCAGGATTGAAAAAAAAAATCACTGTTCCAGCTAATGCTGTAATCATAATTGCAAACCTTTAGCTCAGACAGGAATCGCCTGAGTTTTATAAGCTGATCTGTCGTTTATATATCAAGATATTTACGATTGAACATTGATGTCGGGATAGAGTACCACCGAACCCTAAAGAACTCTTACGGTTGGCATACCTCGCTCTATCACAGAATACCGTACGGGCTGGAAACCCACTCTGAAATCGCCAAGCGCTGGTGCTTGGTTTTTGTGACTGCAGCGCAGCGAAGAAGCTGAGCGACTTGCGCTAGCCATTGATCGCGATTTTCTCTTTTTTAGGATAGTAAACGGGTTCCATTTTCTCTCATACTTTCACATATCCTTAATTATGTATGTAGTTAGAGGACTGCACACAATTCACTGGCATTTGAGCTGATTTTACAATTTTTCACAAAGTTAATCAATCACTTTAACTGTACAGTATGTAACAGTATAGAAGTTAACACCCCTCTGACTCTTAGCAGACGATGCTTCCTGAAGAGTTACTAATGTTGTTTGTACCTCTTCTTCATGAAGAAACTAAAGTGTCAGAATGGAAATGAGAGAATAATGATCCGTAGCTTTAATCAGCGCTCCTTGTGGTTTGATTTCCGGCTTTAGACAATTTTATAACTCCAAAATTTTGTATTTCAAAGCAACATATTAGCAAAGAAAATCTTTGATTTGAGGAATGCACCACATACTTTTCATTTCCTGTACTTATAGTATATTTTGGAATATTCTTTTACAAATAGATTGAAAAAAAATGTTATTAGGAATGTTCTGGTTCTGGTGAACTGTTTTTCAAATGAAACTAGCTTAAATTGATTTTGGAATGTTTATCATGCATTAGATGGGTTTTTTAGAACCAGGAAAATGTAAACATAAGAAAAAAAACCTGCCGGAATTCAAATTCCTTGAAAAGTACAAATCATATTTGCACATACACATGGGTTAGGAATTCTATACATGTTGTTTAATTTCCTGATTTTTTGTTTGCTCATGACTACAATACATGTAGTCTATTATTGACCTACATTTTTTACCCAAATTGTTTGGCACTCAATTTTTTTGTAGTTTTCAACATGCAATGTAAGTTTTGTTTGATTACTGAAAAATATATCAACCATCTTTACTAGCAATTGAAATTAAACTGAATGATAAGAACCAAATATATTTGATCAATATCCTATATAAACCAGAAATATCATACTGTACATATTAAAAATGAAGAATATATTAAATCTGAAGTAAATTTGGAATGAAAAATATAGATTTTTATGACAGATATAAATCAAAATTCTCATCTAAATTAAGATATACATGTATAAAGAATTTAGATATTGTAGTAAGATTCCTTTTTGCTGTACATATACCTTGTAATTTTTTCCCCTGCTCACAAGACGTGTTAGTAATCATGGTAGGATGTTGTCACTTCTTATTATTTATTTACACTGGCCATACCCATGACTAAAATATAAACTGTTGCCAAACTCTCACATCATTTAAGAAGTGTCTGAAAACACATCTCTTCTAATATTTCTATTTTCTTAATATTTCTCTTTGTACTTTCGTTATGCTATAAGCTTTTTTTTCTTTGTATCATAATGTTTTCTTTCTTTCTTTATCTGTTACATGTGCTTTAATGTGTCTCTTTAAACGGTGCTTTATGAATGATTTTTTTAATTGTTATTATTATTGGCATAAAAGCTTTTGGTTTGAACAAAAACACAATTTTTGGTTTCAGTTCTATTTAGTGAGCATACTGGCATACTGCAAAAAGTCACTTTTCAACATCCTACTGTATATGTGTGCTTTTTGGTACAAGTATATACAATGTAGTTCTTGTTTGTGTAATATGAGCAATACCTGTGACAAGAGCTCTATTACCTTGCTGCAAACTACACGGATGTCATGGTTACGGACGTATAATTTGAGATGATGCATTGTCTACTACAAGTGCCTGCAGCATGCATTATTTTAAGGCATTGCAAGAAAAAAATCTATCTTAAATGGGAGTGGCATCCTTGTTGTGCATGTACATGCAGGCTTAATTCTACTTGTGTGTAAGATATGATCACAATACAATGTATTATGAGATTTGTTGTGCATTATGTATTTCTCGTATTCAAGATGGTGCCTTGATTTTGTGTTTAAAAAGAAAATACATATAATGCATGCTATGAACAGGCTTTCACTTTGGTCATTTTTCTTTAATAAGTGTTTCTTGATCTCTTCTCTCTCAATTCCTTCCATCCTTTCCCTTTTTGTCCTTCTGATTGTCTCCCATTTACTTTTACTCCTGCCTCCATTCCCACAATGGCTCTCTCTCTCTCTCTCTCTCTCTCTTGAATTTCATGTCTTTATTTTCCACTCTCTTTCATTATATCCTCATTCCCTTCTCTCTGTCACTTTTCACTTACTCTTGCCTCCCCTCCCACAATGGCTCTCTCTCCATTTAATTTCTTTATTTTCCACTCCCTTTCATATTCCCTTCTCTCTCTCACTTTTCACTTTTCTCTTCCTCACTCCCTTCCCTGTTTCTTCCTAATCTCTCCCTGTCTCTCTTTTGCTCTCACTCTATCTCTCACATTATCTGTGACATCCCTACATCATTGTTAAATTCATTTGTACAGTTAGTACAAATACACTATGTGAATTATAGCCATGCGCTACAGCCCACGAGACCGACAATGTGGGTTCTTGTGGGCCTCCTGTCACCTTTTCTGAGGGTTCACTAGACCAACATTGTCGATCTCACAGGCCGTCGGTCTCATGGGCTGTCAGTCTCATGGGCCGTCTGTCTACTGGGTTTTCGATGCTGTGTATTTGACTCCTAGGATGTACCCATAGCTGTTGTATAAGGATGATTATAATGGACCCATTTTTCTGCATATCCCCTCATTCATGTGACTAAAAAGTAATGATCATAACGGTTGTGTATTAGGTACAAAAAAGATTAATTGACAAAAATGATTACTTAGGCAGCCTAGCGAAAGGGAGTGGCACGAAAAGACATGTCCGGAACGCAAATGTAATGTATATACGTATGATGTATGATTGCAGAGTAATTAATTAGTTTGGGATATTATTATCATCAGTCCCATATGTTTATATCTTTGTGGTGCTTTTCAGCAAGTTGACGTAGTATTTTTTTGGCATTCAGTTGACGTAGTATTTTTTTGGCATACAGTTGTCCAAATGATAAAAATCGGAAGTGGTTTCTTTTTTATTGACTACATTATGAACGATTCAGGTTGCTACAGTACTTCTTTAAAAGCAATTTCTTCTTTGGGCACTCCAGATTATAAAAGGCACTTGAGGCGCTAATTTGGCTGGGTTGTTGTCTAAGAGGAAAAGTATCGAGAGAGAAGAGAGTGGAAAATAAAATGGATTATTTATAAACAGGGATTCTACATCTCAAGACTGAAGAGGTATAACATGAGTGATAGAGGAAGAGGGTACAAGAGATCGAGTGCAAAGGAGTATGAGAGAGAGGGTGAGAGAGAGAGAGAGAGAGAAAGAGAGAGAAACAGAGGGAGAGAAAGAGAGAGAAAGAGAGAGAAACAGAGAGGGAGAGAAAGAGAGAGACAGAGAGAGAGAGAGAGAGAGGGGGAGCAAAAAAAAGTAGAGGAAAAAAGATCAGAACAAAGAATAAGAAAAAGTGGCCAGTTTGAAAGAAAAAAGGCAGAGATGGGGAGTGGAAAGAGGGAGAAAATTGGAGAAACATGATTCACTGAACATAATAGTCCTCAAGTTCTCCAGGAGATTAGAATTCATCCTGGTCAAGTATGAATTGAGTGTGAATGAGGCTGATGTTAGAGCAGAGAATTAAATAGGATCGCCATTTTTTTCTAGATTACAAATCATGTTATTTAGTCGTGCATAATTGAAATAATAATAATAATAATAAGCATAAATTTATATAGCGCAGCTACTATGCAAAATATATTCAGCTGCGCTGATTCAGAGCTCCCTTTTACTTAATTCTACACACACACAAAAAATTTATCTCAACCGAACAAATATGATTTTAACTTGGACTTGAAGACATTGAGGGATGAGGAGCTTCGAATTTCAATTGGCAAGGTATTCCACAGTTTTGGGGCAGCAATGGCAAATGCACGGTCCCCGAGAGTGATTTTTGTTTTGCCATGGGGAATTTGAAACAATAATGTATCTCTGGAACTGCGCAGGCTATGACTGTGTGACTGGACTTTGAGTTGAAGTAATTCTGTTATATAAATGTAACTGGGAGCTTGACCACTCAAGGATTTATACACAATTAACAAAATTTTGAATGAAATTCTTTGACGAACTGGCAACCAATGGAGCTCTCTCAGAAGAGGTGCAGTTGAAGTGAATTTTGATTGACGGTAGACAAGCCTTGCACATGCATTCTGGACTCTTTGTAACCTAGATATCAGAGAATCAGGCAAATAAACAAACTTCTTTCTACAGATCAGTAAACAGTGATTTTAATATATATCGATCTGTATGAGATCTGTACCATGCCTGAAAGATGCATGTTAAAAAATGATGCAGACACCAATCTTGAATCTTGAATTCGAGGCACCCAAAAAGCTGCATTGGCAGCTGTCCAGGGTGGAACAGCTGTCCAGGGGGGAATCAAAGCAATAAATCAAAATCTAAAATCAAATCAGAATCAAAATCTATTATATCATCTACTCACAGCCAAGTTAGTTTGCAGGCACAAACCCTGGTTAGTCGTAAAAGAGAGTCTGCACTATAAGACTACCATAGGCCATGTACTATAGCTGCTCCTATTGACACAACCAGTAGGCAGCTGGGCTAGGCTTCTCTCAAGGCACAATGATTTTTTGATAAAGTGTCAAATAAGGGTCTGTGCTTGCAGACTATATTGACACAACCAGTAGGCAGCTGGGCTAGGCTTCTCTCAAGGCACAATGATTTTTTGATAAAGTGTCAAATTAGGGTCTGTGCTTGCAGACTAGCATGAAGTCATATGATAATAATACACAGAGTTAAAGCCCTTCTGGCTCTCAACCGGTAATATCAAATTGTCCATAACTCTTTCAGTGCTGTGGAGGTTTAACCACCTAATTTCTTTCTATGTATTTTTTTTTAATAAGAAAAGATATGGTTCTGCGTAAATCTCAAAAGTGAGCTTATGAATTGTGAAGTTTGATGACACAGAACACTTTTTTCTGTCATGATGAGCAATGAAAATTAAAGCATGATTATTTAAAAACATTAACTCATGTAAGCTTATGCATGAGACATGTTTGTAAACCTAATAGCATTGGATTGGTTACTGTAAAACAAGAAAATTTTGCGACATGAAACTTCACGAATTGTTAACAAAAGCAATTTTCGTGGCAAGAAACTCTCTTGTCGTTTGCTTAGCAATGTGAGCGCCACGGCCCATTGCTGGAATACTCCCCAGGGAGTGGAGAATGTGCATACATTGTGTGCGGGCAAGCCAGAATCCGATGACCGGGGTAATAATATATCTGTAAAGCGCTTAGAGACATCTCCGATGTATTAGGCGCTATATAAAAGCGGAATATTATTATTATTATTATTGAATTGAAGAAATTCATTGTTGTTTCAGTTATGATTCATTTACTTCACAGCATGAACATCTGAACCAGTCGCAAAATTTGTGAACGTTTCGTACATTGGAAGTTTCTAGTTTACGGTAATGTTTCAAATGTGAACCAGTCCGTTGTTGGGCAGAGCAGTGACCACTCTGCGGGAACAGAAAGCCATTGTGAATTTAGCGAGGTGCATCAGACCGGCCCGCAGCGCGTCATTAGAAAGCGGCGGTGAAAGCGATACTCTGAGTTGTTGTGACAGTCTCTCTCACAAAGCTCTGAATTGTTAACTCTTCGAGTCTTGAGGGGGACAGAAAAGGGATGTTTTTCAGGCACCTGGGTATACAGTGTGGTGCCTGGGATTAATTAAGGATGGATCCAAGATTTTGTTTGAGATTTCCAAACAAATGCTGACAAGCAAAAAAAAAAAAAAAAAGGAGAAAAGGAGAAAAAAAAGAAGGGTATAACATTTTCTCATGCCTTTTTGGTCAAAAATTTGAAAGTGGGGAGGTACACATTTTTTGGTTGTGTACTTTAGGTATGACTAGACTGGATGCCAGTGGTTTTAAATTGGGGGGGGGGGATTAGGGGGCAGGTGTGCCCACTTAATCTCTTAGTGCCTGCGATTAAACTCTGATACCTCACATTTTTATAATCTGATTACTTCAAAACAGAATCTTTTGATAATTTGCAGATCATTTTAGAAAAGAGATATCTAGATCCAACACTGTAAACATTGCATCCAGCGGTTGAAAGTGTTAAATGTATCATTTTGAAAATCTAATATTTATGCTTGGATTGCTTTCAAATATTTGAATGCTCTAAATTTGAATATCATTGTCAACAGTTAAAGCATTCAATGTAGAATGTTGATAGAGATGGCCTGAGAAAGTGTGATATGTCATGGTACCTTTTTGCTTCAAGCTGTATGTAAAGAAGTTCATATCTACCTTAGACACTTTTTTGTCATTGGTTGTAACTCTTTTGACTAAAACTGTATGACTGAAACAAAGACTGGAATATGTGCATTGTATTGAAAAGTCATTTCATGTGAGAGATACATGTATTTTTTTTCAAATTCAAATTCAAATTCATAATTGATTTAACAGTGAGACAAATAATGTACCCTAAAGAATTAATTTATTATGATTATGTGTAAACTAAGTAAATAATACTTAACTGGCTTATACTGGGGGGCGTTTCATCAAGTGTCTTGTCGGTGATATTTACCGACAAATTTGCTCTCAACCAATCAGATGCAAAGATTTCAGTAGCTTATAACAGATATTGCAACTTGTCATTGATGACAAGTTTTATGAAACAGGGCCCAGGTCATCTGTTTATCAGCCTTTAACTTTAAATGTTGAACAATATATTTTGACTAAGAATTGCCTTTTCCCTTTCTAAACAAAAACAGGTACCCTCATGGTGGGATGGGGCTGGGGTGGGTCTGGGGTGGGTCTGGGGTGGGTCTGGGGTGGGTCTGGGGTGGGTCTGGGGTGGGTCTGGGGTGGGTCTGGGGTGGGTCTGGGGTGGGTCTGGGGTGGGTCTGGGGTGGGTCTGGGGTGGGTCTGGGGTGGGTCTGGGGTGGGTCTGGGGTGGGTCTGGGGTGGGTCTGGGGTGGGTCTGGGGTGGGTCTGGGGTGGGTCTGGGGTGGGTCTGGGGTGGGTCTGGGGTGGGGCTGGGGTGGGTCTGGGATGTGTCTGGGATGGGTCTGGGGTGTGGCTGGGGTGGGGGTTAGGGTGTAGTAGGAGATTGGTTTTGGATGGGTGTTTTCATGGGCGCAAATCCTGGGGGGGGGGGGACAGGGGGACATGTCCCCCCCCCACCTTTTTGAAGATAGGCGAATGTCCCCCCCCCCCACCTTTTTGAATAATTTTTTTTTTTTTTTTTTTTGTTGCTTGTCAGAGAATTTTGGAGGCAAATGTCCCCCCCACCTTTTTTAATAACCTTTTTTTTTCTTTCTTTTTTTTGAAGATAGGCGAATGTCCCCCCCTCCCCCCACCTTTTTGTATAATTTTTTTTTTTTTTTTTTTTTTTTGCTTGTCTGAGAATTTTGGAGGCAAATGTCCCCCCCCCCCACCTTTTTGAATAACCTTTTTTTTTCTTTTTTTTTTTTGCTTGTCAGAGAATTTTGGAGGCGAATGGCCCCCCCCCCCCCCAAAAAAAAAAAAAAAAAAAAAATCAAAATGGATTTGCGCCACTGGGTGTTTTATTTTTTTGTCAACTTGCTATAATATGTAAGATAATTATTTTTATGTTAGTAATCTGGCTCCATGGAAGACCAGCAACAATCTAATGTTGCAGCTGAATATGGACTACCAGCCGTATGTTTTATATACTTCAAAATTACCTACATGCATGTATGTATCACTTTCGTATTTTGTATCTATGACTGCTATTATGTTTTTGGTAAATATGTACTCGTGTGTGTCATGTTTATACAGAAATAAAAACAAACAAAAAACGAACAAACAAAGTTAATTTCTAAGGAATACACTTCATCCTACATTTACCATGATACAAGTATTGTGAGTCAAAAATAACCTCCTGAAAGTTCATTTAAAGAGATTCGGTAACTTTGTGGAGGCTTGATTTAATAAACTGTTGAATTTTGATATCTGTCTTGTACAATGATGTTCAGAAGGATAAATAAATAACCAGGCACAGAAAGGTTTTCAAATATATAATGCTATTATTAAGATATCTATGACTGAATACTCCCATTTACGAAAGCGTATGGCCATACGCTTTAGTCTAACACTGAAGCTATGGGGGAAAATGACTCTGGCATTTCCGGTCACTTCCATGTTTACTTTTGTGAAGCACATGATGATTTTGAAGTGCTTTTTTTCCCCTGGGCTTTATTTTTACCCCATATTACATACACTGATAGCATGTAAGGCCAGGCAGCTCAGATTTTATCAAGCCTCTACAAAGTTACCAAATCACTTTAAGACAATTGACAATTTTTCAAAAATCTGGTGGCTCAGATGGGGTGAAATACCAAATGTGAACAGGGTGACGAACAGGTTTTACATCAATCCCACTTAGGGTCATTCCATCTTCTCTTTCTGTCTCATTTTGATCATCTCTGTGTCTACATTGTAAATTCCTGCAGATGATGGTCTGTTACCATGGTAATGCCAAATTTAGCAGAAGGTAGTTGGCTTTTAGTAGACCCTGGGTATTGGCGGATTGCCACGGTGATCTTGTGAACAGAGATTTTATGCATTCTATTTTGGGAGATCTCACTGAAGTACGTTGTAAATACAAACTTCAGCCCCTCCATGTTTTACAGTGTTATTGCATAAAACTCTAAATTGATACCATTTGCATAGTATGTGTGTCACTGCATCAAAATTTGTACTCTTCAGTATCTCCTGATGAACCCAGATTGTTGAGTCATGCATCTTATGAGATTTATAGAGAATTTTATTCTTTTTTATTTCACATTCCAAGAAATATGATAGTTCTAATTGTCAAATTTTAGGACTCTCATGGAATTTACATTGAAAAAAGAGAGAAGATATCCTTAAGCTGTCAAAGCCAATTTTTAGGCAAAATGGTGATGTTGTGTCAAAAATTCTTATACATTCATTTTCAGTAAATCAATTTATTTTGTGACTACTAGTAAAATTATGATATTAAACAATTCCATTGTCCTGTATGTCTCTGTTAAGTAATTTTTTCCTTTGGTTTAGACATTAAGTTTTTCAGTGCTGTATTGTACAGTGTCCAATCTTTTTAATGTACTGTATTGCGAGTAAAGTTAGATATCATAGAACAATGTTAGCATAAAAGTTACTTCATCCCTTTTGCAGACTTACACAACATTCTGTGAAACTTTGCACAGACATCCTGTAGATACTGCCTATGAAATTTCAAGGTCACAAGTTCTGTAACTCCTTTATAAGATATGAAAATCTTGCTGTTGTTGCAGAGGGATCTATTCAGAAATCAATGCCCTAGTAACTAACAGTCAAAAGATTATTTTAGAAATTTTGCAATCTTTTTTTCTCTCGAGTCGATAAGAAATAAAGTGTTACCAAAGTGTTGTTATTACTTACTTAAAAGTGATTTATAATCCTTTTCACATCTGCACAAGTTTTTCAGTTATAATTGTCCCCGCCGAACGAAGTTCGCGAGGGGACTATGAAACGGGCTCCGTTCGTGTGTGCGTGTGTGCGTGTGTGTGTGTGTGTGTCCGTCCGTCCGTCTGTCCGTGTGTGCTCAAATGTTAGAAAATGCTACTTCTCCGTCATTTCTTGGCCGATTTTGATTCTGATTGTTTTATCTGATAGGGCTTGGTGAGAGCTTCCAAACTTCTACACAGAATCGTGAAATTCATTAATTATGCAAATTTATGCAAATTTATTCAAAATTGACGAAAAATGCTACTTCTCCTCTATTTCACATCGGATTTTGATTCCGATTGTTTTATCTGATAGGGCTGGGTGGGGGCTTCCAAACTGCTACACAGAATTTTGAAATTCATTAATTATGCAAATTTATGCAAATTTATTCAAAATTGACTAAAAATGCTACTTCTCCTCTATTTCACATCGGATTTTGATTCCGATTATTTTATCTGATAGGGCTGGGTGGGGGCTTCCAAACTTCTACACAGAATTTTGAAATTCATTAATTATGCAAATTTATGCAAATTTATTCAAAATTGACGAAAAATGCTACTTCTCCTCTATTTCACATCGGATTTTGATTCCGATTGTTTTATCTGTTGGGCTGGGTGGGGCTTCCAAACTTCTACACAGAATCGTGAAATTCATTAATTATGCAAATTCATGCAAATTTATTCAAAATCGACGAAAAATGCTACTTCTCTATTTCTCATCGGATTTTGATTCTGATTGTTTTATCTGATAGGGCTGGGTGGGGGCTTCCAAACTTCTACACAGAATTTTGAAATTCATTAATTATGCAAATTTATGCAAATTTATTCAAAATTGACGAAAAATGCTACTTCTCCTCTATTTCATATCGGATTTTGATTCCGATTGTTTTATCTGATAGGGCTGGGTGGGGGCTTCCAAACTTCTACACAGAATTTTGAAATTCATTATTCATGCAAATTTATGCAAATTTATTCAAAATGGCTGAAGGTTCATAATGTTTTCATGTTTTATATTTCAGTTGTATACATGCATTGTTGGTATTCTCTTCTTTTGCATGCAGTAACATTATTATTTTATTCACTAAAGTTTTTCACTGAAGTTTTAAGGTTCAGGCTAGTTAATTTCCACAGATCTGCACTTCCGGCGGGGACATTTATTACGCATTGCGTAATTTACTCATTCACTTGTTATTTTTTGTAATTTCCGCATGCTCACAGTCATTTTATGATTTACAAAAACAGTTAGATCAATGAAAAATAATACATTAGTGAAAACTCTTTATGAAATACTAAACAACTAATTCCTGCTCTTTGAATGAAAATTAACATGCATACAATTTCATAAAAGGGACTTTCCTAGTAATTATAAAATACCAGGGTAGTGATGTTTTAGAAAAGTACTTTTAATAATTGCTGTATAGTTACAAATACACTGTAGATAAATTTGTCAATTTCTTGTAATTAAAAAGACCGAGTTAAAAAAAAAATATTATGCATATATACATGTAAGATGACACAGAGTAGACTTGCAGGTATACCAACAAAAATAGACACCTTCAAACTTTGGTATGTATTGCAAAATATACATGCACAGCAACAACAACAACAACAACAACAAATGCACAGTTGCTGAGAATGGAGTTTAGGGCCCAAAACTTCGGTCGAATTTCTTCCATTTGCAACAGCTTTCACTACAACTGTCCATAATTGGTTAATTACCTGGTGTTGGTACACCTGGGGATCTTCTTCACGTTCCCACCGTAGACACACATATCTGTAATTACATCTCGGCTAGGAATGGGATCCAAACTGGCAATATTCTTGGGAGTCTGAGCAATAAACACCATCGACTGCCTCCTGTACTTTCATAACACAATGGAGTAGACCTGAGTAATGTCCTTAACTTGGCAAGTGTTACAATAATAAAGGAAATATGGTCTTTTGAGCACTAGAAGGGCTTTAGCTATGTGTTTAAAAAGAAAGTTGAGTTTTGGTCATCTGACTACACTGTGAAAGAAACAGTCTCAAAGCAATTGGGAAAGGTTGATTATGTCTACGTAAGAAATGGTGTATACTGTGAGTTTTTGGAATCATCAAAATACTAAGAAATTGACCCAATCTCGCCAAAAATCACATGCACTGCACACAGAAATGGGTATATGGGACTACACATGAATTTGGCCTGAATGTTTTGGCCCAACACTTCAGCTATTTCAATAATGAGGGCATTTGAAGAGCAATCCTTTTCATGAGACATTTCTGCTATGATGTTGATTCTTCCAAACTGACATGAAAGGAATTAGAAAGCTCACAAATTATTTATCACCTTTCCCAGAACTCAACCTTCTCTTTTATTGATAATACATGTAGTAATATCCCAGCCACATTTCCAGCCACATTTCCAGACCGATACTTAACTAACCAATAACCAAAAAAATATTGTCCATTCAGTGGGTGAATTCAAGTTCGGTGTTGAAAGCTGGTGTTGGTGTTGGGGCAAAACTAACACCAGCCACAACACCAAACCTGAAATGAAGCTGGTGCTGGGATTGACTTCACTAGGTGTTGAGCTATCAATAATGTGATTGGTATTATTTTCATAAACCCAAATTCGGTGTTGGGGCTAGAATCAGCAGCCCAATTCGCGCTCTCAACACCAGCACCAACACCAACACAGAACTTGAATCACCCAGTGTAATGTAAGGGTTTTTTTTTCGTCTGTTGTCGGTCTGGTGTCAGTCTTGTTGTGACTGGGTTATAATTTCTGGTGATGATGGGAAAGTGATTCTCACTCAATCAAATGAAACATAGATTGAATGTTCAAAGTAAAAAATGAATGAAATCCGTCAAGCAATTATGTTAAGCAATATATGATATCTGAGTAATGAACAAGGAATGATAAGAAAAGCATGCTAGTTGTCCTGACACGAGTGCATAACATGTGGTCTCCTTTGTGCAAAGTGAGGTTGAGTTCGTTAAAGCTAGAAAGTGAGAAAGTTAGGAAAGTGTGGAAATAGTGGATTGAAAGCACAGGAATGACGTGATCCATCACCTCATTCTGATGACAGGACATCTCCAGCTTAATTCATTTTTTAAAATAGTGCTGAAACAGGTAATGCAACTCAAACCATCGATCAACACATATCCATATATAGCTGAAACACGTTTTAACACTTTGAGCCACATATCATGAATATATTCAAAACCTGAGGGGTGCTTTTGCCACTAGCAACCTCTTCAATTGCTTGTGTCGCCCAACATCGGCATGTATCAAATGCATTATTTAGATCTTCAAGTTAGTAGCCAATTTGATTCTCTTGTTCCCTGAGCTATACTTTCTGTGAATTGGCCAGTGCAGCCAGAGCAGGGACTAATGTGTTATACAGATCAGCCGAATTACTAGAGCAAATAGGTTCACAAGAACTGCTTTTTCTAGAAGAACAGAGAATGGCTCCCTAGCGGTGCCCTTAAGCTCTGCCGGATTTAAGGAAGGCACAACTGGCTCATGCTATGTTTTAAAACCAGAAAACTGTGCTCTCCTTTCAAATTTCTCACTTAGAAAGCACCTGAAAAAATCTGATAACCTTTTTTTTTCTCGCTTGTCAGAGATTTTTGGTGGAAATTATCACCTAAAAAAAAAGGATTTTTTTTTGTGGCTCCCCTCCCATTTACAAAACAGTAGATCTGCCCTTATCTCGAGGCACTGAATTCAAACATTCAGGTGAGCCTAATATAACAATTTCTTCTCTTTTTCATTATCTTTCCACAGGTACATCATTCCTTTGCAGTGTTTTGGTCGCTCCCGTCAAGAATGAGAACGAGGAGATCATCATGTGTATCCTCAACTTTGAGGACATCAGCGAAAACAAGTATGCGAGCACACCAGAAGAAACCGCCACGCCGGCCGCGGCTGAAAACAGCGTTGGCTATAAATGGAGGAGAGGGAGGAGTAAGTTGTCTCTCTGTTTGTAACATTTTTTCAGTCCGTTTTTATTTTGCAACTGTTTCATTATTATGTACTAATTAATTTTCCTTTAAATTGATTACAGGGTACTTTATACATTGCTTACTCCTTTAACCTATTCCAATTTGACAAGTTTTTACTTTAATTTCAATACTTTCTTTTAGAACAGTATAGTTGATTATGCAATTTTAATATATTTTGGTGAACACAAAATAATGTGACACTCCTATATTTCAGAGATGTTGAGATTACATGCAATTCCTGATACAAGATATATAAAATCTGACCTGGGTTCCATATTTTAAAAATATTATCATTTTTACACTCCTTAACCGTTAACTTAAAACATGTCAGGTAAAGTTTTTGGAAAGTTAATATTATAGGTTAAAAATTATGTTTTTAGCAGATTGCTCCCCTTTGAAGTAGTACATGATCCTAGACATGATTTGATATGGTTGGGCTCTATCAATACACTTTTTATATTTCAAAAAAAAATTCTATTTCACATTTGAAATAGAATTTCTCCAAGGGAACATCTTAGCAACTGTAAAGTAATTGGTACATTATATTCAACACCGCCATTTGAATTCATACATTACATCTTATTATGTTTTTAAATGAAATATTTCTAAGTTTGAAATTTTTCAATTTTTGTACCCTCTCATTCTTCCAAAACAATATAAGGATTAAGTTTACCTGTTGTAAGAATGGGTAAGATCACTATGGCAATAAATATATTTGCCTTTAAAGTAATTTATCATTGTCCAAAAGATGATGTTGTGAATTGTGTTAACAGCAAGTGATTAATCATGGAGTAATATTTTGGACATGTTTCATTTTACGAAAAATCTAGAGTATGAAATGCTAAAGATATAAAGTAAAACATTCAAAGGCTCTTAGTTTATTACCAACATGTATACATGTAAATAAGTCAAAAGACTTTTTTAACTGATTGCTAGAAATTCCCTTAAAATTTTTGTTATATCCAACATGAGTTTTAAAACTCATTTGTAAAGAGAATGCGCCATTTTTGGCATTTTCTGAGTGATTTGATTTGTTACAACTCTTAATTATTTAATTGCTGTATGTTCTAACATCTATTTTTATTTCAGTATGATGTTCCTCCCAAGTTCATCTGGTTGTTATTTTACTTGTATTCCATTTTGAATTTACTGAATACTGTTGTACAGACATGAGTTACATATTTATTAATCCTGAAATGTGCATTCAGTTCAGTTTATCAGTTATAACAAAGAAAATTGTGTTTTACATTTTGAAGTTGTTATCTGCAGGAAAACTAACAAAACTGTTTTAAAATGGTTGGTGTTTGTGTATTGGATTGATCTTGGTGATAAAAGTTGTCATAAGCAGTTATTTTGAAAATAAAAGGCACCTTATAATGTCCTGTTTTTTTGTTTTAACCGATGATACAATTGTAAGTTGGGTTTTTTTTCCTGTCTTAATCATAACGAGATAGAAATCAAAGTCATTATATGCTATGGGCTGAGTCTCAGGAATTGAATGAATAACATCATTAAAAATAATCTGTGTGTAAAAAAAAAAAATAAAGACAATATAAATGGTTGTGTTAGACAATAAATGTGTGCAGAGTCCTTGAAATTGGATAACTTGACTACAGTTTGTACGAAATGGGAAGAGAATAACAAAAAAACCTGATGTTGGAAATTAATTGACAATGTCATCCTTCATCCCCCCATTTCCTTACTTCTAGACAAGCTCAAAATAGCAATGTCTCTTCAGCGCTCTATGAATTCCCAAAGTCAAAACCAAGGTAAGATAGAGGGCGCACTTCATCTTTCTGCAAATTGGACTCTGCGTCCAGTCTCTGTACTACACCATGTGTGGGCATTTGTCGCGTGTGTGTTATGTATCGAGTGCTATTCAACTGCCGCTATCTTATTTACTCTTTATCGTATCACCCAAGCTTATCCTTACACCTATAACTGCTTTTCTTCCTCATACAGCTGCCAGGTCATATATATATATAAAACATAGTATTCTGCAATTTTCCCCTAAATGCATTTGTTTATAAGCAAGCAGCATTGTATTTTTCAAACTGTCCCATATACTCTTGAAAAAGTTTTTACGTCTGAAACATATCTTCCTCCTGTTCAATCTTGCTATCATGAACAAAATTTTTAAACCTTTTGGTGCCTCCAAGTTTTTGAGCAATTGACATACATGTAAATAAACTTTCAGGTGTTAAAATTGATTTGATATTTAGTGGCATAGAAGGGGTTAAAGTGTATTTACTACCAATTTCCAGTCTCGAAATACTGCATGTTTTAAAGAGATATATATATATATATATATATATTCATACATGTACATGTAATTTCACATACATTATCATGTTTATGAAGTGATGCAAAGAAGAAAGTAAAAAAGAAGAGCAAAATGTTTAAATTTTGAATGAGCTAACACCCTTCTAGTTTTCTGTGGATGATGTGATTTTGCATCAGATATACGTGCAACACTGAAAATTTTGATTGTGTCACTTTTTTCTCACATTGCTGAGAGCCAGAAGGGCATTAACTCATGTCATTTTACACAGAATCAATGTTGTTCGGCTCTCAGGAAATAGTATATTACTATTGGGTCATATTGGCTATTGTTAAGGCATCTTTTGAAACTTTAAAAGAAAATGCAGTTGCCAATCATCAGCACTTCAACTTTTACCTTAAATACATCAGCTCTAAATTTTCTTATTTTTCTATTTCTCTATTGATATAACCTGCATTTGATGATTTAACAGATTGCTGTGGATGCATGGAATTAATGAGAAATGTTTCCTGTTTTCAATTTATCACTATTTACAGGTTAAGGATCGATATAGTTTATACCTGATATAAATGTACTTCCTTTCTTTTCAACTTCTTGTATTAAACAAAATTGATGAATTGTAATTTTTTATCAGTGTATTCAAAAGGATTAAAAATTAGATTCTGTGCTATAAGATCATATGTGGGGAACTTGACAGGCTTCCTAGGTAAACTCTGCATATTTTTAAATTTTGGGGGCATTTTTTTTTTTTTGGGGGGGGCTGTAAAATTAAGACAATTTTGTAACTTCTTTAACAATGAGAAAATTCTGATTGGAAATAACCATTTGAAGGAGAATTCCAAAGGTTATCTACTTTTCCATGATTATTATGTTATGTCAGCACTCTGTTGTACAGTGTATCATACCGTCAATTTTATTGCACAGTAAAAGACTCATTCAGACACGATTTGCTATACTGCCTCAAAATACTGCAGTGCCAAAATGAATGATATATATATATATAAGCATACTGTGCTCTATGTTTTGTAAAACTAGAAATTTTTGTGGGCATAAAACTTTTGCAAATTTTCATGAGTGGTTAAGATTCACAAAATGATTAAATCACATACTACACAAAATTTTGGAAGTTCGCGAAAACAATTTTGCCATGAAAATGGCTGTCATTAGCTATTTACAAAATTTTCATGTGGCGAAAGTTTCTGGTTATGCTTGGGGACCATTGTTGTGCACACTTATGTATTTTGACACCCATAACACTCCCTTTTTGCTGTTCATGCACACGTGAAATTTTCCTACATTGTAGCACAGTGGTGTTTTGAGATGGTTTGCCGTGTCTGAACAGGGCTCTTTTTATATCATCTGTTTGGAGCCAGAAGGGCTTACATTAGCTCATATACTTAAACACATAGAATTTAACGCCCTTCTGGCTCCAAACAGATGATATATCCATGCTGAGTTTTGGGTTGTACAGCACATGCTCCGTCGACTATTACTCAGCGGTCAATTTCCTATTACTATTCAAATTCCTAGCTCTGGCCCTGGACCAAACATTATACCTAACCCAACACTAAACCTAACCTAAAACCTAATTGCAACCCCAACCCTAACCCTAACGCTATACAGGGTGGTCCAGAAAGAATACATCCCCTGAGATCTGCAATTTCACCGTCATCATTCGCTTTTGTTTTATTGGGTAGAACATTCTTTTCTGATTAAAATGACACCAAGATCATCAATTTTGGGTAGGTGTTTTGATTCTATGGCTATTTTTGTCAGGCAATGCCATTTTCAAAATATGCTATTTTTGCAACCGTAGTCATTCTTGAAGCTTTGATAAATTTGCTTATGACGGTTTTCCATACAATCTCTGTTTCGTTCTGTTGTCTTCGTTTTCAAAACGAGAGCAGTCACGTATTTGTCGTAGGAAAATTTCGCGCTGCTTCAAGAATGACTACGGTTGCAAAAGTAGCAAATTTTTAAAATGACATTGCCTCACAAAAACAGCCGTAGAATCAAAACACCTTGTCCAAAATTGATGATCTTGGTGTTATTTTGGTGTTATTTTACTTGGAAAAGACTTTTTTGAAATTTCATTGGGTGGAAAAGAATTTTCCATCCAATAAAATAAAAACTTATGATATTGTGTCAATGGTGTAGTTGAAATTGCCGATCTCAGGTGTTGCATTCTTTCTTGGCTATATATTTGACTAGATTAAGCCTGGAGCAATTGTCACAGGAGCATGTGTGGAAGCACCAAGTTTTGGACACTACCAATTTGAGATGTGTATGACACTGTGTTATTGATTGTTGTTTTTTGCACTGCAAAAACCAGGGTGTTAATTCAACACCATCTCGGTATTGGGCTACACCAGATAAGTGTTAAAACAACACCACTTCCGAATCAAACTGGAGTTGTTTTAACCCTAACTGGTGCTGTTTTAACACTTATCTGGTGTAGCCCAATATCAAACTAGTGTTGTTTCAACACTTATCTGGTATTGATACCGAGATGGTGTTGAATTAACACCCTGGTCTTTGCAGTGTGCCTTCACATTTTTCTTATGTACTTCTTGGAATTTACCGTGACTTGAAGTTTCTTACATTTCTGGAGTGCACTAACTTGACTTAGAAACTTTCTTTATCTAAATCTGTCCTGTTTTGTATTCATCGTTTTGGATTTTACCGTTTGCTGTGCTTATTTTGACTACTCTTACAGTTACTTCTTCATTTTGATGCATTTGATCAAGGACCAGATCTCCTGTAGTTTTTTGCAAACATATATATTTTTCCTTTGATAACTTTTCTCTCATATTAAGGATAAATAAATTATTTCTATTCTTGGTATTGGCTGATAGATTCATTCATATGTATGTTTCATGTAATTATCTTTTATCATACTAATTTTCTCTCTTTAAATATGAAGTATATTTAAGCCCCGTTTTAGATAATTATTAACAAAAGTTTCAGCTAAGCATTGGCTATTTGCTTTATTTAAATGTCAGTGTTATGTACATATCAAATTAATTTATAATGGAAATATTTCATGTTTGTTTAATTTGTAACAACATACTTATGATACATGTGTGCAAAGCTTTAAAGAAATATAAATTTATAATTTTTAAGAGTTTTGTACTAGCACAAAAATTGTTTGTCAAAAATAATGCCTCACTGCCTCTTGTATAGTAACTGCTGTTATGGAATACAAAGCTGTTTTGTATTGTATGGAATTATATAAAACCCTAATTTAGTACCCTAAGTCGTCCCCCATATGTGAGCAATATATTATACTTTATGTTGGTCCCCCGCAGACTCCAAAAGAAAATTCCCATTTAATGCTGATATAAGTATGTAAACATGTATAAAATGCCGTTAATCTGGGTAGCAAAGAGATATATTAGTCTTGAGTTCTGGTAATAGACGTTCATTCTTACAGAAATTAGCTGAAAGTAATTCAGTATTTTGATAACGCAATACATTTAGATGAGTGTTTGGACCAGCTATTTATTTTGACAACCCAAAACAACCAAATTGCAGCTCCAATTTGCACATTGTCTTCTAAGAGATGGAAGGGAATTAACTCGATGTAAAAGTATAGGAGTTAAGACCCATCTGCCTTTCAGCAGACGACATGCAAAGCAGTGTATTCTGCAATTGTCAAGATGACTAGGTATCTTGATTTTCCTTTTTTTTTAAACCTTTAAAACTGGATTAAATCTGTTATCTAATGAATTGTTTGGCATATGTTATTTTTTTGTTGTCTAGAATATTCAGTGTAAATTTCATCTGATTCTGTAAAAATTCATTGATTGTCATTACTAGAATTCAAGATTATGTATATCAAACAAAAAATTGTGATATATGAAATGCATCAGTATATCTTGGCCACATGGAGTATGCTTGCACTGGAAGATATTATGCATCTGACTTAAGAACATCTTAAAAAGATATTAATCTATGTACTATGGTGTATATGCATTATAACTACAGCTAGTATTCTATTTATGATATCAAAGCCATACTCTTTCCCCCTTTTGCTTATATGTTTACTTTGTATTTAAGAAATTATCCTTTTTATTGCAATACAATATAACCAAATGCATTGTTTGCGTATCCTCCCATCTTATTTCTGTGTAGATATAAAAGTATTTTTTTATTTAATATAATATTACTATTAGCCGATAGATTTTTTTTTCTATCATTCAGAAATATTATGTTATTAGTTACACAATTTTTGCGTTTGATTATTTTTTTTTAAAGAAAAAACAAAAAAGAAGAAAAAACAAAAAAAGAACGTGAGAAGAAACTAAGCAGGCATTTATAGTAGAATTGACAATTACTCTGAGTTATTTAAATAGATGTCTTATATATTTCATTTAGTGTAGAATTCTAGAATGGTGAAGGTTTTGATATGTATACCATTATATTTATCTATATATTTATATTTTCACTGTGATATTGTCTTAAGTTTAATTATATACATGTAAGCAGCAGATATAGCAGCAGTGGAACTATTAATTCTTATTGTCACTGTGTAAAGTCTGTAGAAGTAGACATAGAGAAAGTATTTTGTAGTATAATTAGTACTTGTGATCAGCAGCAGCAGTAGTAGTAGTAGTAGTAGTAGTAGTAGTAGTACATGTAGTAGTAGTAGTAGTAGTAGTATTAGTGTTAGTAGTAGTAGTAGTAGTAGTAGTAGTAGTAGTAGTAGTAGTAGTAGTAGTAGTATTAGTGTTAGTAGTAGTAGTAGTAGTAGTAGTAGTATTAGTGTTAGTAGTAGTAGTAGTAGTAGCAGTAGTAGTAGTAGTAGTAGTAGTAGTAGTAGTAGTAGTAGTAGTAGTAGTAGTAGTAGTAGTAGTAGTAGTAGTAGTAGTGTTAGTAGTAGTAGTAGTAGTAGTAGTAGTAGTAGGAGTAGGAGTAGGAGTAGAAGAAGTTTCAGTAGTTAAAATCTTTATAGTATCTTCAGTATGAGTAGATTTTTTTTTTGAAGTATGTATATTATCAAAAAATATCTAATCATATGCAGTTATATTCTCTAATATGAAGTATTTTATTTAAAATAAGTATGATTTTCTGTAGGTTTTATAATGACTTTCATAAGCAGATATTATTATCCAAATCCCCCAAAATCTCCATTCATATGCAATTATACTCTCTAATACCAAGTAAGTAATCTGATTTAAAATAAGTATGATTTTTTGTAGGTTTTATAATGACTTTTGTAAGCAGATATATTTATCCAAATTTCCTGGAGAACTTCACATCAAAATCACTGCAATTAACCAACCCTTTTATTGCCTAAAAGAGGTTTAAATTGACAGCAATGGAGAGATGTATTTGCAAGGGAAATTATACAGGTGCCAATTTCTCGTTGAATTGATCTCCACTTTAAAAATTCATTTTTTCATACTTTCATCGATCTGTTTCTTTCATTTGTCTTTTGCTAAAAGCAACGTAAGATGAGAGTGGGCTTCCCCTTTGAAAATAATACTTCATTTCTAAGGTATATTGTGAGAACCCGAAAAATGAATAAAGAATGATAAACTGAATCCCTTGCAATCTTTTCCAATTGACCAGGTTAGTCAATGTTGAACAGAACATAATATTCATATACAGATCATATACAGTTATGTGTAGTTTTGAGTCCTGGGTAAAGTTGGGAATTTTTTCACTGTTAGAAATAGACCATGAAGCAAATGTCACTGGAGCATGTGTATTATAATCATTCTTAGCATTAGTAATGGGGCCTAAGTATCGCTTGGATGAGGTAACATGAAAACGAGAGGTGGGATTTTAGCATACAATCCTTCCTGGCTTTGTTATAAGGTTGAACAACACATGCTCTGGTGACAATTCCTCCGCAGTCAATATCCTACACTTACAAAATTCCTGCCTATATCCCTGAAGCAAACACTATACCTAACCCTATTCTTAAACCTAATCTAAAACCCCAGTGCAACACTAACCCTAAACCTATGTCTTTGATGGACTAAAACCAGGAGTAATTGCTGCCAGAAAAAGTGTCAGAACCGACTGTAATGCTACTGTCTTTTTTTTGTTGGTCCTGTCTCTCTCTCTCTGACAGACAACCATCGGACTTTCCGGCTCAAGCTTCCGCAGATCTACCGCCAGCGGGACAGTAGCAACCAGCCCGCCCCGCCAGAGGCAGATGGAGAAAGGAGCGAGAAGGACAGCCAAGAGGGCGCTCTCAATGGTATCAGCCAAGGGGCGGGGTCCTCGTCGACCACCACAGAACCCGAGAGCTCCATGCCACTCCTGAGCCTAAAGGAAGTCCCCTCCAACAACGACCTTCCAACGTCGTCAACCCAGTCAACGAAGTCGGTGCATTCGGATTCGTTTTCTGGGGGCGGCGGGGACCCGCTGTTTTGCAAGCAGAGCACAGATTCTCTTCACCTCAGGTATAATTCTTTTATAAGCCTACTGCACACTTTATGATCGACTGCGATTTTGGAAATAAAACACAATAGCATTAAATATGGGCATTTTAACAAATAAAATCTACCTGATCAAGGTTCTGAATAATATATGAATACTACACATAGGATTTTAATTCACCGTCAGCCTTATACCCGGAATAAGGGCTAAATAAATTTAAAATCGTAGACAATCGTAGTACTGCTCTGGCATCACTAAGACTCAGAGACGATTTGGCCTTTCCTCCGACTAGAAAGCTCAAAATAGGTGGTATATTTGATTTTACTATTTATATGACTATTTAGAACCTTAATCAAAAATATTTTACATCTTCAAATGTTCGTATCAAATGCTATTACATTCTCTTACGAAATCGGATTGCAGACCAGTCGTATAGTTGCGGTGGACCTTACTCTGTACACGATGGAGAGGGTTACTGAAACTATCCATGCCTCGTGTAGGTGACCTGATATTTGGTCAGCCCCAATGCGCTCCAGGCTTTATTTCATAAAAGATAAAGTGTTAGCGTTAGGGTTATGTTGAGGGTTAGGGTTGGTGTTTGGTATAGTGTTTCGTCATGAAGTAAGGAATTTGGTTACATGTAGTCTAGAAAATTTACCACGACCGAAAGATGTATCCGGGGGGGGGCCCTTTTTTCTTTTTGTCCTTTGTTGTTTTTTTTTCTTGCTTGTCAGGGAAGTTTGTTAGAGTAAAAAGACACAGAAAAAACACTGATGACCTTTTTTTTGCTTGTCAGAAAATTTCAGAATATATCGTTCCCCCTCCCTCACACCATCCTGGATCTCCCACGGGGGGAGGGGGGCGTAGATGAAATGGGATGGGATGAAAGGAGGAAATTTGATAAATGTCAATGATCTCTGTGATCTTTGAAACAGTAAGTTATAGATATATAAGGAAATTGTTCTTGGTACTTTGAGAGTTTAGTGTAGTGTAGGGTAATGTAGGGCATTCCTAAGATACTATGAATAATTCAGAGTAAATTCATCCGAGATGGTGCCATGGGGGTAACACTTCTTCACACATCAGAAACACAATGATCCTGTAACTACTTGAGACAGATGAAACTTATTTCATATTGGGTTTTACACCTTGGAAACTGCCTCCATGTGGGGGAAGTTGGAGGGGGAAGGGGAGGGGGTTTGAAGGAATATGGATATAGGATTAGAGGCTTTAAAAAAAGAGATCCTTTTGACACAACCAGGAAATATCCCACAAGGATGACATGGGTCTCTTTTTAAGGTATTGCCTTTGGGGGGGGGGGTAGGGGAAGAATTCAGAGTGGCAGAATTGTGCAAGTCTGTTTTAAACTGAAATAGAAATTTGAAAGTGTCTGGCAACAGATTATCATTACATATACATATATGTGCTATGAAAGAGACTTTTTTGGGTGCTTCTCTATCCTCCTCTGACAATACTTTTAAAAACTCTGTTAGGGAAAATATGCCTATATTACCCAGTTGAATATTCCAATATTCCAACCTCTCCGGAGAGATGACTTGTCATACTGTATAGCCAACAAAATTTTCATCAATTCAGTATGACAATCAATCTGACATGTTTTTTGTATAATACGTTTCTTTATGGTTCTTCATTTCATAAAATGTGACAGTGGTATATCCAAAGGGTTAGGAGTACCATATATGAATTTCTCAAAACTGCTTAAATGTTTTGTTTTTTTTCTCCGACATATGATCTGGTGACAGTTCTCCTGGCTTTGTTCCATCAAAGATATAGGGTTGGGGTTAGGGTTAGGGTTAGGTATAGCATTTGGTCCAAGGTTGAAGTTGAGTATTTAGTTTGTGTAAAATAATTGTCACTGGAGCATGTGTCGTACAAGTCTTTGAAAAACTTTTTTTTTTAAATTCTTAAAATGTGTAGAATATAACGTTAAAACGATACCTTTCTGCCCTTGCAGAGGAGATGGCTCATTACGTGACGCAAACGAACACGAGACGAGCCTAACCGTGCATAACACCTTCCCCAGACACACCCCACTGGCCAAGACGTGGTCCAATCAGACGGCGCGGAGCGGTGTCAGCATCCGAAGGGCATCGTCTCTGGAAACCACAGACAGCATCACGACGAGAAAGATGCGCAACTCTTACCTAAGTGACCTTGGTATGCTCATCTTAGAATTATGGGTTTCCTTCAAGTTAGACTAAAAGATTTGATAATAATGGCATTAATGATGATGATCGTATTGAAATGGTAATGGTAAATAGGCAGTTTGAATTTTTAAAAAGTTTTAACATTATATCTACTATTTTGGGACCAAGAAAACTTGTCTGTACTTTTGAAATTCAATATCGGTGATTGGAGTTTGGAACCTTGAAACACTCTTCACATTAACCCATTGACTTCTGAATTCTTTAACTCTCATAGGCTTAATACAGGAGCCAACCAGTTCCTGTAGTCTATGGGTTAAAGTGAACCATTGAGAGAGAAAAAAAAAGAAGCACAAAATTGTAAAATGAAACACAACATTATAATCGAAACATGATATTGTGATTAAAACATGGAATGGAATTTGTAATAAACTTTGTTGAATTTCTGCACTAGGTGGGTTAAAGTCACTTACTTTATATACAGAATTTCTGTCTCTCCTAGTGGGGTTAAAGCTTGATATGAGAAGCCAATCATAATTTCAAAAAGTTATAGAAAGTCAATCTGCATGCTGATGTTACTTTCCGTACAACAAGATGGAGCACTCAGAATATGTCAATTTTTTATTGTTCATTGATGTTTAACCAAGCCTTCACATGATACGAGGCATGACCAATCAGGGAAATTGCATGAAAAATGCAAACGTTGCATCCGTAATGACTCGAAGGCCTCGGGGCAGGGACGGAGAGACAGTGTCTTCTGTTCAAGAGGTTCAAGCTACATGCAATGTAGCTTGCTTGAAGTTCAAAGGAATTTTCTCCCTTTTCTTCAAGAGTAAACTGAGTATTGAGTATTAAAACTTTCCATATTTTTGGAAGAGAGAAAGAGAGAGAGAGAGAGAGAGGAGAAGGCATCCAGGGGGGTGATTCACTAACAGCTAAAATTAATCCCAAATAAGAAAAAAAATCAATTTTAGGAACAATATCCATCCTAAGAGCGATATCGCTTTTAGTGACTGATTCACTAAGGTATTTGGGATTGATTCCAGCCTCTGAATTGATTTTAAGGTTGGGAGTGATCCGGATCGCTCCTAAACAATCACAAACGGCCACTCCACTGCATGCCCGCCCACCCCAACCCGGGCGTGGCTACGCCGTTTCTGCCTGCGCTGCACGCCCATGGCCCCTAGCCATAGCCCCTATACCACTAGCCCTGTGTTTTGTGCAATCGATGCGTGCGCGCAATTAATGCAGTAGCTAGGTAACGCGCACTAGCTACGCGCTAAGTAGAGAATTAGGTCGGGTGACTGAGGGGCGGTGACTGAAATTTGAGTACGTTGATTGGTTGGAATGAGTGCGCTCGTAAATATTCATTTGCGCTCATATATATTCATGATAAAATTGATTCCATCCTAAAAGCGATTTAGTGAATCAGTAAGGTGGAATTAATTTTAAGCTGGGAATGAAATCAATCCCGAAAATTGATTTTAGGAATGATATCGATCCCAGTTAGTGAATCACCCCCCAGAGGTATCATAGTCAGTCATCTTTATACTTGGTTCGATATATTTTTATTGAGAATTAGTGAGATAAAAAATTTATATCAAGCTTATGGGCACCTGAGTTTTTAAATAAGTTATGGCAGAAATAAATTTGTACCTGCGCAACTCCATTAAAACAAACTATATTTTACACTTTCACACAAGTTCAGCATGTACAGGAGGAGAGTGATTAGTCTACTTGTTCTTTACAACTACATGTAAATGACCACAAAAGGTCAAAATACAGAAAAGTGCCAATTTTCACAAAACTTGTGCGACAGTTTTACCACCTTTCATGTCCAATCTTCTTAAATATTTGAGGGCCACCTTGTTTACTAATGGGATGTCACGTCCTGATGCCTTTTTGATGATGGTCATAGTATCGTTCTATATTAAGATTATTCGGCGCCCTTGTGCGTGACGAATTAGCAAAAACCATGGAGGACAAATTTAATGAACCATCGCCTACTTCAAATTTAAAATTGTTCTGCATAATTGGGAATTGAAGTAGAGTGGCGGTTGTGTTTCTACTGGATGAGGGTGGCAGTTGTGTCTAGAGAGTCTTAACGTGATAATTTTAGAGGTATTTTTGAAAAGACGGCTATTATGATAAAAAAGTCTACACCTGCATTAAAAAAAAGAGATGAAGATCAATGAAAATATCCTTTTCTGGCAAGAGAGATGAAAGAGTGTCCAATTTGTGTTTGATCGATTTAGTATATTCATAATTTTCTTGTCCTTAATGGGATTTTTCTCAACGTTTCCACTGATATATTTCTCTGATTTTTTTTCACCTTTATTAAAACCAACTTGATATCAGGGTGGACTTCCCTATAAAAGAGTTTATTCCAGTTTTTTCTGCTTATTTGGCCTTGGTATGTATGAATACAGCCACAATGGATCAGGTATGATGTTATCCTCGTGAGGGCAGGATAGGAACAAATATTTTCCACTCGAGAAAACTGACAACTCATCCATGGATGGTCAACTTTTGCAGCAGAATCTGCAGTGACCAAATTTAATTGATGGTGCTGACTTATACATGTACATATAGGGTCATCACTAGGAGGTGGGAGAGGTCATGACACCCTCAACACTCAGAATTGCTCTCAAGCTGCTAAATATCTAGAATTTCTGAAATTGAGTCTCACAGGGAATATGATATCTAACCTTTCTTGTGTCACCACGTTTTTGAAAAAATTATTACAAATGAGCTTTCATGTGATGAATTTAGATTTTTTAATGAGTTGTTTCAGTATTTGATTGGGCATGAAAAGAAGTTAAATGGGAGTAAAATTCACAGTGAGGTAAATTCTGTTTTGTAAAGAAAATATAGCATTCATAGTTCCAATAACATTAGTTTTGAAATTGGAATTTAATTCAATTAAACTGAAATTGGAAAGCATTTGGAATTATATTAATTTTCAGAAAATGTTGCAAAGAGTCTGCCCTTGTGTGCATCAGACTCCGATTTAGCATTGAAACTGGAATTAAATTCCATGGAATTGCAATTTAAATAGATATAATAGATATTATGGAATTGCATTTTTCCCATGTTGCCGTCAGCAGCATCAGAGACTCACAACCTTCTGAGTCTAGACAAGCATCCCTTAGAGAGTTTATTCTGGAAAAAGTTTTGAATTGTATGTACTGTTTCAATTTTTAGGAAACTTTGCAAAGAACCTACCCTCGGCAGCATCAGACTCGGACTTGGCAAGATACCGGATGCTGCGGAAGGACGTATCGACTCACAGCCTCCGGAGCTTGGACGAGCATCCCCTAGAAAGTGGCCTTCATGACGATAACCGGGAGGACTCCAGCTCATCGGCTGTCACCAAGAAGATCTTGAAACCGGTCCGAGATGCGACACAGGTGGTTGGCAACAGAGTGACACAGGTCAGTTGGTGGAAGATAAGTTGGAGTTAGGGCGGGGCAGAGGGTGGGACAGTGGATGGAGACTGGTGGAGATGGGTCTTAGATGTGACCCAGGTCATGGGCAACAGAGTGACACAAGTTAGTTGGTGAGAGTGAGTTGGAGAGAGGGCGGGGCAGTGGGCGGGGCAGTGGGCAGGGCAGTGGGTGGAGATGGGTCAGAGAATTATTCCAGAGCTGATATTGTTCTGGTATTTTTCTATTGGTCTTTAATTTGAGATATTGAGCTGGCTAAGAGGGGATAGGTACATGTATGAGAGTTGTGGTGATAATGGTAGTTGGGGTGATTATGTTGTATATGTTGATGTTGGTGGTCATGACGGTGGTAATGGTTGTGGTAGTGAAAACGTTGTGGTTTTAGTGATAAAGGTTGTGGTGTTAGTAATAGTGCTAATGTTCATAATAATTATGGTTATTTAGATGAGAATGACGTTAAGAATAATGTAGGAGATGATGATGATGATTATGATAATGATGATGTTGATGATGATGATGGTGTTGGTGATGATGGCAGTGCTTACATTCAGAAAATAGTGATAATTGTGATGATGATGATGTATTGCTGATGAATCTCTGTATAAGACTGGAAGTCATTCAGTGTATATATATTTATATACAAAAATAATTCTAATATGTTTCTGAAATAATGTGTAAGTGGCCACATTATACATGTACATGTAAGTACCCCACCGCTAATGATAGTAGTAAGTTATAACAAAAAGTAAACATTCATATACATGTAGAAGTTAATACATTGTCTCTAAGCACAGGAAATAATATCAAAAAGGAAGAAAGACAGAGAGAGAAAGAGAGAGAGAGAGAGAGAGAGAGAGAGAGAGAGAGAGAGAAAGAGAAAGGGGGGGATGTGAGAAGATGGAATGACAAGTAAATATGTGAATTTACTGTCTCCAAAGAGTCCATAGTAGAATCCTCTTGAATGTGTACAAGAAGATTATTTCAGGGATTCAGTGTGAGAGCAGAAAAGTCACAATCACTATGTCATGTCATGTCATGGAATGGTATTCGTAGATAGTTGGCAGTAGAAAAACCAAGGCAACTAGTTGCTGCAGATCACCTAAAGAGGGCAGTACCACCGATTTGTCCTCATGTGAAGTTGATTCATATCTACTGAAGATGAGCATGAAAATTGGAGCAACCATTGTGCGACAGTAGACAAGAGAGGGCTACATTTTTCTACTATTACTTGCTGACAATGAGCAAGAAAATGATAGCAACTATTAAGCTACATTTGGCAAGAGAGGGCGACAATCCACTATTAGTGCTTAGTGCAGTTAAAATGTCTGAACTTGCAGTGTCATGTTTAGAGGATACAGTACATTAGCAGACTGTTAATGTCCTTTGGTTTGTCTAGACATTAGTCTACATTTTCCATTCTCAAGATATACAATGATTAGATTGGTAATTATTCTTGTCATTGAATGTTGCACTGGACATCAGCATTCCAACCAATAATTAGAGATATTCAGAGAGGATAACTATTAATTAATATAAACAGTCATGCCAGTTTGTATTTACAATCTGGGCATGAGCAAATAAAGGTTCATTTGTAACAAATTGTAAAGTCCATTGAGACAAATATATTGGATATGTGCTAGTTGTGCTTAATGTAATATTTTATACGCAGAAGTGCATTCTATAGTACACAGGTGAAATGCATTTTTGTTCACGGGGGGAACAAAATATATTGATGAAGGGCATTCCATAAATACGCTTATGGAAGATATTATTTTCAAAGGAGGAAACAAAAGATAATCATAAAGTGCTTCCATTACTTAGAAAGTCTAAACGGCACAAAGTGGCCTCTCTCCATGTTTAAAACATCTATGAATATTTAGGGTCATTTGTACTATGTACTTATACTACAAATGGGTCTATTGATCATTTTTGTCGATCTCTAGAGGGCAGCAGGCATGCTGAGAGAATGGGGATGTCCGTGTAATTCAAGCTGCCAGCCTTGATGAATCAAGTGTTTAATGTAAGGTGGGAGGATGACTGTATAGCATGACTAATTACCACACCCTATCCTGTTACTTAAATGATGGTGTACTGGTGTCAGACTAGGTTATGCTTAGTCACACAGTACCCCACCAGAAAATCTGTAATTATATAGAGTTCAATTTACATCAGCTTTTAGAGCATCAAGCATTCTAAGCATATGTCACATGTACCTTAAAGATCCTTGAAGATAATTGCAGATTTTGTAGAGGATCTTTTCTTAGTTTGGATGTAAGCAATAGTAAACAAATGAGAAACAGAACCTTGAGAACTAAAAGTAGACTCATTTTCATTTTTAGTGATGAAATAAAATAGAATGATAGAAATGTTTGGCAGTAGAAAAGACATTAAATTTCCCAATTCTTTTGTACCCATTATTTCTTCACTTGGCTAGAGAATGGAAAATGTTTCAAAAGTAAGTATCCTGCAAGTTTTGGTACAATATCAACAAACAAAAATCGCATAGCACAACAACAACAAAAAATTCCTAGAAAAAGCCGCCCCCCCCCCCCCTCCCAAACAAACCAAAAAAAATCTTTGGCAATCTTCAGTGTCACTTTGAGTCTATAATTGCTTCCAGAGAGGCACAATCAGGTGCCACATTTTTGGTACATACAGTGTATGTGCTTAAGGTGTAGGCCTACCAGATTGGGATTTTGCTGAGGGGTGGGGGGGGGGGGGGCGGGGGTGACATGCTACTTGTATTTCTACAAGTGTCCCTGTCTCCTGTACTCATCTTTTTGCACCACACCTTGAATTCTTCCAAGCCGCAGGCAGCGGGAGTTGGTGCATCGGCAATTGCGCACCTTGTGCTGGTTACAGAGCCACCCACGACGATGAATAAATAACGTTCGTCTCTAGCTGGCGGTGTCGGGATCCACGCATGAATTATAGATGGCAAATGGTGCTTGCGAATCAACAGCAGACAGTTTGGAGAGAGAGGGAAAAGAAAGAAGAATGTCTCGTTTCACAGGTGCCGGACTCTAAACCAACAGATTAAAAAGGAAAAGTGAGAGGTTAATTGAATTATGGAGAGAAATGAAATATTTATGACCTACATTGTGATTTCGGAAAAAGGGAGGACGATGTGAACAATGAAATTTAAAGTTAAAGCTAGTGACATTCAAGTATAGAAAAACAGGAAAGGAACTGCTGGACATGAAGATATTAGGCCAAGTAAATTGATTCCGACTTTCTCCCTCCTGCTTTAAAAAGAAAAAGAAGAGATTTGAAATAGTATTTGGAAATAAAATATAATTTTTCTGACAGTACAAAGAATACGAGGTCAATTCCATAACAAGATTTCTTGATAGAAGTTTAATCATCTACTCACAAAAGATGCTCAAAACAGATTGAAATTGCACTGTATTTAATTTTTTTGAAAATTGTTTCTGTAGAATCTTCTTTATTTCAAATCAAAACAATAATGTAAAGTTGAAAAAAAAAGGGCAGGCAAAATGGAAGCTGGCTTGAATAAGAAATTTTTGCTGCTCCTCTGGGCTTTCCTCGATGTGCCTCTGCTACCTTTATAGATGTATCCAAAATCTAGCAGATCAAGAGAAACTACTCTTTTACCCCTGAAATTTTACCAATCCCATGTTTGTCTTGGGTCTCATTAAGGGTAAAACTTATGTTAAGGGTAAAACATAAGTTTTACCCTTAATGAGCACTCACCTGTAATTATTAACAGTGGCAGATCCAGAATTTTGTAAAAAGGGGGAGTCCAATTCCTCCTAAGTTTGACCAGGAAAAAAAAAGGGGAAAAAAAGGCTATTGAATGATGGCTCAGTGGTAGAGTCTTGTAACTGGGAAGGCCCAGGTTGGAAACCAAGTGGATGCACTACTGCCCTTTAGTAATTAAGGCATTAATCTTCATTACCAAGTCCGTCGGAGAGGACTTATATTTGTGGGTCTCCTGGTTGCTTACCCATGTCCAAGCATAAACATGCTTTCTTAGCAGTCGGGTAAAATAAAGAAAGCATTAATCAAACCAAAACCAAACCGTAAAGAAAAGGGGGGGGGGGGGTTCCAGACCCTTAGACACCCCCCTCCCTCTCTTGGGATCTCGACTGCCCCCTCCCTCTCTGGATCCACCTCTGCATGTAATCCCAGTGCACTTCCTAGGGTTTAACTTGTCAGCCAGGCTTTCATAAATGTCATGCAAATATTCAAGGTTGATATGCAATATATTAAAGTGGTAATGTCATGGAGTTTTAGGATCATCAGCAAATTAAAGCTTAGTAGTTTACCATGCATGCATGGGTTCGAGGGTTCAATTTCATGGAGTGAATTTTTAATTGTCGTCTTTCTGTCTGCCATCCAATCTATTTTTTGTACCATGAATTTGTGATCACTCTTTTGGTTCATCTTACACCTGCCTATTAGTCAGATAGTATACTCCCCAACTATGATAAGCAAGAGATCATGCTAAGTTTGTTAGCCAATTGAAGGCCTACTAATATCACAATTGGATATACACATGCTTGAGTCAGCAAAATATTTAGATAATTTCATTGTCTGATTTTCCCCCAATTAAACATAAAAACTAGGGCCATTTTCCTTTATCTTTTGAAATAACCAGTTAATGACAGTATCCAAGATATTTGGGGTTTTCTCCAGGTCACATAAAGAGGCATGCATTGCTAAAAAAGAAAAAGTCATTGTCCCTTGATCAGCTTGTTTGCACCATGTTAAGGTCTGAAATGCAATTAGCGATTTAGGCTTAAAGGGAAAGTTCACCCTGAAGATTGCTTGAGTTTAAAAAACGCAGAAAAAATAAAGAAAAATATTGGCGAAGGTTTGATGAAAATCGGTCAAATAATAAAAGAGTTATGAGTATTTAAAGTTTTGGATTCGTGACGTCACATGCGAGCAGCTGCCCATTGGTCATGTAATAAATATTCCATATATTCGCATTTTTTTTTACGTTCCACGATAAATTGATATTGTTTCTTTTCAGAATCTAGTATTGAATAACATTTCTGACAATATATCAAATGCACAGACGAAAATATTCTAAATTTTCTGAGAAAACTGTATTTTATGGAATATTTATCACATTACATCATGGAGGAGCTGCTCGCATGTGACGTCACAAAATCAAAACTTCAAAAGTCCATAACTCCGTTATTCTTTAACGGATTTTGTCCAAACTTTCGCCAATATTTTTCTTTATTTTTTCTGCATTTTTTAAACTCAAGTAATCTTCGGGGTGAACTTTCCCTTTAAATTGGGGAATGTGCTACGTGCCCTTCTGACAGTGCCTCAATCGCCAGGTATTTCTTTATTTTGCTAAATTTAGCCCAGGATGCAGAAGTGTCTGAAAAGGGTTTCGGGCATGAGAACCCGGGCGCGTCAAAACGTTTATAGCTAGCGGCTTATCACTGTCTCACATTCCCCAGCTTGCATTACACTTCGAGTGTCAGTGTAACTTCAGTGCCCGAAGTGCTAGCCTCCTCCATCAGCCACTTCATCAATTCGGGTGTGAGTTGTCATTTTGTTATCCTGGACACATCATCGTGTATGTTTTTAGAATGATTCATCCCCATGTAGCAAACCTTCTGCAGTGACCACCTGTCTAAAAAGACCACCTGGATGCAAAGACCCAACTATTTATGAAGGATTTTTATTTTGTTTTTGCGTGAGCTGTGTTTCTCATGGAAAAAATACTAATTAAAAGTAAACTGTTCAAAGATAAACTGTTTGTAAAGTTATGCATGACTTTATGAATGACTTAAAATATGACAAGCCAAATGGGATGCTCAGTCATTTGTAACTGCATCAACTAAAGTTTAACTGTGCAGATGTAGATTAACATTCTTATTATAAAAAACATTTTTAATGCATAGTATATTTTTTGCCATAATTTAATTGAGGTTATTGGAAATACAGTCACACTTCGTTAAAACATCAGGAAAAACTTTCGGCATCCTATCTGGCACTTCATATTCACGTCGTTCGTAAAGTCATGCGTAACTTTACGAACAGCTTTATGAAACACCCCCCTGTTCAAAGACCACCTGCCCATAAAGACCATTTTCTCATCTCCCCTGAGTGGCCTTTATATACAGGTTTCACTGCAGTGAAAAAACAAATACTCAGGAGTAGTGGTTGATTTTTCCTTGGAAAGCTCCAAAAGAGCTCTGGTAAAAACAAAAACTTGTAAAGAATTTTTAAAGTAACATAATGCATACGTTGTATGTGCCCAATTTGAAAGGATTTGGTTTATCATGCAACAGAATGTCAGGAATTAAAAAATGTATATATTATTCATCCATTTGCTCTGTTTTCAATTGTACCATGATGTTATTGACTCACTTAGGAGAAAAGAGTACATTTGAAATTGTATTTAAAACTTGCTATCAATCCACAAATATACGTCAGGTAATATAATTCCGGAAAGGAATTGTCTAAAAGAGTGTTCTAGCCTCTTGTCATTCAAGAAGTGAGAAATATATCTATCTGACGTTACAGTCCACGACAATAATACCCAAGTTTCTCTGTGTCCTGGCGACAATAACTACAAAGTGCGTTACCCCAAGAATGAAAACTACAATCGGTTTCTTATCTATATATAGAGCAAATGTTAGAGCACTTTTAGTGCCTGCATTTCGATATGTATAAATTATTTCATAATGCCGAGCTTTGAACCCCTAACAAATTTCCACTCTATTCCAGATAAAGTTCTTGTGCACAGGTAATTTAATCCCATTTGTAAGACAATGGCATAAGTAAGCCGAATTGCGTCTCTAGTTGATACTGCACATGAATGATTCTGAAAGGTTTATTTTGCATATGATACTAGTAAGTAATTTCGTCAAGGGATAATGGACGATCCACTATATTTATCTCTGATGAATAATATTAGTCTTTCATTCATATCCATAAACGTGCCTATTTGCTGCTTTTTTTTCAATTCAGCTAGCAAATGGATGGCATAAACAACTTTTGGGAGTATACAGTGATATCTGTATATACATGTAGGGATGAGAAAAAAAAAATGCCTGATTTCATGAAATGTCATGTTTTTTGCATTAATTATCTGCATTTTACTCCATAATGTTTTATTCTACTCTGCTCCTTAATAGTCATTTTAAGAATATTCATTTTAAGAAAAGCTTAGCATTTTCTTTGAATTCATGTCTATTTTTATGTATATTTTTTTTTAGCCTTACTTGATTTTCCATCTTATTTCATCATTAACTTTCTCCTCTTTCTCCACTTTCTGATTTCGAATGGAACTCTATGTTTGAATATATTTGTCCCCCTTCTTCACCTCCCTCTCTTGATTTTCATGCTCTCTACCTCTTCCTACCTTACTCTGTTCCCTGCCTCAATTTCTGCACCCATCCTCCTGCCCTCTCCTCTCCCACCTCCTCTTCCATCTTCTTCCCTCCTGTTCTTCCCATCCTGTTCTTCCCCTCCTCTTTTCCTCTTCCTCATACCCTCTTCTCCCCTCTCCCCTCTGCTTCTCCCTTCTCCTTCCCTCTCTTCCTTCCTTCCCTCCTCCTCCTCTGCCTCCCCTCCCCTCCCCTCTTCTCCATTCTCCCCCACCCTACCTCCTTATTCTTCACTGAAATTATTCTTAATTATTCTGTTTAAATACTTTCTTTCCCCCTTCTCCATCCTTATCCCTATTTCTAGTTTTTTTTCCCCTTAAAGTGACACTCTTTTATTCATCTAAGATCATCCAACCTTATCAGATGACCATGTTCACATGTAATATTCATAGAGTTCTACCACGTAGTGTTAAAAAACCCAGCCAAATTGCTAATTTTATAATTACGTCCTCACCCATACTCTTGGCTTAATGATGTTGAATTTGTTTCGCTCAAGTTCCTTTCATCATCATGCTTTCCAAGTACTTTTGTAGTCCCCAGCTCTCTGAGAGAGCATGAAGAGACTGTTTTGATATATTGTAAGCTCTACAATTTGTGTTAAAAATGTAATTATTTCCCCTCCTCTTGAAATGATGATGATGATGATGATGATGATGATGATGATGATGATGATGGTAATGATGGTGATGATGCTGATGCTGATGCTGATGCTGATGCTGATGCTGATGCTGATGCTGATGCTGATGCTGATGCTGATGCTGATGCTGATGCTGATGCTGATGATGAATGATGATGATGATGATGATAGATTTATGATGATGATGAAATGCGCTGAGGGTATATATTGACATAATAATCATACATCAATACAAAAAACAGAATTTTAGCATGTAAGCTCAACTCACTTGGAAAAAATAATTCTGTAGAGAGATATGAAGTATTTACCTACTTAAAAATATAATGCTTAATCATTGTGATACCCTGATGCGACTGCGGAATTTGCGTGGGATTATCTTTAGGTGGGGGCAGCGCAGGGTGTTTGGAGGACATTTGTGTAGATAGAATTTTACCTGTAATTAAATGAAGCATTATGCTTATAATGCTACTGGCAGCTCATATACAAGTCATGTGCACCTCATTTGTATATTTATTTTGTTTGTTCTTCCTATTCTCTTTCTCTTTCTCTTCTCCTTCTTCTCTCCCCTCTCTGGCTGTCTCTCCTTCCATCATTCTCCCTCCTTCTCTCTCTCTCCCTCTCTCTTTCTCTCTCTCTCCCTCTCTCTTCCTTGCTTTTTATCTCCCTCTCCCTTTCCCCCTCTGTTTCGCTCCCTCTCCCGCTCCCCTCTGTATCAATATATCCCTCTTTCTCCCCTCTCTTTCTCTCTCTCTCCCTCTCTCTTCCTTGCTTTTTATCTCCCTCTCCCTTTCCCCCTCTGTTTCGCTCCCTCTCCCGCTCCCCTCTGTATCAATATATCCCTCTTTCTCCCCTTTTCTCTCTCTCTCTCTCTCTCCCAGTCATATTAAAATGGCTAAATGTATCATAGTCATTCCCTAATTGCAGCATCTCACATCCTGAATCCACCCGCGTTCGGCCGTGAAGTAAAAGTAACGTCCCGACGAATAAATAGTGTGACTTATAAATTGGTTTCACACACATGATAGGTGAATTCACAGTTTTCTGATGGCCCACGTCTGTTGTAATGGATCTTATTACACTTTCATATAGCGATATACATGTACATGTGTGTGTACATGTCTAGATTGGTTGAATGCACTTCTCTGTCCAATATATCATTGTGGACACCATGCTAAAAAATGCATAAAGTGCATTTTGTTTGATTTTGCTTCCCCCCCCCCCTTTTTTCTTAACCTTTTCCAAATTTTCATTTGTATCTTCTAGCAAATGTGTTACAAAGAATAGTTTGCTTATCTATAATGCATGTGACACATTTTCTAATTTTTCTATGGAATTTCTTACCTTTGCTTTAGCATCTGAGCCATTTTAAAGAATTTCTTATCTTGCCCGTGTACACATGTTGTCTGAGTCTGAGTATAGGGAGAGGCTCAGAGCTGTGTATGTATATAGACTGCTTTGTCTAAATGAAATTGGAGTAAGAACCAATGTATTTCCCTTCTGCGAGTCAAGAAGGGAAACCATAAAAGATGTAATTGTTATGCAATTGCATCTTGAAAAAAGCTGTCTGAATGGTTGGTTATCTTGTGAATAGGAACAGTTGTTTAGTATTAGATTTTGGAATTATCACTTTATTTTTTTTGGGGGGGAGGGGGTTTATTTCATCCCCTAAAAAGAGGCCTATTTTTATTGAAGCCCCAAGCTTAGGGGTAATAAAACAGTTATACAAGGTAAAACAATATCACAATAATCACATACAAATAAACAAAACACAATGGACTGTATGGTATTATGATATATAATAAATACATACGTGTACATGTATATGTGACTCTAATAGTGTATTTATATCTTGCAGGTCTGCCACTTCTTAAAAAATTTCTCCATGACGTTGTTTTTTAACAGCACCTGTTTTTCCAAAGAATAATGAAATTTGATTATATACTCAAAATGACTAAATAAGGGGGTGCGTTTTTGTATCGTGCATCGTAAATAATCCTGTTAACCAAAATAATGCAATAATCACTGTTGTTAACACATTGCAGAGCATCACCAACAGGGAAAAGCACTGGACACACATAGGAGTATATGGGACTATACATAAACATGATGTGGTTTGAAAATTGGTCTGAAAATGTGAAATATTTCTAGTAATTTTTGATTAATGAGAATTCTTCAAGAGCAATTATTTTCATGCAACATTTGCTACTGCGATATTCATTCTTTCCCATTAGTAGATTATGAACCATGTGCATTTACAAAATTCGTTCAGAAGATAAAGAAATGTAAAAGAGACCAATTTCTTTTTCATTATATTTAACCACAATCTTTCATGACAGGAATTATTTAAGAGCTAAATTGATCACATTTTGTTCTTCAAATTGGCAACAACAATATTTTTCTTTTAGTGCTACATGATTCTAATAAGGTGTAATGTTTTTTAAAACAATATACATGGTTAAGAATTTAGTCGAAAAGTTGAAAACTTGCCACTTTTTATGAAAAACAAAGATTTTGTAACCTCTCAATGTGTTGCCAATTTAAGGATTTTAAAGCTTATTTTCATTTTTAAAATTCCTGGCACCAAACGCAATATGGTCATGCAACAAAAATGGACATAGTGTGTGCAGAAATTTTTGCTCTTTCTACTCATGCATCTGGTATATTTTTTAGAGCTCTGAATCAAAAGTTATTGAGCCAAACCACAAAATGTGGTCAATTGTCTCGAAAGGGTTAACAACAATCTTTGTATCTGAAATAAATCTGTTTATCTCTTTCATCACACCATTTAGGGTAGACTCCGGTTCAATTAAATTAACATATTATTTTTCACAAAAAATTTACATTTATGATACAAAAGAGATAAATTTCAATTTCAATTCACCAAACATTCTTAATGTTGGAAATTCACTCCTATTTTTTATAAAGTTGAAAATAGATTTTTGCATGATTCAACCACTTTTATTTTCTACTAAAAATCTTGAATAGTCCCTTAAAACGCAAACATAGAAATTGCACAGTGAATATGAGTGAAAAGAGTCAGTGATATGACCTATATCTGATTGTAGATGTATTTAGAACACACTGTCTGCTGAGAGCCAAAAGGGCATTAACGCTGTGTTAAAGTGTATGATAATAATGCCCTTATGGCTCCAAAGAGACGACAATTTGAGTGCAAGATGTGCATGTAGATTGAATGCTGATTGTATCCATGGATGGTGGTGATTTATGCTGATATCAATCTCCGTATCTTAGGTAGCTACCCTGGTAATGATTTCCGGTGAGGATATGGGAGGCACAAAATAAATGTATGAGCTTTGCAAAGTTTTAATTAGTTCATGAATATTTGTAAACAACGAAAGTAGCGTAATGCAAAATAATCTTATTCAGTATAAAGCGCCATTTCCAGCACATCGCCATCTCGGACATCAAACACTCCCTAATGTCCGTCGACAACCACGCGAAGCGAAACAGTTAAATTTCACATCGATCTGTCTGCTATGCGGCACGCTCCTCGCGGCGGACATTTTTTTTTAAGCTGTGGAACCGGCTTAAGTGCTATGGGCTGGGCGGCAGCCGCGCCGTGGCTCGCGGCTGAGCAAACACTCATGGATACGCCGCCAGACTCGAGGAACCACTCTCGCTTGAGAGAACCCTGTGGCTTAACGTATTTAGTTGCATGCATAAGTAGGAGTGACTGCGGCTGTCTTAGAGGCTCTGTTATAGGGAGATGGAGTTTAGCTTGGGACTGAGATGATTTATGTTGTCGAATCTTGAGAGCTGGAGATTTTTTTATAGGCCTTGATGAGGAAAGATGCTTGAAGCTGTCCCAGGAAGAAGAGTTATTGTCTTCGTGACTCTACAAGAACTCTACAAGAGATAGGGAGAGAGAGAGAGAGAGAGAGAGGGAGAGAGAGAGAGAGAGAGAGGGGAAAGAACATAGAGAAAGAAAAGAGAGAAATGGACAGAGAGAGAGAGGAGACAACAGAGAGAGAAAAAAAGAGAAATGGAGAGAGAGAGAGAGAGAGAAGAGAAGCGGGAGGGAGAGAATTGAAAGAGATTGAAAGTAAGAGAGAGACAGAAGGGGAAGGTTAAAGAGAGAGAAAGAGTGATAAATATACTATAATGATTTATTACTCACATGAGAGAGTTATAGTGTTTATTGATAATCAAAATACTTGTATCTGTGAATTGAAGATAAGTTATTGTCTTGATGAGTACAAGAGAAGAGAGAGAGAAAAAGAGAGATTGAGAGATGTTGATTTCCCGACTTACATGAAAGCATAAAGAGTGTACATTGATGATAAAAGATCCTGTAATTGCTGTATGAATTTTTGACTCTTTTGAGATCTACTGCTTGCAGTGAGGCTGTAGCTACCATTGACAAAATATGGATTTATCCCAGGCAGTCAAGGAGCTTGAAGACACTGCAGTCTCAGAGAATAAGGAAAAGAGGAAGAGAGAGATAAAGAGAGAGAAAGAGAGAGACAGAGAGAGAGGGAGAGAGAGAATGAGTGGAAGAATGATTTATCTCTTACCTTGAGCATTTAATACCGTTCTAATGACTGCAGTGGTATTTATAGTAGATGATGCTTGAAACTCCTCAGTAGATAAGAATTTCTAAGAGGACAATGTGCAGATAGAGAGAGAGAAAGAGAGAGAGAGAGAGACGAAAGTTACTCAGGCCCAGATAGCAATTATTGTTGTGGTTGTTATTGTGGTTTTTGTTGTTGTTGCTATCATTATCATCTTCAGCTTCTCGATTAAACATATTGCATAAAGGGAAATGTTAACTAGATTGTGTTCGCTCATATGTATTTTTTCATTTTCTACAACTTTTTGCGAACACACACATAGACAACGAAAATTGCGGTAAATATATGTTTTTCTTAACTCTTTTTTTTTTCTTTCTAGAAGTGCCCCTCTTCACTCTTCTTCATTGTGTATGAAACTATGAATTAATTGTTACAATATGAGAGAAAGGAAATATGAAAAGATAAGAACATTTTTATCTCAATGACAATATGATATGACAAATGAACAAGAGATAGATGATAACAACACATTTTGAAAAAAAAATTAATTATGGATCAGCATGTCACCTCAACTTGCACTATGCTTGGAAATGTGAGCAGACGTGAACTTGTTAGATATACTAATCCACGAGCAGTTTAATGAAATTAGAAAAGAACAGAGCAAAAATGTTTTTCTTGTTGCACCTTAAGCCCCCCCCCCCCCCACGAGCAAAATCAATGCGTTCACTTTCATTATGCGAATCTCTTCAGACTTTATGGCAGGTGTCAGGGACAAATGATTTTTTTGAAGGGGGGGGGGCAGCTCTGGGGATGTGATCTTTCTAACAGTGTTCAGGTTTATTGCACTAAAGCTTTGCCATGATTTTTTTGTACAAACAGCAATCTCTTCTTCTGTCCCCTTTGAGAAAAGTTTTGATTCAATGACAGCATACTATGACAAATGAACAAGAGGTGAATGATGAAATATTTTAATAACATCTGATTATAGATCGACATCTGTCGTGACTATAGCACTAAGCTTGGTAATGTGACCTGACGTGAACATTTTAGGTATACTTACCGATCCACAAGCAGCTCATGTGAAAAATTTCTAAAGAGCAGGGCAAAAAATGTTTTTCTGGTTGCGCCTTCCGCCTCCGAGCAAAAATCAATGCTTTCATTATGTGATTCTCATCAGGCTTCCGATGTGAATGCTGGTTTCCATAAAATGCTCTTTGAATTGTATTTTATTAAGTGTAAAGGTCTATTATTTGACATAGGTGGAGGAACAGTTTATATGTTGCACAGAAATCGTGGGAGGTGTCAGCAACGAGTTGTGATTTTTTTTGAGGGGGGTGGGGGAGGCAGGGGGCTGTGATCTTTCTAAAAGTTTTCAGATTTATTGCACAAAAGCTTTGCCATGCTTTTTGCATACATCATACTCTGTAACTGTCCCCTTTTCTCTTTCTAACTTCTCTATTGGGCCATTCTCAGTCACGTGTGTGACCAAAATCCTGAAAAATAGTTCATTTAAACCTAATTTTCCAGTATTTGTTGTGCAGTAGAAGTCTCTAATTTTGGATATTTGAATAACAATCTTACCCCCAACAGATGGAGGTTAATTATTATAAATGAGAATACATCATTTTCTTTCAGAGGTCAACATTAGGTCGGAAAAAGGGTCTTACTTGTTGGTATTCAAACCTACTTTTCTCGTATTTCCCTTGGAATGCAAGTTTCCACTTTTCATTACTGTATGGTGGGATTGCTCTGAACAGTTTGAAAGCAATTTTCCATAAATTACCGAGCATTCTTTTCTTTTAGAGGTGAAAATTGGGTCGGTCACATGTGTGACCACTCAAAAAAGGGCATTTTTAAATGTCTCTGTAAAAACATTGTGGTTGGGTAATGACTTTTTCTTGTCAAGGAAAAGCAAATATTTTTCATGTAAGAAACTGGTAATATAAAAAAAATCAATACAATGTAGTCTGATTTTCCGGCAGTGAGGCAAAATTCACTGGTTGTGTGTGTGACCGAATGGCCCTATTCTGTCCTTATCTCGATGTGCATATTATTTTGATTTGATAATATATATATTCTTTAGGTTGAATCGTCACAATGGCCAGTCAGTTATAGGTGTTTTTCATCAGAAGGGTGTTTTTAAGATTCCTGTGGAAGATTTAGGTTGAGCTAGGTGCTTGATTTGATGATTCAATGATAAATAGGCAAATTCAGGGAAAGCAGCATGCTTTTCCATGTATGATGGGGGACCTAAAGCTGCGCACTTAGTTTCCAGCCCCTAAAAAGTCATTTTATTCAGAGGTTTATGTAAATTTCTTTAAATATCTTGGTTCTACATATTCCGAAGTTAACTCGCTGAGAAAATTATGATGGAAGAATGTCAATAACATTCATTTTCAAGTCGATGTAGATGCCCATGTCAAATTTGTTCGACAAAATGAAAGGGTCGTAAAGCTGCGTACACGTAATAAATTAATGCAAATCTTAATTTTGAAGCTGACTGATGTGAATTTCACCCTGATTTCCAAATAGTGATAATATCACAAAAAATAAAAGGAAAGTTCTCATTCTTTTTAGCAAATGTACGTGATATTCTCGTTGCTTAGTCACAGCGGAAATTTGGTGCATTGAACGTGTCGCATTGCGCATATTTTCAGGGTGCGTAGCTTTAGGACCCACTTTAGCTTTAGGACTCCTGGCCATACATGTACATGTCTCAGGTAAGATTAGAGCCAGAAGGGTGTTAATACCTCATTCCCACAACAAGAAGGCACGAAAGACTGAACAAAATAATGACATTACCGCAATTGGAAAATAATGGTCTGTTTGGAGTCAGTGTAGAGTCGGTCTGGTGGTGTGACTCAGTTATAACTCACATTGAATTCTATAGGCCCTTTTGTTTTCAGACATTTACAATGTGAATCCATCCATCAAGTATTTTGAAGGAGTATATATGCTTTTTTTCATTTGTGAATTTCTGTTATTCAGAAGATAATAATTATATAAATTCATACATCATATATGGTTTTGTATAAATATCGTTTTAGTAAATTTTTGAATGTGTTCCTGAATTGTACCTGAACAGTAAATAATTCACTCTGCTTTTATTTATATTTTCTTTTCTTTTCATTCCATAATATTGAATTTATCTTTTTTATAATAGTTATATTATATAGTATAGTTATAGTATATATAATATACTGATTTCCACTCGAAATCTCTTTTATTTCATTAATCGTATCCTGTAATGTTAGCTCAACTGTATATAATGTACATATGTTTTGTTTAGTAATTTTCTCCGTCTCATTCCAAACAATTACTTTGATTAATTTAAACGAAAATCTTTTCTTTTTTTTTATATTATTGTATCATTATTCGATTAGGGGGTCTACATCACACAAGCTAACCTTTTTAGTAGATCCCTCCACATATCATTTTGTCACCTTTCTATGTCATATTCATGTATTCTCTGTTTTTGCAGTGTTTGTAATTTATACATATTGTTGTAATTTCATTGTAAATGTGGAATCTGAATAAATCAAATCAAATCAAAATCAAATCATATCAGTATAAACAAAGTTAAATAATCATTCCAATCTGTACAAACCTTGGGAAATCAAAGTTTTCTTTATGCAATACCACAAATATCCTGATCAGTGTCTGACCTTTAGATGTTAAAGGGCAATCCAACCTTGATAATAAGATGATTTGTGTGAAAGCAGAAAAATAAGAAAAACAGGATGGCGAAAGTTTGAAAGAAATCGGACAAGGACTAAGAAAGTTATGGATGTTTGAAAAATGAGATCACTACATCTATGCGAATCTCAAATTGGCAGTTTGGTGATTCAATTGTGACATGTTTGTGGACAACTCTCCCATTTGTCGTACACAAAAATATCATTAATTTGCGGTTTTCTTCGAGGCACTTTTACCCTCGGGGCTGTACTCAAAATATATTGGAGATAGCATATTGTTATAGGTCCTCATGAATGAAAGGATCCTACTGAATAACGCATTTTGAACAAAAGTGACATTTTAGTCATTTTGTGTGTTAGAGCGAATGGGGGAGTTGTCCACAGCTACATCACAGTGACATTACCTATTCGGCCAATTTGGAATTCCCATATGCATAGTGATTACAACTTTCAAAAATTCATAACTTTCTTATTGCTTGTCCGATTTCGTTCAAACTTTCACCAATCTGCTTCTCTGATTTTTCCTCTTTCTTTCAAAGCAACTTGCTATAAAGGTTGGATTTCCCTTTAAAGGTTGTAACATTTTCAGCATTTTATCTTAACTGATATCATTGCATTAATTCATGCTAAACACCATCTGCTTTTTGGTGAGATATCAGTCAATGAGTTTAGTCCATTGTACTTTGAAGAGATAGATATTTTGTGATTCCATATTGCAGAATTTTTGTTGATTATAAAATCAATAACAGAAATAAACCATCCTGCATCAATGCTTAATCAGAAGTCCATTTCAGTTGTATTTTATCATAAAATCTAGTTAGTATTTGGTCAAACTTGTCAAACATGCCAAGAGAAATTTTGAATACTGTAAAAAGAAATATGATCATAATAATTGCTACAAATTTAGTTCCCTTGGTTAGAATATTTCCAAAATTGTTATATTGTGATATGTAACACCTCTTTGAGTTTAATTGAGAGCCGCATTTCTATTCGAAAGGATAATGCAGGATCGACCGTCAAACAATAAAGAAACACTGCCATTCTTGTGTCTCTCGCACAGATGCAAGGCGCTGAATAGAATACGTGGGCGCGCACTTCTCCAGATGTACAGTTTCTGACATGTTATGGCGACTGCCACGGATAAACATAGTATCGATCAATTTGTTAGACTGGGCCCTAGCCTTGACGATCGCCAGTGAAATGCTAGCTGGGTGGCTTTTTTTTTTGGTGAGGCCTTGCTTGGGATACAGAGTGTAGGATGCATGTGGTTTGACTGTGTTGATGTGTGTGTATATGCTATGCATGAGTCTATGTTGTTTTCCTGTGCACTAATGTGAAGATATGAGCCCTAATCTTCTATTCTGATGGCTATTCAAAGGGATTTATGTGCATATTTAGATCCTGCCTGAGGTTTTGCAGTTGGTATCTGACATTGGCAAGCCATGGAAGCATTAATGAAAGAAAATGAATCCAAAATGGTGCAGGGAGGAGGAAAAATATGGGAGTAATCCCAGGGTGAAATTTTTCTCACCAAAATTAATTTTGAAGAGAATTAGAGTATATTTTGTTTTGTTTCTTTCATCAAAAGTTAAAGTATTTCTCTATATTTGTAATCAGTTGGATTAGATTAGATCGGTTGTCGCTGTGCTGGGCAAACCTTGGCCACATTTAGGGCTGCCAAGAGTAGCCATTATAGAATAGATTTAGAAATTTGGATACGGTTGTGAATTAATCTATTCCTATCCCTTCTCAATACTTCTTCAATATTGGCCCAATATTTCACCCTACCTTTTTCTTCCTGGCCTAAGGCCAAGTAAAATTGATTCCTAGTTTCTCTTCCAGATTTTTCGAAAATGTGGAGGGGGTTCCGTGTTAATTATATATTTGATATTTTTTCTGTACCAGTGCTACACAAATTTTCTATTTTTTCATTTCAATTGTACATGTGAAATTGCATCATATCCATGATTTTTGTTACCCCATTGTTTTGATGTCCTCAGATTCTTATTTATTTCATTCAAAACAAAAATATCAAATAACATATATATATATATATATATATATATATATATATATATATATATATATATATATATATATATATATATATATATATATATATATATATATATATATATATATATATATATATATATATATATATAAGGAGGCAGGTAGAAAAAAAGGAAGGAGAAGAGACAAGAAACTAGGAATTAATTTTATTTGGCCTAAACATCTTGACCTAAAGCTCTTAAGACAATCCTTATGCACTTAGAATCTGGATAGAAGCTGGAAATTGCTAATAAGGATGCGGGGAGGCTGGGTGATCGTTTGGTACGTCTACACACATGGAACGGCCACAATGAAACACCAAAAATCAATATGTCCAATCGTCACAAACTGAGGCACTGTCTTGGGTTCCCTTGACCTTTCAACTCGAAACATTTGTGTGTCATCATATCTGATGCACTTTCTAAGAATTTGAATTAATTAAGGATGTGTGTGGGTCCTAATTCATGGGGCAGATCCACTATTTTGTGAAGAAAAAAAAGGAAGGGGGCACCAAAAAAAAAAAGTCTGACCTGGAAAAAATGGTGATTGCATTTTGCAGGTGCCTTTTTGGTTTAAAATTTGAAAGGGTGGGGGGGGGGCACATTTGTGCATGTTGTGTTATGCCACTTTGGTTTCCAAGTGGGGGGGGGGGGGTGGGCTCCTAGTGCCTCCTAAAGCCATCAGTATCTGCATGATGCCCATTCTAAGAATTGTAATTAATTAAGGGTGTGTATATTTCATTTCTCCTTCGATTGTACTTAGCTATATTTGTCCATATCCACATTCATGTATTTTTTTTCTATCTAAAAAATGTAAGTGCATTGTGGAGAAGGCAGACAGGATAACAAGTTGGGAGCATGCATCAATACATTACTTTAATGATAGATATCCTATTAATCAGTGATAGCAATTGACAGCTACCTTTAAAATATGCAACAGAAAATAATTTCTATCCTCCGCCATTTCAGTGCAGTCTGCAAGTGTAGTTGCTAATTAAAAAGGACATATTGCACTCTGTATTACATTCACCTCTGTGTTTATTGTGTGGCGTAATGATCAGTTTTCACCCCTGATTAATGAACCTCATGATGTTATTCATAAGTAATTCAATCGGCAGATGATTTTGTATAAGGCACTTTTGTTACTGAAAAAACATTTAATCTTTAAAGGTGATTTTGAAAGACTAGGAAAAATACCATGCCCCCTTCCCCAAAAAATATTTTTTGATATCCTATTCCCTCTATGTATTATATATTTTCTTTCATGTCAAAAGGGCTCTAACTTTGTGTAAATGTATATGAATTAAAGTCCTTCTAGCTCTCACCAGACAGTGTAATTCTCATAGAATAATGGAAATATTGCCTCTATAGAATATAGGAAATACCCATATAATAATAGAGTATTATCTGCAAGGAATATTATCTATATAGATAAAGAAAAAACTTTCTTTATACAATTTAATTTGGGGTCATAAGGAAAGGGTATACTTCAATTCTTTTCATCAGTTGCACTTCCATCAATTACCTTCCACCCCGGCTCTTGTAACAATCAATTATTTAATTATTCATGTCTCCCTGGGGATAATATCTTATTCAAGAAGTCATTTGTAAGCATGGGAGGTCAATGAGAAGAGATGGCAGGAGTGGCTTTTATTGTGCCTTAATCTCACTTCCAGGTTTTTGAAGATTCTTAACTCTTACTGTGCCAAGGGGTTTTACTTGTTTTCAAGATTTTACTGGAATAAGAAGGATGCTTCCTTTTCAGATGCTTGTACCTTTTTTAAACAAGCCTTGTATTAGAAAATATTGTCTGTTTGGAGCCAGAAGGGCATTAACTCACATCTTTTGTACAGAGTTAACTCCCTTCTGACTCCGAACAGACGATATTGTGATAATGATACCAAATATTGTTATTTTGCACAATAACCTGCTTAGGAGCTATTATAATACTGCATGAAACTGACTTTACTTTTAGTCATGTACATTCTGCTTCTTATTTGTTTATGCTGTTTCCTTTTGAACTGAGAAAATAACCCCTTACAAAATCTGCATTTTTCTCAAAAGGTGTGAACAGTATGATATAAAACTTCTCAAATATTTAGATTTCTTTAACATTGATATAAAATATACGCCATATATTTCCTGGTGCAGAAATTATGCGGTGAAACATGACCTCGTCTGTTTGTTACATATACACAAGCAAGGAAGAGTTAACCCTATCCATGCTGTAAAGGCCAATCCCACCCCAGAATTTATTATCCTGATATCTATGATTTTGCGATGCAGTTAGAACAGATATCCTTATTATCATTGAAAGTAAGCATTAATTGTACTTTGCCTATGGAGAGTTAACCAAATTTCCCTAAAATGTTCTGCCTCAATGGTCTCGTGGACCTATACTGTCTTCGCTTGCTGCACAAAGCTTTTGAAGATAGTAGCCCTAAGATCAATTTGGCGAGGATAGTTTGTTCCGCTGTCCTCGTATATAGTCGGTGATTATTTGCTTATTATTTAACATGTGATGACAGTGATGAGGCCGAAGTAGAAGAAAGTGTTAAGGGCACATCTTTCATGAGGAATGATGATGAGGAAAAAATTGAGTGGGCGGAGTTTGATTACAGAAGAGCTAGGAAAGATTCAGTAAGAGAATCTTTGATTAAACAGATTAAAAATGAATGAATTGGACGTAACTGATCTAATTATCAATGAATGATGAACAAATATAAAGAGTTTAGAGGGCCACAGCTAAGAAGCAAAGTAGTCTCTAAGCTCAGACTCTAATTTTACACTCTCTAAGCTCAGACTCTAATTTTAAACTTTAACAAAATACACTATGATTAAAATTAGAAATTTCCCTCCTGAAATCTTAGTTGATTACATATGGCGATAGATTAATCAGGAAAATCTTTGATTATACAAATTAAAAATGAATGACTTAGACTCTACTGATCTTATTATCGATGAATGAACCTGGTGGGACTTGAAAGGGCAAAGATAATGGATTTTCGTTATTCTTAATAAAGAACATATCAATTTTATCAGTATTCTATTAAAGTGAAATACTTTGTAAAGCGCTGAGGAACTTTTATTTGTATTAAGCGCTATTAAAATGTAATGTATTATTATTATTATTATTCTTTAATATTGCAGTATACATTGCCAATTGCAATTACATGTACCTTCTCAATTATGTAGCTTTAATAGCAAAAAACGCGTCTGGACCGCAAACAGCAAAATTGTTGATAATAGTGGTGAATTAAAAGTTGTACTTTAACATATATGTAATGACAGTTTTGGTAATTTTAGACCTAATCAAAGTTGGAAAGGTATTTTTACCCACTCTATGGCTTAATAATAGGTTTCTAACTTAATGCAATAAAATCATGATTTTCAACAATATGCATTTTTGCATTCTGGGCGCTTCTTTTTATGCCACTACATTTTGCTAAGCTACCTTAAGCTACAACACTTTGTAAAAGCATCTATTACCTTCAAAAAGCAATTTCCTGTACCAATTATACTCTTGTTGTTCATCTGGAACTAGAGTTGATTCATTCCCTACAAAATTATTCATGTTTACTTAGAAATCATCTATCTATATACTCCTTTGGATTTATATAGCCCCAGGAATTCAACTGAAATTTCACACTTCACAATGATCAATCTTTTTTCCTTTCTTTTCCTACCCCAGCTCTCTCTCTCTCTCTCTCTCTCTCTCTCTATATATGTGTCTATCTATCTCTCTATCTCTATCTCTCTGTATTTCTCGATCCCTTTCACTTTTTAGAGTAGTTGGGGTGAACAAACTGTATGATATCATATTCTGCATTTGTGAAAAGCGTATCTTCCATATTGATTCTGGGAAATCACACTCTCATGATATAGTGTGAAATGTTTTTAATGGAAGTATGGTGTTATGTTTCGTCTGTTAAGAGCCAGGCAGGCCTCAACTCTGTGATAAATAATGTTTATGCATTTCTTACTCTTGGCAGACGAGTTTTAAATTACATTAACAGGCTTCTTTGTTAACCCCTTGACTAATGAAATCTCTTATTCCCAAAGGCTTAATAAGGAGCCACCTGGCAATGGGTTAAATGTTTCTCATGTACCACTTTAACATTTTCAAGACAATTGACCACATTTTGTGGTTTGGCTCAATAAATTGTGATTCAGAGCTGTAAAAAAAAAAATAAACCAGATGCATGAGTAGAAAGAGCAAAAATTTATGCACATACTCTGTCCATTTTTGTTGCATGACCATATTGGGTTTGAGGCCAGAAATTTTAAAAAAGAAAATAAGCTTTAAAATCCTTAAATTGGCAACACATTGAGAGGTTCAAAATCATTGGTTTTTATCAAAATTGGCAATTTTTTTCAACTTTTAAACAAAGTTTGTGACCATGTATATTGTTCACAAATAAATTACACCTCATTAGAACCATGTACATGTACATGTAGCACTAAAAGAAAATATTGTTGTTGCCATTTTGAAGAACAAAATGTGATCACTTTAACCTTTAAATAATTCCTGTCCTGAAAGGGTTAATGACATCATGGCCCTGTAATACAAAGGTTTACAATCAATTGCAAAATGGCAACGGCCAGTCAAGATCGTTGTTGCATACCGGTGCACATATTGTTAAAAAGGCTAACTATTAACCAATCAGAATCGTTGTTTCAAATTTACGATCGATTGCAATCCTTTGTGTTACTGGGCCTATATTTAAGAAGTATACATGTAGACCAGCAAAGAAACATAAGAATTGCCTTAAAACAAATTTTGCTCTACTGTAATAACAAATTCAAAAGACTTTCTGTGAATATATAAGAGTTATTTCTGCAAAAAAAATTATTTCTGATGTCACAGTTTCATTATTAACTGAGAAATGTAATGACAAGATGCTGCAGCACTACAGATATCTTTATTTCCCAGCAACGAAAACATTTCAAGATGGGGTTCAAGCATTAGCGATACATGTGTGTCAATTATGTGTTTGTCACCACTTCATGTATTTGGATAGCACTACTTCATACAGCAATAAGTGCCTACTTGCCCTGTATAAAACCTGCCTTCATGACACACAGAAGCCTGATTTATTTACATAACCATTTCTCTCTCACTTCTTATGCTAATGAGGGGTTACTTTACTTACCGAATCCTATTTTCTGTCTCACGTGATCCAATTCGTTCTCTGTGGCCACAAATTGCTGATGTTGTATTTCTTTCAGGTATGAATCGAACTGATCAGAAAAAAAGTACTTTATAATTCAATTTAATACTGGTAGTTGAATTGCATTTCAAAATGCAGTGTCTAAAAGTTGTGCTGAAACAGTAGTTAGTTACCTAGGAAATGAAGAAGAATAGTTTGTTGTGAGGTCTTTGGAATCATCAAAAACATAATTAAATTTCCAAATGTTGCTTATAATGCCACAAACACGGAAACGGATGTATGGGACTACATGCAGGAACATGTATCCAAACTTAATTCATCCAAGATAGGATCATGTTTCTGTATAGTTGTATTTAAATATAAGAGCAGTTCATAAGAAACTCTCATGTTTTGTTAATACCAGGATGATCTTCCACAGGGGATTAAAAAATATTAAAAAGCTCACACTTACTTTCAACAAAGAAAGAGAGCAAAAACTCACTCTGTTGATTTCTGCCCCCCATAAGGTATCTGCTCTTTGGGAAATACATTTGTAAGTAATAGTAATCAATTATTAAACTTTTGTATACATAAGCAGAACCTGTTGAATGCCCTGTTGCTTTCTAAAAGGCATCATCATCTTAGAAAAATTGTCACCCCAAGCACTAAATAAATTGTGTCAATCATAAAATGGGATTTATAGTATTTCATGAAATTTAAAAAAATTAAATATGTTGAATTAATTAAGTTCATTAGCATCCTTTTTATATCACTTTGCTATCTTTTCAATCCCTGTCTGGTCATTTTTGTTGCTCTGTCCTTTAATATCCCATTAAATTCAGGCTTCTCTTATACTTAATTCTACATGGTAATCTTAATGCATGCGAGTTGTGATAAATGATCCTATTACATCTCATTAACAACGTGATTCTGCGGGGAACTTCATGTCTCATTAGAAACTCTCCAAGTTCTGTCTAATTAGTATCCTATACACGTGTACAGTCGTCGACAGGGTAGACAATATTCTAATGCACAAAACACATTTGGCTGAATACTAGAGACCAGCGCATGATGATAAAACATTGTGTTTTAATTTTGCGATTGATTTATTCTCCCTCAGTGTGGTGCCTGTGCCATTGAATTGTCTGATTTAAGGGCAGATGAGGCAGACAGATAAAAGGAGAGTTGAAATGAAAAACAACAACCTAAAACAGATACAACCATTTTCAGCTGAATATTAAGTATTAATTTCAACATGTTATGCTTTGCTTACGTTTGCATTACCCAAATTAGTGACCAGAAATCATCTAGATTATGAGAATATTTTGAAAAAGAAACTGGGGTAAAGGGCCTAAATATCTTTGATTAAATATAAGTAAATTTCAAATTTCTGAAGTACCATTATTTTGTTAGACATAAAAATGAAAAGGAGAAACATTTTTTAAACAGTGGAAGATACACAATAACATATAAAAGAATTGTTTAAAAAGGAAGAGAAAATTCAGAGTTAGAAAGAGGGATTACAAGAGGATGAAATTTGACAGAAATGGAGAAATAATTTCATAATGTAAAAATAGCTAGAGGGTATAGAGAGTAGTTTTCATTTACAGATCATGATAAAAAGCTTGTCATGAAAAGGAGAGAAGACACTGAGTATAGGCAAGATGTAGATGTCATATAGATTTGAATCTCCCCATCCTCTGTTCGCATTGCATTGAATGTGTAAATTCCCAGAGGTTTGCTCTTAGCGCACTGGAGGGCATATATATTACACACTGTTACACTCTTTTACTTTCTACCACAGCTAGCACTCAGCAGCATTGGCACACACACACTGAGCACACCCACTCACAGCTCTCACACACAGCAGCCGTCACCCACGCACACGCACACCATCCCCAAGACACACGATTGTTCCATACCCCACACACACACACAGAATCCCCCATACACATTTTCATCATTGATAGCTCAACACCGCCACTTGCAATGCATTCCCTTCTAAGCAGGCTTCTAAAAAAAGGGAGAGAGAGAGAGAATAAGCGAAGTGCAGCATTTTAGCTGGATTGCTGGATGGGCTGCAGATCTGAATAGTCACATTCGCCATCGTTTTTTTTCAAACAATCGGCAATGAAGCAAGCATTTGTGGAGAGCATGGTTACGCCGTCGTATATGATGCATCGATGGGTGCATTAGGCATGATTTGGATAACGATAACGAAGCGAGCATCAGTGCCACGGCAATATTTCTTGATGAGGTTCGATCGTCGTTATTACGGCCAGGAGTAAGTGGATGCATTGTTGATACTGCCGACTATCGGAGGAAAAAGATACTGTCATGAAAGCAAACAAAACGTAATCGCTACCAGTTAGCAGGAAGCCTGTGATGGTTTTATCCGAAAAAAGAGAGTGTTTGTTGATTGTTTCTGATTCATTAGGACCATGTTGTGATCTGTCGTGGATGTGTCTGTCTTGTGTTGTCGGAGAACTCTGAGGTGATCTCTTGAATGGATTTTAATCTGAGGACACTTGCCCTCATTTTTTTTGCCTAATCTTTCATCACCCTGTGATTCATATTTAATGCAGATATGTGGACAATCCATTACCTATCCTGAAACCAGGACTGGAAAGCGGGAGATGTCTGCCTCACGATCGCTTTCCATTCCCCGCTAAACGATCGCCTCTGGTTTTCTCCACATAATGAGGATTCCGAGACGCATAAGTACACTGCCAGGTTCTGCCTTTCGTCGATAGCGAGTAGCGCAATCCTGTGTCGTTTAGCGGTGTCACTCTTCATCTGTCGTCCGCCATCAGATTTTGCCTCACAAAGCACACAGAGCCTAGCTTTCCAAGATTCCCTCGCCTAATAAAGAACCCTGGTGGTCTTGATTGGTTTGTACCAATCCAATTTGTTTTTATCTTGCCTTCCTGTTTTGCAAGGGTAGCCCTCCAAGGTTTGCCAGCCCAACAGTTGTTCCCCTGGAAAGATAGTATCACAGGAGATGAATTCTTTCTCTCTGCATGTATATTGATTTCACAAAATCGGCATAAACCCAAATCTTTCATCTTCCTTAGGGAGATTTAGGAGGGATCTCTTTCCTTGAAATGAACATTTCTATATTTTCTTTCGTAGCACTACTTATTCTTTCATAGATTGTATGCATGGCATTTGGGTGATATTTCCATTCCAGTATTGCAATAAAAATGAACAAGAAAGATTCTTCTCTCCCATGGTTACTGGCAACACCTGTTAGCATTACATGTGCAACCTTCGCTGGTTAACAATAGATGTCTGCATATGAAAATTTCATTCTCTTTTAAAGCTAGAATTTGCTTTTTCAGCAATCAATAGAAGAGAAGAAATAGGAATAAAATCAATATTAATTTAAAGTAGGAGGCTGTGGTAGAACAGAATTTGCCATTTTGGTGCACAATTTTGTACATCTCAGAGTGATGTATATAGACATGTAGAAAAACAAATCCTGCTTTTGTCAGTGAGTCCAGATAATTGTGGTTTGAAAGAGGGAAATCTTGCTTTTTGATGTAAATTGTCTGCCTCCCTTTTCAGTATCTCTAGGTAAGGATTTAAGCGGTAGATACTGTGGGAAGTAACTCAGGACGCAGCAATGTTTATTGAATATTTATCACCCATGGAAATTGCAGCAAAGTCTGTGGGCGAGAAACCTTTTAGAATCACCTTTCCAAATCTCCATCTACATCCCCCATATCACCCCGAAAGAGCTTGTTAAATCTCCTTGAAAGATTAGCACATCATTGAAAAATGTTCTAAAGAAGTCTGCTCATAATTTTCATGATATCCTTCCTGGTAGCGGGATCCTTAATGGTTATGGATGAATCCAGGATAGTGAAATCCAGATGCATAATTTCTGCTTCTGAAAAGCAATCAATCTGTTTAATGAAAAAACCCTTTTTTTAAAACTGATGATCTCTGCGACGAATCAGTTTCATTTAGCACAGAAGAAAAAATCTTTGTCATACGCGTTCAAGAGCAGTCGACTAGTTTATTTTTTTTCTTTGAGACAGGATTCTCATCTCCGCTTCCTCTGAAATTTTCAGCCAGGATTCATCAAAAATTTATCCTGAAGATGTCAGGACTGATTTCAGTCGTGTACTGCCACTGAAGATCCGGTACACAACAGGGTTGCCAAATGAGGAGACAAAGGGGGATTATCAATCATTTTTGTTTGCACAAAATTTGTTTGCTGTGTTATCCACCTGCCTTTGCAGGACTGTTTGTACCCAAAATACAGGGCCTATATTTTGGTGAAACAGAGTTGGAGATGCATTGCATCGTGATTTTCTCGTCTTCTTTAAGACCAATGCAGGTCTCGGTATAACAGAATTGTTCCTGTGGTGTGGAGATACTGCCTTTCAAAGCTAAAGAGATTCCTTGTGGGAGTAGAGGCAGAAGGTCTTTGGAACACTGTCTGATTCCCTGCCAAGGATTTTCATTTAAAAAGCATTTACTGATGATTCGTACATTAAGGATCTCCGTAGTTGTACAATGGTACAAGAAATAATGACATTCAGTCATTACTGGCACCATGTGATTCTGAACTTTGAACAAGAATGCTGTCACTAGGTATGGCTCATATCATCTACTCTTAAAGTAGCAAGGCTGGAAAGATTTTGATCCATCTACAACTGTATAACATTGGAATGTAATAATTTTCTTTTATTACTTATGCTTCTTGCATACATGTACATGTGTAGGTAGAGAACATACTTTAGGAAGCACTTTCAAAGCTATGCAGAACAGTTGCTGAACTGTTACACAGTGGGATACTGTCTTAATATATTCTGTTTGGATCAGCCTTCTATAAAGGTTGAAGACACTGATTGAATATGTAACAGCACTTAGGAGAAGCTTTGAAACAAGCTTTTCAAACCTGACAGATTTAAGCTCTCGTCCTGGAGCTACCAAATCAAGTGGAGGGGAACTCTGTGCGAGGGCGTTCAAACATGGAGAATATACGGAATAAATTTCGCAAGAAGTCCATCACGAATTCAAAGAACAACAGCACCGAATTTCAACATCCAGAGCCTAAGAGGGAGAATGTAAGTACCTCATTTAATCCCCTTCAAATACCTCTTCAAATCCTCTTTAAGAAGAGTTCTCTTCATGTGGAGAGAATTCACATAATACAGGAGCTTTTTTTACCCATTGTCTACAGAAGCTTTTTTAACCAGTTGCCTATGGGAGCTGGATGGTTTGTGTATTTAGCCAAGAGGAATAAGCGAAGTCAGTAGTCAACAGGTCAAGAAGGTATATTGGAATTATGGTGACAAGAAAATATTAATGTGCAAGTTTATTTCACATCATTTGCCAATTCTCTGTCAATCATTTTTATAATTTTTTTGCTTTACCCAAACCAACAAGACACCTAATTTTCTCCCTTTTTTCCTTTTTTTAAGAGTGGGGATGATATGAAGCCTCTTCTAATTCATTATAGAAAAAGTTTCACAATTTGCTAGGAATTCTTGATTGCAAACTGGCTTTGAATAAATTTAAAAACTCATCAGTTCACAAATTTCATCTTACTTTGTACAAGAAAGTATTGTAAAAAAAAAAAATCCCTCGATTCTAAATAGTATCAAACATTGCGAGGAGTTCTATTTCTCTGCACAAGAAAGTAATGTAAAAGCTTTCTTCTCTAATGTAATTAAGTGTCAACTTTGTGAGGAATTCTGTGACAACTGTTTTCTTTCCCTGTGCAAGATAGTAATATAAAACAAATCTCCCCCATTCTAAAAAGTGTCAAACTTTGGTAGAAATTCTTGCATGCAGAACTCATTTGCATAAGTTAGCAACCCTTAACAGCTTTACAAAATTTTCCTTATCTGTACAAGAGCATCACAAAAAAATACCCACTAATCGATTCACATAAACTGTCAAACTTTGCCACTTGATACAAACGTGCTTTCCATATTTCTGATTTATGTCTCTTTTCTGCACAATCGAGTATCTTTAAAAGAACCCCTTCAAATCCATCCTTATTTGAAAGGTGTCATATTTCATCAGGAATTCTGTCCATATCAAATGGATTTGCTTAATTGAGCAACACTTATCAGAGTTATATTGCTTTCTCTATACATAAGAATACATGTATGCTGGAAAACCTTTTTATCCATAATGAATAGTCTGATATTTGCCAGGAATTCTTTTCGTCGGGCCAGATTTGCATAAAATTCTCTAAAGTGGAGGATGAATGGACAGGATGAGTTAAGGCCTGGTATTTGCATAAATCTGTGACACTCATTTATAATAACTGGAATGCAATACCAAGGTGCAGATATTCTTTACTTCATTACTTGTTACGTGAAAAATATAATTTTGTTGAACTTTGGGCAAACAGGAATGATTTTTATTGATTGATTGATTAAAGCATATATCGTTTGTCTTGAACACAAAGTGCAGTACTTCAGGTGCATGCTTGTATAAATAATGTGCAGTATGATAATTGATCTTAGTACATGTTTGCAACAATTCGGGAACAAAATAAATATTCAGTTTTATGTCTAATAATAGAAAACCTAATCCTTAGTAAATCTGTAAAAATATAATGTTGAAGCATAATTCCAAGTAGATCTGTAAAAATATAATATCAGATATGAAAATGTGGTCTTATGGATATGTACTGTACATGAGCTCTACATGTAGATGCTGATAAGGCTTCCCTGTGTAAACAAAATTATTATTATTAGTAGTAGAAGTAGTAGCAGTAGTAGTAGTAGTAGTACTAGTAGTAGTAGTAGTAGTAGTATTAGTATTAGTAGTAATAGTATTAGTAATAGTAGTAGTGGTAGTAGTACTAGTCGTAGTAGTAATGGTAGTAGTGGTAGTAGTAGTAGTAGTGGTGGTAGTGGTGGTGGTGGTGGTGCAGGCTACAAAGGCAGCCATTATTTAGCCTTTAACCCTCATTCCTTAGTTCTGTTTTTTTAGTTGTCTACTGCAGATATTAATGTCTTTGAGTTTAGTAGGTATGTACATACATGTAGTATAGAACTTGAGATTAAAATCACGTTCTTACCCTCTAAGCCATCAAGTCTTATTTCAAATGTTTTAGTTGTCTAATGCAGATATGAATGTATTGAGTTCAGTTTGTAAATATCTGGTATAGAGCTTGCGAACGCTAGCATTAAAAGCACTACAAAATGTGACTTCTTTCTCATTTAATTTATATATCTTAGTTCTATGTGTATCAGTCGTTTACTGCAAAGTGAATGTATCGAGTTTAGTTAGTATATACATAGCTTGGAATCACTAGTATGAAAAGCACTATAAATTGTAACTTTTTATCATTTAACCCTCAAATTTCAGTCTACTATTCAGTTGTCTATGTCTTGAACTTAATCAGTACATTTCAAGTATAGACTTGGGAAACACTACTATTAAAATCACTGAAAATTGTATTTTGTTTAAATCCCTTAGCCCTCATATCTTAGTATTCTATGTATCAGTTGTCTAATGCAGATGTGAATGTATCAATCTCAGATATCAGTTAAATTACATGTAGCTAGGATAGGACTTCGGAAACACTTGCACTGCAAATGCTATAAAGGCATGCATTGTGATTTTTTAACTCTCATATGGGCGATTATGTGCAATGTGTACCGTATGACATGTCTTTTATCCATTTATAGGATTTTTACATTTGATTTTTTTTAACCCCGTACTATCCTTAAAGGCATTGATTAACTTTGCCCAGGATTGAAAAAAAAAATCACTGTTCCAGCTAATGCTGTAATCATAATTGCAAACCTTTAGCTCAGACAGGAATCGCCTGAGTTTTATAAGCTGATCGGTCGTTTATATATCAAGATATTTACGATTTAACATTGATGTCGGGATAGAGTACCACCGAACCCTAAAGAACTCTTACGGTTGACATACCTTGCTCTATCACAGAATACCGTACGGGCTGGAAACCCGCTCTGAAATCGCCAAGCGCTGGTGCTTGGTTTTTGTGACTGCAGCGCAGCGAAGAAGCCGAGCGACTTGCGCTAGCGATTGATCGCGATTTTCTCTTTTTTAGGATAGTAAACGGGTTCCATTTTCTCTCATACTTTCACATATCCTTAATTATATATGTAGTTAGAGGACTGCACACAATTCACTGGCATTTGAGCTGATTTTACAATTTTTCACAAAGTTAATCAATCACTTTAACCCTGGACTATTTTTTTTGTTTGTTCTCATTTGCAGTTTTATTCCCGTACTGTCTCCCGAGCCAGAGCGCTTAGCCCCACCTTTTGACATTAAGCCCCACTTTTGGTGGGGCTGAACCTGCTTATTCCAGAGCTAAAATAATCCTGTACTATCGTAGAGTTAGCCCACTTTGGTAAAATGCAATGTGAACAGAAAGTGGGCTAGGGCTAAGCTTAGTCCCGTACTATCGGTGGGGCTAAATCCATGTTTAGGCCCACCGATGGTACGGGACTAAGCAGAAATTTACAAGTGTAAAAAGCCTATATTTCATCCAAAAACAAAAATTCTTTTTGATATGACCATTAACTAATGGTCATGATTCAAGAAAACACCAATGTTCAATGGTAATATCAAGAACTTATAATTGTTGGATAAAATGTATGAATAAGACATACATGTATATTATAGGGATTACACTTCGCAGAACCGCTCACCTTTGAGCTTCCCCATGTACATTATCAGTCATCGACTGCAGATGTAGATATATGAAGTTCAGCTATCCGTTAGTACATACCTAGGATAGAACTTTGGAAATACTTCTACTGGAATTACTATAAATGCATGTATTGTGTAGCATTTAACACTCATATTTGAGCTACACTCTAAGAAATGTTGAGTAAAATTTACCCAATATTTGGGAGCAGGGAATATGCATGTTTGCTGGGTAACATATTACCAAATATTGGTATATTGTAGCCTATCGTGGATAAATCATACGCAGTATTGAATAACAAAATGCATGTCCCCTTTTTACCAAAATCGGTTAAAATTTTACACACCCTATATTTTAGAGTGTAAAATACTTATGTTGCAGTCATCTACTACAGATGTGAATATATCACATTCAGTTAGTAAGCAACTAATCATCGACTGTGAGGGCAATAGGAAAAACTATTCTTGCTGAGATGATGATGGGGCTACTATCTTTATGACTTGCTTGCTGTGGGAAAGATGGTGTATCCCTTCAGATATTCAAGGCTAAAAGCAACAACAACACAGTCATCTAGAAAAGACCTTTTCCCACCAAAATATATCTCTCTCCACCAAATGACGTTCCTTTAAATAGGATTTTTGCATGAATTCCAATCTTTGATAAGCTATCAATCAATTTATGCAATAACTTGTATTTATGAGCATTCAGGTATGGCGGTGTAGGTGTAGGTTGAAGAACTTTGTATATTGACCAGATCGTGAGAGAATTGCAGTGACGTATCCCAAATAGAATGATCATTTTAGAAGTGGGAGCAATGCCTTCCATCAGCGGTTTTATTTCCATTCATGTCACATCCTATTAAGGGTGTTTTCTGCTTCATATTTTGGATTGTTTAGTCTTGAAGATGAACATCTGCAGATTTGAGGACATCATGTCTGTATTACTAGATGCCATTCCATTTATGGACACGTAAGAATTCTTGTTTTTGAAACCACACCAGGCAGCGATTTGGTAGTTTATTCTGGTCATGTTTGGTAGTAGAAGCACATCGCAGCGTAAACAATTGTTAAATTTAGCCCTGGAAAGTGTCTGCGGGGAGGAAAATGGATTGGGGTGCGAATCCATCATCTTATGAATTCAGATCATACCATACGGGGACTACTCATTCAACACCGCCTAGGCCAGGGGACCGTCTGCTTCAGATTTGCCAATAGTGATGCTATCCAAATGATGGATTATGAGCTTTATGAGATGATGGCAAGATGGTGAATGCTAAATGGTGATAGAAAAAAAAAAGATGGAGAGATGGAGGAGGAGATGGAGATGGATGTTTATATCAATAGAGAGATAGAGAGAGACATAGAGACAGACAGAGTGAGAAACATAGAGAAATAGAGAGAGAAAGAGTCTTAGATATAGTGAGGGATAGAAAGAGACAGACATACAGAGAGAGAAACATAGAGAGAGAGAGGGAGGGGGATAGGTATAGTTACAGATAGAAAGAGGCAGACAGAGAAAGAGACAGAGAGACAGAGACAGAAATAGACAGGAGAGGGGTGGGGGAGAAAAATAACAGAGGAAGAGACAAGACATAAAAAAGTTAGAGAGACAGAGACAAAGACAGAAAGAGAGAGAGAGAGAGAGAGTGTATGTGTGTGTGAGTGTGTAAGGGAGAGAGTGAGAGAGAGAGGAATAGATATAGTGAGAGACAGAAAGAGACAGACACAGAAATAGGAGAGGTGTGAGGGAGAGGAAGAGACAGAGACATAAAAAAGTCAGAGAGACAGAGGCAGACAGAAAGAGAGAGAGAGAGAGAGAGAGTGTGCGTGCATGTGTGTGGGTGTGTTTGTTTATATTGATTTATGTATATTGATGTATTTTGAATGAAATCTCTAATAAAAACAAGGAAATGTGTGTAAGGGAGAGAGTAAGAGAGAGAGAGAGAGAGAGAGATACAGAAATAGAGATAGACGGAAACAGATAGAGAGAGGCAGAAAAGGATGTAGAAATACAGATAGAGATTGGGAGACAAAGACAGACAGAAATTGAGAGAATGAGACAGATAGAGAGAGAGATGGATAGAATAAGCGGTGGAGAGGGAGGACAGGAAAATAGATATCAAGGAAGAGTAAATGCAAGCCTATTGCAGGATTCTTCTAATTCCTGACATAATTAGGGCATAAAGTGGGCAGATTAGATTGAGCTGTAGATAATGCAATAGGAGAAAATTTAGATTTCGGTTTGGGAAAAGGTCAATTTGGAGAGAAGCGACTGTGTTCTTAACAGGATATTATCTTGAACTGTCTGGCATGTCTCCTTCTTTCAACTGTTCCAAATTTGCACATTTTAAGCAGATCTGAATTCGTAAAAGAAAACATCTCTAGTATTCCGGCCGGTTATTTAAATATATTTTCATCACACTTTCTTTGGTAGGAGGTATGCTCTAATTGCAGCCAGTTTATGGACCAGAGAAAGTGAAAATGATGAAGATGAAAACTGATATAATGATCATACATTTTGTTTGGTGCAATGACTATCATTTGATGGATGATAGAGATAATGATCACTTAGATGTGGAGAAAAAAGAAATCTATTCTTTCCCTCTATTTCATGGGACAGGGAAGGACAAGATGGTGATGTTGATGATGATGATGATACTGATGCTGTTGATGATGATGATACTGATGATGTTGATGATGATGATACTGATGATGTTGATGATGATGAAGATGAAGAAAACGAATTTGAAGAAGAAGAAGTATGTGAATATCAATTGTGATCCATTGATATGTAAGAGATAGAACTGCACAAATCATCCTTAAGTACTGAAATCATTTTTCTTGTCACATTTGTTATGAATAAACTAAGAGTGTTTATCAACAGCTGTAAGTGTTGAGTAATATTAAATCTATCATATTCTGTTGTACTAATATCTATATGCAGTGCCAATGACTTTATTTTAATGTTGATAAAGATAGTTTTCAATATATAACAGACTTCCACTGGTCGTCCAAAATACACAATCCCCATTTGACCAATCACATTTTCCCTAAGATCATCTGACCGATCGCTGTAGCGCCTCTATCCGACATACCACACGTAAATGAATGATGGACTACTATATACCTAACTTCCTGTATATGACGTATTAATAGCACATCGGTGGCGCTTTACCCTTGGGGATGGGTACAAGATGGAAATATCTTTTATTATCCAATAACGGATGATGGATGTATATCGTGCTTGACATGCCGAACTATTGATGGCATATTCCCCGTGAGGGGAGTAGAGTTAATAACCTTCAGTCATATAGCGTCTATGGAGGCGAGGTGTGAAAGAGAAAGACCTGATGCTATGCATATTCAGCCACAGGTACATTCATGAAGTGTCTGTCGCTAATGAAGAGCAAAAGAGACAAAAATATATGTATAAAAGGTATGGAGGGGAGGCATGAAAGAGAGAAACCTTGATGCTATTAATATACAACCACAGGTATATTCGTGAAGTTTCTTTAGTCAAATAAAAATAAAAAATCAATGACAGGAGAGATCAATGTAGCCCTGGAAAGCTCTGAAAAAAAGCGCTAGAAATAAAGAGACAGTAATAAATGTATGACATGATCATAATGGCCTTCAAAAAATATATACCCAAGGGTAGGTTTAATACATTGTAGTATTACTTTTAAAAAAAAAAATCACTTTTTCATTATGTAATATGCCATTATAATGTTTGCACATTACATTATGTGATGCAAGAGGCTATTGCAATTGCTCTGAGGTTGATTTTCGTGAAAGCCTTTGCGATTGCGTTGGATGTAGAAAAACTGCTCTTGAGGAAATCTGTTTCCATAAAAGCATTATGTTTGAACAAAGAAGTAACTTTTACATCGCTTTGGACTTGTGGGTTCAGGCTTTTAATTTTGTGGGTTTACCCTTGCAATTTTTCTTATGACATTAGGACATCTGACACAATGAATAGTAGTTTATTTAAAAAAAAATTAACTTCAGGTAGAGAAAAATTAGATATTTTTTGTCAAAAATATTGGGTACTAATGAGTAGGTTGAGCAGCCTATGGCACTGAAACTGTGTTAGTGACTTAATTGTGAGGATGCATTCATGAATATATTGTTGAATTGTAGGTTTAGTTTTTCAGGGTTACACCATGTAATTCTTTCAAGGAATAAGAGCCCTGAAAAGGGCTGGTGAGTTCCGCTAAGAGCTCTGTGGTTCTCAACGTTTCGATCAGTATGCTCTGATCATCATCATCATCATTCTCCTGATGACTATCAGAGCATACTGATCGAAACGTCGAGAACCACAGAGCTCTTAGCGGAGCTCACCAGCCCTTTTCAGGGCTCTTATTCCTTGAAAGAATTACATGGTGTAACCCTGAAAAACTAAACCTACAATTCAGTTTCTCCACCATGAAAGTGTCGCTGATACTTCACTGAATATATTGTTGTGTTCATGGCAGAAGAGTGTGAATTTATATTTTTGGCACATTTTTTCCTTTTTTTTTTTTTAGTTTCGTGATGAAATGATGAAGAGCAGAAGTGATAACCCTTCACAATTACAATTCAGACAATGTGTGGAGTGAAAATTGTGTTGTTAGATTAGTTTAGTCAGAGAAAGGGCAAATCTTTAAAATGCATTATTCTAGAAATGTACATCAGCTATCTTTTGCCAGTCTCACCAGACATGAGAACAGAGTTATATAGCCAGACATACATCTACATACCACCTGCTGAGAGTTAGAAGGGCATTAACTCTTGTGAGACAATTGACCACATTTTGTGGTTTGGCTCAATAACTTTTGATTCAGAGCTCTAAAAAATATACCAACTGCATAAGTAGAAAGAGCAAAAATTAATGCACACACTATGTCCATTTTTGGTGCATGACCATATTGCGTTTGATGACAGGAATTTTTAAAACGAGAATAAGTTTTAAAATCCTTAAATTGGCAACACTTCGAGAGGTTCAAAATCATTGTGTTTTTTTTTAAATTCAAAATTGGCAATTTTGGGAACTTTTCGCCAAAATTCCTAACCATGAGTATTGTTTTCACAGACATTGCACCTTATTAGAACCGTGTAGTACTGAAAGAAAAATATTGTTGCCAATTTGAAGAACAAAATGTAATCAATTTAGCCCTTAAGTAATTCCTGTCCTGAAAGGGTTAACTTACATGTATATACTTTTACACAGAGTTAACGCCCTTCTGGCTCTCAACAGACGATACTAAGACTTTACCTGAACGTGTGTTAAAGAATAGACAGACGCTGGGTTTGGTCTTTGGATGAAAGGTGAGGTGTTTTTCATGCCAAGCAGAATCAACATCTCCCAAGGCGCTACATGTAGGAGAGAGCGTGTTTGAGAGCGGTAGGGAGAAAATTAGAATGTATTTGAGCACACGTACTCTGGCAATATGAATGCGATGTACTCTGTATAGCGCAGGTTTCCTAAAGCAGATATAATGTTACCAGGGCCTTAAACAGGGAAGGGTATGGTGTATTTGAATGGAAAATTACTGGTCATGCAGGTGCACAAGAAAAGTGAATTGGATCAGACAAGAAGAAATGGAGAAAAATGGAATTGTTCAATTAAAATTCTTTGATAAACTATGCATTTCACAAGCATCCTACGTAATTACAATCTATATTCAAGCTTAGATGGTAAATTTGATAGTACTTGACATGTAGAAAAGGATTTTTCAAACATTGGGAGTTTTTTTTTTGAAATATCACTTGAATTGTCTAAGTAACTACTAACCAGTTTAGGGTAAGATGTGCATTTAACTATGTCAAACTAATGTTAGTTGAATAGCAAATAAGGGGAGCTATCATTCACTGAAAAATCTGGCGCTTGCTCTTTATTCAGAGAAAAAAACAATAGCACCGCCTGGTGCTTTCTCTGTTTAGAAGAATTATAGCGCCACCAGTGACCAAAATCAGAATGCAGCCGTGAATAAAATTCGCGGGCATTTCTGATTGGCGCCAAGCAGGCTGTGAATCGGATCCCTTCGTAGGCAGTAAATAGCCTCCACTGGGCAGTGTTCTAGTCATTCTCCTGATGACGATCAGAGCATACTGATCAAAACGTCGAGAACCACTGAGCTCTTAGCGGAGCTTACCAGCCCTTTTCAAGGCTCTTATTCCTTGAAAAATTACATGGTGTAACCTAAAAAAACATAACCTACAATTCAGCAAAATATTTTTTTGATCTTTCTGTATCTGTGGATATATTTATTATAATTCATAGGTACTTGCCTAACTTTATGGAGATGTATTATACGTAATGAACCATTTAGAATAACTTTGAACAGTTCCTCAATCATCTGAAAATGAACTTGCATTGAAGATGTTGACCTTCTCTTAACCTTATCTTTGCCATTGCCACCCTTTTCAATGCACAGGGTTTTCTGGCCAAGAATCAATGCCCTTGTCGCCTAAGATGGGAAATTTCCTCCATCTCTCCTTTAATTCAATTCTAGTCGATGGTCGAGGGGCATGGATTTCACTTGCAGTGACGTCAATTTGAAACTTAGAATACCTGTTGCTGGCTAAGGGTGGGGCGAGAATGAACTGTGCCACATTGACTGAGGAATTGTATGGTGTAAATGCATTCCTGCTTCATGCTGTGCTTTTCACCTTCTCTACTGATATTTTTAATTACAAGCTCGTTGTAGGGATAGAATGTGTGGAGATAACCATCTATTAATACAGAAATCTATTCTTTATTATTAAATATAAGACATAAAGAGAGCAATTTCATGTTCTCATTTATGCACTCGAGCAGTGTTGGTAATGTTCTCTATTCTAGAAGTCTCTGATCCTTCCGAAAAAGGGATTTTAATTATAGGTTTAAAACAATGATTTAATCAGCAACCCTTCATGCAAATGACTTAGAATGATAGGCAAGAGAATGGTATATTAAGAATTATTACCCTGCAATGGAGCACTAACACACTGACTTGGTTTGAACCTTGGACCTCTCAGTTCCACAACCACTGTTCTAACTGTGTATAATTACATCTCCTCTGTAGACACGTGGGAAATAAAAGAATATAATATAGATATGTTTTCAAAGGTAGATTTTCTTGAAAAAGCAAAACAAATACTCATCCATGTGATGAAGATATTGTCCCACTATGCAGTCTGGCTTATTTTCCTATCCTCTATATTTGCCCAATTTGGCTTGAAAATGCCCCCGAGGATAGCAAAAGTTCAGTATAAAAGGTCATGCTCCTTTTTCAGGGGGCAGCAGAAAAATATGGCGGTCAATTTCTTCAGTGCTGTGTTTGCTTAAGGCCTGAGGCACACCTTCCCAATTTTATCTCTTTTGTGCATTATATAATAGCTTCATTCTGATTATACCTCACGTAACTTCTGGATGTCAGACTTTTCTCACGTACCAATTATTGAGTTGATTTGAGTCAAGTTCTTTTAGTTATTTCATTTCTAAAAATGTATAAACAGTTGTACGTGAAAAACATATGTGAAAAACATATATTTAATATTTACATTCATAAAAAAACAACAATTAGATATGAGTATCAGTTAGCCTGTATTGAATTATGAGAAAAATGAAACAAGAGAACTTAAAATAAATCCTGTATCGGCCTTGTGAGACAAGTCCGCTTTGTGTAACTGTTGTAGGAGGATATATAAATACTAATTGTCCTTATTCTGTACGAGTACAAAGATATAAATTTGAAGAACAAGCAAATGTAAAAAACAAAACTAACATATATATCAAAACATATAAACTACATCGCAAAAATACTGATGTTTTGGTGTGAAATATGGATGTAATACTGCTGACTTCTCAGTAACCATGTCTTATGTACAAGTTCTCCGGCTAATTTGAACCATAAACATGTAAGATATATTTTTGCTTAAATGGGTGCAGATTCAGATTTCTGAGGCCGTATTCTGAAAACGATGTTATCTTTTATGTTAGTAAAGTGATGTTAATTGTCATAACAAATCGAAAATCAGGACAAGTCATTGGTTAATGATTGCGCAAAGATGGCTGTGCTCGCGTAAAAAGTTAACAGAGACATCCGCGCAAGCGCTAGTGATTAGAGTTTATTGGGCGCAATTTCAGTTTGTTAAGACAATTAGCATCATTTTCCTTAACATAAAAGATAACATAGTTTTCAGAATATGGCCCCTGATCTTTTAGCCAACTGTTACAGCATTCATTTTTAATAAAAGTTGGAATTTCCCCATTTAACTTGATTTTATTCTAGTATAACAGGGATTTTCCATTCCTCAGCACAATATATCTCCTTTGCTGCACTGCTGCCATCATTCTCAACTTAGTACATTTTCCCCATTTTGAATTTCAGTAAACATTTGAACTATAATTGTCAAACAGATACTCCTATTCAGTGGAACTATGTACCTCTAAACATTTATTTTGTTCATTTTTTTATGGGGGGGGGGGAATGCAAATATTCAGGAGTTAATAGGATATGAATAATGTCTGAAAATGAGATTTTTAAAAGATATCTTTGGTTGCAAGCATTTCTAAATCTAAAATACATGAAGAAGAAAGTTGAATTACCAGGTGCCTTCCAATAACATGGGAGGATATTCTGCTGAGCCAGGCTAATCCCACCAAAGGTTTTGGGGTGTGTATAATGTCGAGACGTTTTATGTTTAGAAGACAGCTTTCGTTCAAACGCATCATATTGAAAATGTGGGGGAGAAGAAACCTGAAAACATTACCAGATGCCTTCCCAAAGCTCTAGAGGATATACTGCCAAGCTGGACTAATCCTACCAAAGGTTTTGCGGTGTGAATAATGCTGCGAACTGTTGAGAGAATTCATCTAGATCCCTGTAATCTCAAGCGGAGATTGTTCATAGCTCACTGCATTATTGCAACGGCATACATGTACTCTCTATACTATTACTTTTAACACTGGGAAGATGTAAAATGACTTCTGAATGACTGGTTTTTAAAGTATTCATGTGCAGTTCAATTTTATTTTTTACCACAAATGAGATGACTCCTTATAACCTTTTGAATATGGCATCTTATTTTCCACACATCTGTTGGTCTCTGTTACAAAAAATGTAACAACAGTATTGAAATAGGTATTGAATGGATCTTTTTTTTATGTACAGTATATAGAAAAATCAAATAGCTTTTTTATTCATCATGTTTTGAAAGAATGAGACTATTAATGAATATATCACAGTTAATTCTTGATTCTATGAATTACAAACTGTTTGAGGTTGGTCAATTTTTAAAGATATTTACAGTATGAGGATTATTGGGGCTATCCTGGGTAAATAAGACCACATTTTTTATTATATTTATTATTGATATCATTCTTGTCATGAAATTATGCCTAATTTAAATCAGAGACATTTGATGCAGTTTCAATATTCCACACATGTATTTTACACAGTATTGCACATTACATTGTGGCAGATTAGCCTTGTGATAAACAAGTTATCCAATAACTTCTAGTAATACCAGTGCCAGATCCAGGATTTTATGAGGGAGGGGGCCCAATATTCTGAAATTTTCTGACAAGCAAAAGAAAAAAGAAAAAAAAAAAGAAGGTCATCAGCATTTTTGGTATCTTCTTTTTTCCCAGGGGAAGGCCCCCTCCCCCAGATCCGCCCCTGACTATTTCTACTACTACTACTACTAATGATAATAAAAAATGTCAATTTAAGTATCAATTTAATTGTTCCTATTGCAGTTTATATCATGAACATTTCATAGGAATTACCTTGATCCTTGATTCAGCTCGGGGATGGACTCTTGCAGATATCATCATAACATTGGGTGTATATCAGCTCTTAGAGTAATTGCTACCTAATTTCCCATTATGCTGATGGTGTAGACAGGGTCAGAAATGGGTTTAAGAATCCATCTGAACCTAATGGATGTGTTAAAATCCCCACAAATTACAACTAATGACATCATCCCTTTTAACACACTGCCTGTGAGAACCGGATAGTTATTATTACTAAGCCTACGGGGATGACAAATTCCAGTATCAGTGGGTCAAATGAATGTACACTCTTCAAATTACTGTGTTAAAAAGTGTCAGACGTAAGGTCGCTAAAGCATTTCACCATTATTTAGTCTAGTTCATGTCCACCTGTGTAATATTTCTTGGTCTTGTATACTGATAACTCTTTACCAAAAGTGAGTAGCTGTGGAAACAAAAAATACTTTTTATGTTGTCCTACAAAATGCCCAGTTTTGGTTTCTAGAAGAATAAGGAAGCTTATCACTGCATGAGAACCAGAACGGCATTAACTCTTGTCCTGTGATACAGAGTTTGTGCACTTCTGGCCCTCCACAGACAATACCATCCACAGACGATACCATCAACAACAATACCATCAACAGACAATACCATCATTGGACAATACCATCAACAGACAATATCATCAACAAACAATATCATCAACAGACAATACCATCCATAGACAATACCATCTACAGAGAATACCATCAACAGACAATACCATCAACAACAATACCATCAACAGACAATACCATCCACAGACAATACCATCAATAGACAATACCATCAACAATACCATCAACAGAGAATACCATCAACAGACAATACGTTCAAGAAGATGATATCCAAGCTTTGCCAGGTATTTTGTTAGTGTGAGTCTGCATTAAGAATGACGTCATTGAAGTTCACCACAAGGTCATCAACATATCAATATTTAGGCTGTTTATAAATACATAGTTTGCTGGAATTACAGTCTGGGAAGGAAAGCGATGATTAATTTTATGAGTAGTTATTGATTAAATATGATGTCAATAGAATTGTTACAACTGTTTGCGGATGACCAAATCAGGTCATGATCATGACTTTAAAGGTCTCCTTATTAATTTCCATGGACTTTGTTTATTCAGAGCAAATTTGTGAAGTAATTTTTCTCTTTTTTTTAGCATGTTTTGTTTATAGTTGATGATCTTGTGTTGACTTCTTATACATGTTTATTCTGCCCAAAATATTATATTACAGTGAAACCTGTATTTAAAGACCACTCAAGGAAGACAAGAAAAACGGTCTTTATGAGCAGGTGGTCTTTATGTACAGGTTTCTTTAATACACATTTCATTGATAAACACTTTTCAAAGGAAACAGTAATTGCGGTCTTTATAGACAGGAGGTCTTTCTATACAGGTGGTCGCTAAAGCAGTTTTGACTGTACATGAAATTATACCCTGCCAACCCAACTCCATGGATAGTCAGAAGACAAAAATATTTCCTTGTGGGGCCGGCAGAAAAGCGTAAGCGCTTCGTGCCATTCTGCTTAAGACAGATGCATACTGTTGCCTTAAACAGGAAATTGTTAGCATTGAAATACCCATAACTTCAAAAATATGTGCTTATTTGATACAAAGCTACTGAAATTAGCTAGTTACCATCAATTTTCATTCTTTTATTAGTCGACAGTGAATAAAATCCTGATCATGTTTTAAAGAATGGTATAACATGTATGGAGCAATCAAAACCTTAGAAGAAGTGAGTCACCAGAAATTTTTTTTAATGGCATGCGTGCGTATGTACTAATGACCTTCTCCCAGCCACGTGACAGTATTATTATACAGAAATAGACAATGGAAAGAGGATCACCAGGGAATGAAAAAAAATGTACTTGTGAGAAGGAGAGAGACAGGCCACAAAACAGACGTAAAAAGTGCAATAAATCTCATGAAGAGAAAGAGATAGGGGGAGATATTGAAGACAGGATAGATGATGAAAGACTCTTGTTTTTAGTAATAGGAAGAAATAGGAAGAAAGCTATATGTGCAAAGATCACTGGAATTAGGTTTACCTGACAATGAAATAAAACAAGTATACTTGAGAAAGAGAGAAAGAGAGAAGGAGAAGAAGAGATCACAAAACAGACTTGAGAATGAAGTAAATTTCATGGGAGAGAAAGAGATTTGTAGGGGGAGATGGGGAAGACACAGTGGATGCAGAAATGATGTTGGAACTTCTCCCATCCACTCGTTTTTCATTAATCGGACTCTTGTTTTTAGTAATAGGAAAAGGGTATATATGGAGCAATATAATGAGATTTTACCTGCGAATGAAAAATCAAGTATGAGTAATAATGAGATGGAGAGGCCACAAAACAAACAAATAAAGAGTGCGGTAGATTTCATGGAAAGAGAAAGATGGGGGGGGGGGGGGGGGATGGAGAAGATGGAATGGATGTTGAAATAATGTTGGAACATTTTCCATCCATTGGTTTGTCATTAATTGTACTCTTGTTTTTAGTAATAGGAAGAAAGATATATATGCATAGATCACTGGAATTAGGTTCACCTGAAAATGAATAAAACAAATGCAGTTGAGAAAGGGAGAAAGAGAGATGCCATGGAAAGAGAAAGATGGGGGAGATGGAGAAGACGGAATGGATGTTGAAATAACGTTGGAAGGTCTTCCATCCAGCAGCCTGTCAATAATCAGACTCGTTGGGGCAGACCTCTAACCAAATCAACATGTTGTATAGAAGATGTAAGATTAGGCTGTGCCTTACACCTGACTGGGTCCCTATGCATGATTGGAGAGGGGCCAAGTGGCTAAAGGGCCAGGGGAAGCAAGGATCGGAGGAGGAGGACTGATGTTTCCCCCAAGGGCAACCCAGGTAGCCTGTCTCACAGGATGAAAAATTAATTGGTCTGTGCATGATGGAGATGTTTGGGATTGGGGTTGACATCGATAGTGCAGCATTGATGATTTATAGTCACCTTTCACGACATTCATGGGCAAGTCTGTGGTATTTTATCCCCTGTGTTAGCGATTGCATCAAATATTTTTAGTATACATGATGATTGTGTTAAACAGAAACCTTTACTAGAGTTTGCATTAGGCCAAATATTCAGTTAAATGATGCTTCCAGTGTTGATTTTTGTTCATCAGTCATTATACTTTGTAATATGTGTAGAGTTGTGAGTCAAATGAAGTTTTGGGAGTGGGTTACATGTAGTATTGGATGCAAGGTGGAAGTTCAATTCGGTACATGTCAGAAAGTATTATGTACAATCTCTATAGAGATAATCCTTTTGGAAATGTAAAAAAGCCTTTTTTTCAGTTTTAATGGAACATCAGTCAGCACTTCCTAGTTTAAACAGAATATTGGTAATAAAGAAAGCTCTCCCCAGTAGTCTATCTCTCTCACGAATGCTCCCCACCCCCCCTCTCTCACTCTCTATCTCTCACCTCTTCACTCTCTTCCTCCCCCCCCCCCTCCCTTCTCAAGCTTAGAATCATGCCCCACAGGGGTAGTGTTGTTCTTTCTGAGAAGTTAGGAAATGAGTGTCATGTGTCTGCAAGCTGAATTGATTGGAAAGAGAGAGAGGGTAAGTGACTAAAAGACATAGATTAAAGAAGCAAGAGAGAATGAGTTAGGGAGGGAGGGATGGAGGGAGGAAGAGAAGCAAGAGAGAGAGAGAGAGTTAGGGAGGGAGGGATGGAGGGAGGAAGAGAAACAGAGAGAGGGAGAGAGACAGATGAAAGAGAGAGGGATAGATAAAGGGAGAGAGAAAGAGACAGACAGAAACAGAGAGAGACAGAGAGAGACAGAGAGAGACAGAGACAGAAAGAGAGAGAGAGAGAGAGAGGAGGAGCCTTAGGAGATAGGAATGAATGCTATTGTAAACAGGTGTGAAGCATTTTTCTTCCATTGTTTGGAAATCTGTACACTATTATCTTTTAATTAAAACTGAATAAGGCAGTGCTGATGGTGAAAGGTGAATAAATGGATTTTTAGAGAATAACTGGAAATCAATATCACTTGTATAAATAATATTATAGGATAGCAATTACAGGGACTTTTTCCATTCAAATGGGAGAGAGTATATTTGAAACGTGTTTAGTGTGATAAAGGATGACAGAAAAAAATGTGGCCTTCCTTCACTTTATAACGGTACAAATCTATAGTGTAGCAGTTAAATAATGTAAATTTAGAATGGATTGCACCCTGAAATTCAGAAACCTATGCCAAATGTTGAAACATCAAGAAGATCTGGAGCAATCTTTGACTAGGTCGACTTACCTTACAAGGTCTTGTTCCGCAGTTGTATCTTAAGTAGATGTGAAACAATTTTCTGGACTGGGTAGACTTAACTCACAATGTCATGTTCATCAAATTGTATTGTAATTAGATATGAAACAATCTAAAACCATGCCAATCTTATGGTTTGGACAACTACATGTATTTTCAATCTCATGTTGTAGGTCCATTGTTTGTATGGATATATAAATAGCTGGAATTTATTTAAAGGATGATTAAGAAATACAAAGTTCATGGAATTAGGATATTCTATTCTCTGACCTAATAATAATCAAATTGAAAGTTCTGTTCCTTTTTTGGGGAAAGCTTAATAATCACAGAAGCAATTAATATGCACTATCTCATTGACCTTAGAAATGTCTGAATCCTTATCTCTGTGGCAGTGCCAATGATTGACATGTTCTCGGCTGCATGTTTGTCAGACGCATCCCCATTACCGCTCACCAAGTTGCGCTGTTTATCCAATGAAGAGCGATTAGGAAGCTCCTGTTTATTTCATGCCATGTCTCTGCCTCTTTCATTACGGGTTATCTTACGATGGTTATCTTGCCGAATGGAAGCACTTTGGCTTGATGACATTGTGGTGTTTGTTTGTCAGCTTGTGGCTTCCTCCATCTGTCCTCCCCATGTCCTTAGATTGACGATAGATGTTTGCTTGTATGGAAGAATGTACTTTTCACGTGAGATCGCAACGCAAACTATCCCAGGAAATCTGATTTAAGAAAACTTCCTGTAGTTTCTATAGTACATTCACATTACATTTTTTTTAAATACCCATTTCAGTAAAATCACTATAACATAGGCTAAAACATTACACTAACTGTGCACACTTTTTAGCTATGCACACACCTAGTTGTGCACTTGTGACCAGTCACAACATAACAAACTTGTGAAGTTTGGTGTCACACCCGCAAACCTTGTAGGTATCAAATTCCAGGAATTAAAATTTTCACACAATTTGATAGGCATATTTATGGAGAGTTTTGCTTGTATGTTTTTGAGAAATTTGAGGTTTCACTTGCTCAGCTTCAGGAATCAGAATTCGAGGAAGCAATTTCCTAGAATTTTCTACCATTGTTATGGTAGAAAATTCTTTTCTTTGGTAGCTGGGCTCAGAAGAAGGGCACATAATGGATTTGCAGGCAGGTGCTATACATGTACATTTCAATCAAAATGCATTCCTAGCACGTTTAGTCCGTATATTGCAAACATTATTAATGATATTACAACTTCCTCAATCAAAACTAAATTTTTCAGAAATTTGACAAAACATTTGTACATTCCCGCTCCTGCTGTGCACATTACATGCTCGTATGTAGCATTGTGTAGTTATATCCATGTTTACAAAGAGAATGTAATAAATCGTTTGATGGTAAAGGAATAATTCACTGTTAGAGTTCTTCTTCTTACTTCTCTGCAAACTGCACTGAATCTATACCTGCTATTTCCTTTCAAGTTTTTTTAGCTTATCTTTTGTTTCATATGCCTGCAATGTGAGTGAATCACACAAGTCTGTATTCTTATAGTTGATACAGCAATATCTGCCCCACCTCCAACATCATTTGCTAATTCACCATCCCCGAGTGAATCTCTTCTCTTTGCCCTGTCCTAAAACGTGATATCCCTCAGCAACACGTATCCTAATGGATCTTAATATTCCAGATTGGTTCCCCGCAAAGTGAAACAGAATCCGCAGCCCGTCTCTATTTCTTTTACCAGCTCCCCGTCTCCCCCTTGGGGGAATTTCGGCAGATGGACTTTGGAGAGCCAGCGCCAGGTTTCACCCCCAACGCAAACAGCGCCATGTTTTCCCGGTGTTCAACGCCACTGTCCCTAGCGGCGCTCCCAACATCTTTATGAAGATGAGTTTGATGTTGACGTGTAGGTACACGTTGCTTCCACAGACTGGAAATGTTTTCAATTACTCTCTGACTCGCCTCCAATCACCATAACCCCCCTCCTGTGTTCCATTTCTGCCTTTTTTTCTTTCTTCCTTCAGTGCAAAATGAGAATGTCACTTTTGAAGATTTCCTCCCTGAGTCCATGTCATTAAGAAATGAACATTAGACACATTCCCAAAATTGCATATTTACCCTGAAGGTTTATATAGATTTCTCCATTCGCTTTTGCTAAATGGAAAACCATACTGAAACCTCTATTCAAAGAATGGTACGTACCTTACTGCTTTGATCCAGGGGGGTGTTTCATAAAGCTGTTCGTAAAGTTACGCATGACTTTACGAACGACTTGAATATGAATTGCCAGATAGAATGCCCAAAGTTTTTCCTTATGTTTTAATAAAGTGTGACTGTATTTCCAATAACATCAATCACATTATTGCAAAACATATTTTGCATTAAAAATGTTTGTTATAATAAGATCATGTTAATCTACATCTGGACAGTTCAACTTTAGTTGATGCAGTTAAGAATGATTGAGCACCCCATTTGGCTTGTCATATTTAAGTCATTCGTAAAGTCATGCGTAACTTTACGAACAGCCTTATGAAACACCCCCCAGGTGTCTATTTGATTGTATAGTTGGACATGTGTGTGGTTCATTAATGAATAATTCCCCTGATGTATGGTTGTCCTTTTCCTACTTTAAGGGTTTTATCTTTTTTCAATTTGAATGTCATTTTGTAATAGAAAGCAAAAAGTATGACTTCATTTGGAATCATATCTCCATCAATAACAACAACAACATACATGTGAACATACATTTGACATTACTATGTTTTTTGTTACAATGTAACATTTTTTTTTCATCCACATGTTTTTTTTTCATTAATCTCATCATCACCATCATCTTTGTTGTTGTTTTTAAAAAGCTTTTATCTACAGTATGACATAATTTGTATTTGATTTTATTGTAAATAGGATCACATTTATAATAACAATATTTATTTATTTATTGGTCTTTTTTCAGTAGGGTAGCTCCATCAGTGATTAAACACTATTTTCCTTGGAGGCCCTACAACAAAAATACATATAATACAATCATACAGATATAAACAATACTTGAACAAACAAAGTAATTACATACACTTTTGGTAGTTTTACAAAGGACCAACTGAAGAATTTGAACGAGCATGGTGCCAAAATATTATGGATTTATATAGCGCTTAATATATTTACGTCTCTAAGCATATTATCATTAGCACCTTTCTCAAAAACAGTTCTGTAAAGCCATTTAGTATCCTAACTTGAATAATAAAATAAAAATACAGTAATTATCCAATTTTCAAGGCAGCAATTTCCTAAATTAGCATAATTGCTATAGCACCTATACATGTACACATGTACATGTAGTTGTGATATGATCTTCTCACACATATCAACATGGTAGTTTTGTCAAATTGAGGATAATGAGACCTACTCTCAAATAATGAATTGTGTTCCAGCATAAGTCATGATATTGTCATTATATGTGAATATAGAAATGTCCTTCCATGCTAGGCCATGAACATGATATTCAAACCGAAATTACATGTGCCATACGACCCTCAAGGCGATGAGCTTCTAATGTATCTTCGTGTGACTGTATACAGCACATGTTTCCATTGTTGCAAAACCAGCGCATGCCCTTGTGTTGCCTCTGGCCCTGGAATCCATTTATGAAGATGAGCTGTACTAGATAAGTATGTTGCAAGGCCAGTTATAATATAGAGGGAATGCTAGCTTTAAAGATAAAGTTGAGTTCTGGTCATGCAATCGTATTGTGAAAGGAACTGTCTAGAAGCAGTTGGGAAAGGTTGGTCATGTCTACATAAGAATTTGTGTGTACTGTGATGTTTTGGAATCATCTAAATCATCATCAAGAAATTGACTCAATCTCGCTGGAAATACCATGCTTTGAACACAAAAATGTGCATATGGGACTACACACTCATGTGGCATGAATGTTTGGTCCACGCTATTCACCTATTTCTCTTCATATTTCAAATATAAGAGCATTTAAATAGCGATCCCTTTTCAGGTAATATTTCTACTATGATATACTCTCACACTGACATAAAAGAAAGCTCTCAAATTATTTTTCACCTACCCCAGAACTGGATCTTCTCTTTAATGCGAGGTTTGCATAGTACGAGTGTTAGGTTGTATAAATTCCTCTTTTACATAATGGTTAAGTAGGTGTACTGGCTAGCCTTGCAGGGATATAGGGTGATGCTGTTCTATCATGACCCTTATACAGTGATATTATTGATCATATAGGTCTTATATGTTTTAAATGTAGCTTAATATATTTTTATGAGCATTTTTATGAGCATTGTAAAGAAAATTTCAAATATTGTTAAAGTATGAATTAGTAGCATAGGCGCAAATCCAGGGGGGACAGGGGGACATGTCCCCCCCACCTCACCTTTTTGAAGATAGGCGAATGTCCCCCCCCCCCCCCCCCCCCCCCACCTTTTTGAATAATCTTCTTTTTTTTCTTTTTTTTTTGGGGGGGGGTGTCAGAAAATTTTTCAGACATTTCGGACAGGTACAAAAGTTAAATCATGTGGTGACCCCCCCCCCCCCCCCCCGAATTTCAAAATGGATTTGAGCCACTGACTAGTAGTATTTTTTCCCCCATATAACATGGAATATCTAATTATGAATATTATTCAGTTTCGATTTATATGAACAATAATTTTGCTTTTAAAAGTATATCTGAAATTCTAGCTTTTGCTGCTTGTCTATTAATGTTAATGAAGATATTTATAATGGATAACATTGTGAGAGCTAGTTTTTCCATGTTATAGTCTGCTTAATTATGAACGTATTTAATTCCCTTAAGTGGCCATTTCTCATGCAATAGCCATAAAACATTGTGGAAGATGTAGTTTTTGCATGTAATACTCAGCTCAACTAGGAAAATATAGGATAATTTCCTTCTTTATCGATACATGTAATCCATCATGCAATACCTAGCTGAAGAAACATTAGCCTACAGTTCTATCTGTATCTCCATGGTGATAAAACGTTCCGCTCAGTAGAAAAGAAAAAAAACGAGAGAGAAAGAAAAAGAAAGGATGAGGGGGAGAAAGGTACAGTTGAAAAGGAACGTGAAAAGAAGATGATACGACCAGCCCCCTTCTCTCTCCCTCCCCTCACTTGGTGGAATGGTTCCCTTGCATTTTCATTCACTTGGCATTAAAGGATTCGGTAACTTTGTGGAAGCTTGATTTAATAAATTGTTGAATTTTGATATAAGTCTTGTATAATGATGTTCAGAAGGACAAATAAATAGCCAGGCATAGAAAGGTTTTCAAATATGTAATGCTTTTATTAAGATATCTATGACTGAATACTCCCATTTACGAAAGCGTACATGTATGGCCATTCGCTTTAGTCTTACACTGAGTCTATGGGGGAAAATGAGTCTGGCATTTCCAGTCACTTGCATATATGTTTACTTTTGTGAAGCACATGATGATTTGGAAGTGCTTTTTTTTCCTGGGCTTCATTTTTACACCATATTACATACACTGATAGCATGTAAGGCCAGGCAGCTCAGATTTTATCAAGCCTCTACAAAGTTAACAAATCACTTTAACTCTTTCAGTGACAGATAGACTTGTCATTTTCATTCACCAATTGCTCGACCACAGGAAAGGTATATGGTGGTCCATGTATATCAAAATTTTGAGCATAAATCAAGCATTATAGCTATATGATTATAATTATATGCTATCATAGAAATTTTTAGAGAAAATTGCAAATTTTTACAAAATTAATTTACTATTTGTTAAATAGTAAACAAATGAGAAACCAAAAAATAATGGACATAAAAGAAACCCAAATATGATTTTCAATAATTCTTATGCATAGAGTTGGGTAAGGTAATGTTTAGTATTATAAGAAATGGTAATACATTACCTACAAGTTTTGTACACAATGTTTTGAGAAATGATAGATGGTTATTGAAATGCAGACATTTGAAATGTAAGCATGGATCATGTTTTGGTAAAATTTTGAAGAGAGCTAAACCCTTTGGCACAGTAAGAGTTAAAGACTTGTGCCCCCACATGCCTGGATCTGTGTTTTGCTACTGATCCTGATAACATAAATTGACCTTTCTTCTGTTGAAATATTTGCAACTTATTGTTTAGTACCCAAGTTCCATGTATGGCTATAAAACATTTAATGTAAAGCTTAATCACCATAAGCATGTGAAAATATGAAAGGTTTTGCATAATATACAAATGCAATTGCTAATTGGCTCTCTGGTACGTTCTTACAGTATAAATATGTACATAGGCAACATTTCTGTTATGGATACACTAGGTATTGCAATGCATTTTGCAGCTGGTATCTTTTTCTTCTCCCACCCTATGCCCGGTTACATGTCGTTTTTCTGAAGGTTCATAATTCTGAAGGTTTAATTGTTTTTCCAAAGGTTCGTATTTCCGAAGGTTCATCACTCCAACGGTTCATAATTCCAAAAATGTAAAAGGGTTCATATTTCCGAAGGTTCGTAATTCCGAAAAGTTACGTAGGGTTCCATTGCATTTTCAGAAATACGAACCTTTGGAATAATGAACCCTATTTCCATTTTCGGAATAACGAACCCTATTTCATTTTCAGAATTACGAACCTTCGGAGTAATGCATCAAATGTTCAGAATTATGAACCCTACTTCATTTTCGGAATTATGAGCCCCCTGTTATGGGAGATTTGTGTTTCGGAATTACGAAGCTTCAGAATTATGAACCTTCAGAAAAACGAACCTTCAGAAAAACGAGTACCCTCCATATGCCCCACTACTAATTGAATCATTACACTGGCAAAATCCAAGACTGGCCTTTTCCTTGATTCGATTTGGCAAGGGTGACACAGATAGAATTTTATTTCATTTCATTTTTCTGTCCCTCCCTTCTCTGAAGGTTCATAAAGATGAGTCATTCTTTTAACCGACTGCCTTCTGGAACCGAGTTGTTCCTGCGTTAGGTGTATTTGAATATGAAAAGTCAGTAGTTATCAGCTTAAATGCTGTATACAGTGTATGTGTTTTTCTACATGATTATCAAATGTGTTAGGAATTGTTAAGCTTTGTTAAGACATGGCACTGTAAAAAAAAAAAAAAAAGAAGGCTAAATGTTTAGGAGTGAAAGACATACATATGTAGCTGTGCTAATTGGCCCAAATTATGTGAACTTACTGATTTGTGTGTGATCAGATACAGTAATTTGAAGCACTATTCTTACCTATAATTTAATTCTTTTTAATTTTTTTAAAGCAGATTTGTCATCTTATGTCTGCGTGTGCCTTAAGATGACAGCTTTGTGCTTGAAAAATTTGAGAAGGTTAGCATTTTTGTTCTAAAGATAAGGGATTCTCTCTTATTTTTATTGGAAAGCTGAGCAAGTTTTGCTAATTAGCTTTAATGTGAGTAATGGTGAGGGGGTGTGGACCATGTAGATTACCATAATCAGTTTCCTTTCATTATCATGCTTAAATGTAAAGCCAGAGAGAAAAAAAAAATCCATGAAAGATTGCAGGAAATAGTATGCGGTGTAGTTCATTGTTCATTATTTCAGTCTTGAAAGTTAATTCATGACATGATACCTTATGTTATTGCCACTTATTTTTGGGAAGTTTTCAGGGTTATATCAGGTTATGGTATTTAGGTAGCTTTATAGCGAAAGGTTGTGGCACATATAGAACGTGGGAAGATGCATATGCCAAAATTATTCATAATCAAAATTTTATTCTATAGAGGCAGAACCAAAATATTAGGATATAGAATTAGTATTTAACTCTTTGAACACTTTTAAGCAAAATAATATGAAAACATTTATTCATATTTTTTAAAATCTAATTTTAGAAGCACAGACAAAACTAGCAATTTTCTTCCTTGCGTCTTTCCCGCGTCTTTATGCTCCATTGCGTTTCTCTAAGCTACCTTATAAATATATGCATTCTTTGATATGGGGGTGGAATATCAATTCACAGTTGCAGAAATCAGTGTAAAGTCAGTGTAAATCAGTGCCATGACCGCTAGTACAAAACAGTGTTTTAATCATTTTCCTCCTTTCCCTTTATCATCTGTTGTTCATTATTTACAGCTTTTAAGTGGCATTTCAAAGAGCGCTTCAAATAATTCGGTAGCAGCACTTAAGATGATTAAATTATGAACGGAAACCTTCATTAATAAAGTACAAGTGCATTAGGCCCATGCACTTGTATTTCGCCCATACATTTGTACTTTGGTAGATTGTACTTGGTTTGATCGTGACCATTGCTATTTTGATCAGTATTCATGTGCTTTGTGTACGGAGTCCTTGAGCTCAGGTTAATTAGGAGTTTGTCTGTGGTAGATAGCGAGCTAATTAAGCATGCTTTGCTTAGCATGTTAATGCAGCAGCTGCCCTGTGTTCTGACTCTCTCCCCCCCCCCCCTTTCGTCATTCAGCATTCTATCAGTCTATATCTTTCTTTTCTTTTCTTTTCTTTTTTCAGTCTTTCTCTCTATCCTTCCTCTTTCTCTTCTCTTTGTGTACATCCATTCCATTTATCTCCTTTCTCCCTCTCTCTCTTTCTTTCTCTGTCTTCCTGTCCCTCTCTCTATACCTCCATCCATCTTCTTTTTTTTTTCTTTTGCTCTCTACTTCTGCATTTTTTTTGGTCATGTTTATACTAGTATTTCTTTCTTTCTTCCTTTAAGTATAGGCATTTCATATTCCCTTTTTTCTCCTCGTTTTCTCTTGTAACCTCTTCTTTTCAGAGCTTTTACTCTTCAAATAATCTTGTTCTTGTATTTATTGTGTAATTGATTGTGTCTTGTAAGACGTCAAATCAACTCCTTGAGCAAGGCACAGTAAAGCAATACACACCAAGCTTACACTCATATCTGGCATATTACAGTGACTCATCTAAAATACCCATCCGCACCTCTAGATACACTAAAATATTCTTTTGCTTTTCCTCTGCATATTTTTATTCTGCACTCGGCAAATTATCAAAATATATCTTTCTTTGACAATGCAAAATCTATCAATAAAACTACCATAAATGTGAAATTTTAAGGAACTATTTTTTCATCAAATGTAAACATTCTACAAATTCCTGAACTTAAATATCTTTTCACTTTATCAAAATATATCTTTCTTTGACGATACAAAATCTATTAATAAACCTACCAAAAATGTGAAATCTTAAGGAACTATTTTTTCACTAAATGAAAACTTTCCACAAATTCCTGAACTTAAATATCTTTTCACTCTGCGGCACTTATGCAAATCACTGACTCTGTCATTTTATTACATGTAGCTCTTGACAGGCCAGTACAGTGTCTGGTTACACGTATATTTGTAATTTTAATATGAATATACATCTAATTATTTATCTATTGATATATATTTCCCACAATAGATTAATCATCTTTGAAAAACTGAAATCATATGAGGTCACCTACATGTATGAACTTCTTCTTGTCTAAAATTCGTATGACTTATTCTTATATTTTTATTTGCTCATTGGGCAAAGATTAATGTCAAAGCCTTTTCTGAAAATAGCCTTCTATCCACAACTTACAAAAACAGCATCTGTGCATGTTGTGTACGAACATCATCTGCTGAGAGCTGGAAGGGTGTTTACTACTATACTTTAACACAGAATTAATGCCCTTTTAGCTCTGATTAGACGATATCACAAGATGCTTCCTTTCAGATGGGAAACAGATTTCTTCTTAGCTGTAACCCTCGTGAATGTCTTAAAGAATTCCCCGTGCTGTCTTGCTAGATTTAATTGGGCTTTCTGTTAAAGGATGAAACCAATGTAGTTAAAGTGTACCTTAATCACCTAGAAATAAAATACATGTATGTGTATTGGGTACAAAGTATAAAATCAACCGTTAAAAAATATTATCAGGCATTCTATGCATTAGCGGTTAAGAAGTATAAAGATAATAGATAATAACACAAAACCCCATAAATAGGGCCCACACAGAACCCAAGTCCAACTTGGTTCCGTGTGGGCCCTAGTCTAAGCAAGCGCGTATGGGTGCATCAACTAGTCTACTCATAAGTCACTTTTAATTTTGAGTGCATTTAAACTTTCAATTTTTTTTTTTAATAGAAGTAATATCAATTAGAAACTTATATTTCGAATATAGTATGGCAATACGAAACGCCTGATATAGGGCCTACAGATTAAGCAGAACATTATTTGATGATCGGCACCCTTTAACCAATTAGATGTGTTCATGTAACACATGGCAGTCATTTACTCGTCGCCGGTCGTCTGCCTGACTGTTCATTGGGCGTGCAAGGTCTGTTTTGCCGCCTAGCTGCCGTTTCTATTACGTGCCTGATTACACCCTCAAATTGGCCACGTCTGGTAAAGCCACTACGTTTTTGAGGTAGAAGGGTGTGAAAGCAAGCCGCTAGTGTTCATGTTTCACGATTAATTATTGTCTGCATTCGCCCTGGCAAACAACCCGGCTTTGCACACCCTGATTCGCGTGATACTCCTAGCTGGGAAATGAAGCTTACAGCTTACAATGTCAACATTTTGGGGTAATGTGTCTGGGTTTGACCAGATTTGTTGCATGCTGATAAGTGCATCCGCAGTCTAGCATACAGCATAGCTTGGGTACATGTACATTACATTAATAATGACATACATGAATTTCTGCATGTAGGGACTGAATTTTCAAGATTATTAATATAAAGGCAGAGCAACAGACTAAGATTAGCTTTTAATTATAGAAATGATTCTTTACTTTTTGAGCAAACTATTAGAAAATTTAGTGTTGTTGATTCACTAGTGGACCCAGAATTTTGTTAGGGGGGTGGGGGGAGACAAATTTCTGAAAAATATGTAATGAGGAAAAAAAATAGGTATCACATTACACATGGGAGAGCATAGAATTATTATATGATACAGGCTCAGAAAACTTTGTAGTAACATTTGAATAATCATGTTTACCATTAAAAGCACAGAAATTATAACATAGCAGTGGATACCCAGGTTTATCTTTTGACTTTGTAAGATGTTTTGATAACCACAAAGTTTGAAGTGGGCATATTTTTAAGAGTACTTTAATAGGCGCTTGTTCTCCGGAGTGCTCTACTGGCTCATTGTTCCCGCCGAACGAAGTTCGCGAGGGGACTATGAAACGGGCTCCGTACGTGGGCGCGCGTGTGTGTGTGTGTGTGTTGTGTGTGTGTGTGTGTGTCCGTCCGTCCGTCCGTCTGTCCGTGTGTGCTCAAATGTTAGAAAATGCTACTTCTCCGTCATTTCTTGGCCGATTTTGATTCCGATTGTTTTATCTGATAGGGCTCGGTGGGGGCTTCCAAACTTCTACACAGAATTTTGAAATTCATTAATTATGCAAATTTATGCAAATTTATTCAAAATCGACGAAAAATGCTACTTCTCCTCTATTTCACATCGGATTTTGATTCCGATTGTTTTATCTGATAGGGCTGGGTGGGGGCTTCCAAACTTCTACACAGAATTTTGAAATTCAATAATTATGCAAATTTATGCAAATTTATTCAAAATTGACGAAAAATGCTACTTCTCTATTTCACATCGGATTTTGATTCCGATTGTTTTATCTGATAGGGCTGGGTGGGGGCTTCCAAACTTCTACACAGAATTTTGAAATTCATTAATTATGCAAATTTATGCAAATTTATTCAAAATTGACGAAAAATGCTACTTCTCCTCTATTTCACATTGGATTTTCATTCCGATTGTTTTATCTGATAGGGCTGGGTGGGGGCTTCCAAACTTCTACACAGAATTTTGAAATTCATTATTCATGCAAATTTATGCAAATTTATTCAAAATGACTGAAGGTTCATAATGTTTTCATGTTTTATATTTCAGTTGTATACATGCATTGTTGGTATTCTCTTCTTTTGCATGCAGTAACATTATTATTTTATTCACTAAAGTTTTTCACTGAAGTTTTAAGGTTCAGGCTAGTTAATTTCCACAGATCTGCACTTCCGGCGGGGACATTTATTACGCATTGCGTAATTTACTCATTCACTTGTTTTTCAAGATATTTCGATGACACTTCGGAAACTGGATCACTAGGAAGTGTACATCTGCATTTCTTTTTTGACAGAAATGTGGTGTGGGGGGGGGGGGGGGGGGACAGGGTGAAGTTTTGCCATGCAACTATGTATTACCTGAAAGGGGTATTGATCATAGTGAAAGTTCTACTTTCACTCTGTTGTGTTTTTACCACCAGCATACCTCCCCTTTCATTTACAATTGCATTCCATAGTCTGTTTGACATAGTGAAAGTTCTTTTCATAGTTATTGCTCTCCGATGATGTGCATTGTGAATCCGTGGGTAGCTTTAAAGTGAGTTTGACTGACACATGTCAAGAGGGCAATGATGATTTAAGGAGGAGGATGATGATGATGCTCCATGATGGTGTAAAGTGATATTGGTGGTAATGATGATGGTGGTGGTGGTGCCGGTGATGATGATGAAGATGGTGATTATGATTTTATTATGTTTTTAATGTGAGTTGACCCCTCTGAAAAACTTATTCTTATAAGGGTGTTCCATCGCACATTTTGAAGTATGATGATAGTGATGGTGATGAAAGTGATGATTGTGATGATGTTGATGATGATGATGATGATGATGATAATGATGATGATAATGAAGATGGGGATGGAGAAGATGATGATGATGATGATGATGATGATGTTTCTTTGATATTAATCATGAAGATGATGTAATGATGATGTTGATGATCATTATGGTTGTGATTATGAAACTGATGATTTTTGTTAATGATCATCATTAAAAAAAATGACAAGTAAGTAAGTATAATTATTATCTTGAGAGACTGAAGAATGCGATTGTTCAAAATGATCAAGGCCATAATTTGCGTTAGTATATAGAGTGCTGACAATATAGAGAGCATCAAAAAGGCAAATTTTAGCTGTAACTGTATGTGTTTGCTAAATCCAAATGCTGTTATGGTATGCCTACCTCATTGCCATATTGCTGACCTTGTATCATGGGTGAGTGGATACATAACCATGAACATTTCAGGGATGAAAATAATTTGCCAATTATTACTGCTAAGGTGTCAATCAATATTCACATGGGTGAATCTGAAAATCATGAATAATGTAAATGCTTATATGGTCTAGACCGTAAAGTGATTAATAAATCCTGCGGTCTTGGATTATGTATATGCCAAAATGAAATCATATTTTGACCAACTCTATGACCCCGACGAGAAAAAAAAGGTTGCACGGCCTTCTGCATGCAGGCATGCATGCATGAAACATGTCCGAATATTGCTATTGCGTGCATGTCCTAGCATCGCCAGTGAATTAGATCCTTCCATCTTTATCTCCTAGTCTGTCCTTGTCTTTCATCTCTACACAATGAGTGAATTATTAATAATCAATAAGCCTATTTGGGTCAAAAATGGGTGGTCAATTAGCTTTTGTTGTTGGCTGGATCTTTTGTGTGGAAACTGATCCGCATTTGGTAGAATCGATTTGTAGCAGGTGTTGTAAGGAAGGATGTTGTTAGCTTAAAGGGAACCATTTCACACTTTTTTCAAGTAAAAACTGAAAAAAATGTTTAAATTTTGAGTAAGTCTATCTTAAAATGCTGGGGGGGGGGGGGGATAGATCGGAAGGTTGAAAGCTAAAAATTATTGGTTGGTATTGTTAAAGAATTGAATTTTTTTGTATCCATGTTTTCTTTTCACATATGTCTCTGATTGTAAGCAAAATGTTATTTTTTAGAAAAAATGATATATTTTGAGGCAGTTTTCAAGTTATTGAGGTAGAATAATATGATTTTTATAGATTTAAGAATGTTTTTATACAGTGTTGACCCATTGCGTACAGGAACCAGGTGGATCCTGTATTAAGCCTATGAGAATAAGAGAATTCAGTAGCCAACGGGTTAATATTTTTTTTAGATATGGGTAGAGTCATCTTTATTGTTATTTATTTTTTTCAACTGTATATCGTCTCTGGTTTCGCAAAACGATGTTCCCGCACAGACTTAAGCCTGTCCGCGAAACAAGCAATAATATTTATGGTATCTAGTATGTATATCTTTTAAACAATTTAAACACTGCTGTTGTAAGGGCCCTTGTATAATAGAAATGCATGCATTAAATATGAAAACATTTGTGAACCCCCTCTACAATATCTATAGACAAATGGCAACAAGCAACCTGGTGCTGAACGTACAGCTGTAAGTAAAATTCACTGTGAGGGCGACCTCTCCTAATAACCATCTAACCAAGTAAATTCCAAAACCCTTGACTAACAGCAAATATATCTGTTCCATCACAGGAGGCTTAACAGAAAAATTAACATGGTAGTGATGTCTGTGAGTTGTTTTTCTAAAGGTTCATAATTCCAAAGGTTTATTATTCCTCAGGTTCATTGATATATCAATCCAAAAGGTTTGTTATTTTGAAGGTTCGTAATTCCGGAAAGGAATTAGGGTTCATAAGTCTGAAATGTAATAGGGTGGGTAATTCTGAAAATGAAAATGACTTCATAATTCTGGAAATGAAACAGAACCCTATTTCATTTTGAGAATTACGAACCTTCATGAACACTATTTCATTTTCGTAATTACAAACTTTCAGATTAATGAATCTTCAAAAAAAAAGAGTGCACTCATAGTTGAGTGGTTTCAACACTTGACTAGCAATACGAAGGGTATGTGTTTGAGCCATTATACAGCATGTACCTAAAGCAAGGCATTGCATCTTTATTGCTTTTCTGTACCCAGGTGTATAAGTGGGCACAGAGTAGGAAATGAATTTTGTAGTTTGAACATGGAAAATGCAGAAAAATATTCAGACATCATAGAACCTTAAGGAATCGGTTTCCCATGAATGTAATAACAAGCTAAATGTATTTATTACACATCCATCCATCTACATGTATGTTTAACAAAATTAAACCACCAACATTACTACTTTTTTACTAATTAGTTATCTGTAATAGCACTTTACACAGTTTGTCTCTAATACGCTTTATAATGAAAAGAACTAGATGTGCATTTGTACCTTACATAAATGTCATTACATCAAATAAATGAACCAACTTTGAGCCATAAAAGCCATGAAATATATAGATTTCAGATATCACATTTCAGATTTGTTTTTTATTTCATAACATTTTCATATTTCAATGTATACATATAACAATAACTATTGTGCAATTAACAGTATACAAAATAATTGACAACAAAACCAAGTGTAGAAACATTTTTTATTATTACAAGCAAAATAAAGAGCATTAACGTTTGAGTTGTAAGAAAAAAGTAATAACAACAATGAAGACTACATTAGATTGATTATATGAAAACAGAGATGGTATGAAATAGGCGTTCGTGAGCATTGCATAGCAGTAACTTCAATCTCCTTGTATCACCAATGAAATCATATTGCCAAAAAAAAACTTGAATGATGTTATACTATCAAACAATGCAGAATGGTTCTATTTTCCCATAACATTCACTTTCACTGAATTCTAACCTGTGTATTCTCTGCGTTGGTTTTGTGTGGTTTTGTGATAACAAAAATTAATCTCCAGTGGTGAATGATCTAGCCCTGGAAAACCTGAAAATAGTTTCCAATTGATAATCTTCAAAAGAGGTCTCATATAAAAACCCCAGAAGAATGTGTAAGATTTTTTGGCTATATCGTGGTTGAGGAAACCACTCGTTCGTTAGCACGGATGCGCTTGCGTGCAGAGTCTATAGACGGGGAATGAGGACACCAATGCATGTGACGCAATGAAGCGCTTCTGTGCTGAGTGAATGGCGGTTTCCTCAACGATGATAATGCCAGTTTGTTTGAAGGAAATCTCATCTTTTATATTACTAATCCGAATAGAATTCCCACCATCAATAAGGTAATTTTCACTGTTTTGAATATTCTGGTTTCCTTCTGCAGGTGTTGTCATTAGGCCCCGATGTGCTTCCCGAGTACAAGCTCCAGTCACCCCGCATCCACAAATGGACCATCCTCCACTACTCGCCCTTCAAGGCAGTCTGGGACTGGGTCATCCTCCTCCTGGTCATCTACACGGCCATCATCACCCCTTACAATGCTGCCTTCCTCCTAAAGAGGGACTCCCCCACCCCCACCACCCAACCCAGCGATGACACCGCCTCCACGTCGACCACGGGTTCGAACAGCGCTAACTATAAGCAGCCGCTCACCATCATCGATCTCATAGTCGACGTCATGTTCATCATAGACATTCTCATCAACTTTCGGACGACGTACGTCAACAAGAATGACGAAGTGGTCTCGCATCCTGGCAAGATCGCTGTGCACTATTTCAAAGGCTGGTTTCTTATTGACGTGGTCGCCGCTATTCCGTTTGATCTTCTCCTCTTTGGTTCAGAAAGCGATCAGGTTGGTTGCTTTTTCTATTGCTTGTTAAAGAGAAATTATCTCCATGAAGATGATTGACCCCTTTTGTGCCAAAAAAGTTTATGAAAAATTATCAAAAACGAGTTTTCACGTGTTGAATTTTGACTTCATATACTTGTTTCATCGCTTAATTCTGCCAAAGAAATAAAAGCAATTGTTACATGTAGATGAATTTTACAATGAGGTTACCTCTTTCTGTTTTAGGAAGAAAAACACAGCCATTCTTTCAAACACATTGTTCAACATGAGTGGGATTCTTGTTACAGAAGGGGTTAAAGTAGAGGTGAATAGCAAACAGAGGAAAAGGCTGAAACACATACCTATATCTGTCTTCATGGATTTGTGAGACCAGTAATTTTTTTTTTATCAAGCAGATTGGCAGTGTGGTGTTCTGTTTTACCATGACCTTTAAATTTCACATGTTTGTCTTATATCTGCAGTCAGCAGTAACCTCCAAAGACCTCCATGAAACCATATGTCTCCTGTCATTCTCCCTATGTCCTAGTTCTCACAATGTCAGTGTATATTCTTGTCCTTTTCATTGGTAGCCTTTTTTGATAAATTAAACTACCATCCCCTCACTTTAACCCTTTACTTGCCTTGAGAGCCGATCAGCACAAGCAATAGCCAAAGCTTGACAGAACGATTGCATGGTGAATGTCAAAAGCTTTGTGTTGCAACTCGTTGGCGGTCTTGATTGGCTGAAAGTGTAATCTGTATGACCAGTTTTATACTGTGAATTTTCAAATAAATCTAAAAGCATTAGGTGAAATTACCCCTTCAGAAATACAATGTGGGACAGGCATATCATCTCTGAGTGGCATGTAAATAACCTTCTTTTCTATTCTTGACAGTGATTGTTTATCGTCTCTCCCATTTGCCCTGTCTCCTCTCTTGAACCCATGCAGTCGACAACCCTCATAGGCCTTCTCAAAACCGCCCGTCTTCTCCGCTTAGTGCGAGTCGCCAGGAAGCTGGACCGCTACTCGGAGTACGGCGCGGCCGTTCTTCTCCTCCTCATGGCAACCTTTGCCCTCATAGCCCACTGGCTGGCGTGCATCTGGTACGCGATCGGGTCGGCGGAGCGACAGCAACTTGAGCACCAGATCGGGTGGCTGGATCACCTCGCCAACGAGACGCACCAGTATTACGTAGACAATGTCACCAGTAGTGGGCCTACTATCAAGTCCAAGTACATCACCGCGCTCTATTTCACATTCAGCAGTCTCACCAGCGTTGGTTTCGGCAATGTCTCCCCGAATACCAACGCTGAGAAAATCTTCTCTATCTGCGTCATGTTGATAGGATGTAAGTCAGAGTTAAGATTAGATGTATGGCTTATAATTATGCTATTGTATAGTTTACAAAGAGAAAGTGAAAGTTTTTTAAATCATTGTACTGATGATCAACTGCATACAAATAGTGTTTTAGGTATCAGCCTTTGTAATTCTTGTACCCATTTTGAATTTCAAGAAGACACACATGCTTTTATTTTGTCATAAAATGTTGAAATGTGATATCACAATTTGGGCAAAAGTTTAAACTACTCATGGCAATGAAAGCGTTAATCCTAAGTAGACATTGAATTAAGACCCAAATTATAGGTACCATCAATAGATGAAAAAAGATGATTTGATCTCTTCATATATGCATGCTGTAAGCTTTATGCTTTGATTGGCAATCCACAGTGCGTAGAACCTCGTTGGTCTATTTTTTAGTGTTGTCAACCATTTAGTGGATTTGAGGAGGTTTCTAGACATGTCAGTTCTGGAATTTTGTTCAGTCTGTTGTTAGGTTTGTCGGTGTGACTTGGGAATAACATTTAGAAGTTTTTTTTAAATTAATATTTTAATCTCTGTAATTTGACCACCTCCCCCCTCTACTTCTCTAGCACTCATGTATGCCAGTATCTTTGGTAACGTTTCGGCCATCATCCAGCGCCTCTACTCCGGCACCGCCCGTTACCACACCCAGATGTTGAGGGTCAAGGAATTCATCCGCTTCCACCAGATACCAAACCCCCTACGGCAGAGGCTGGAGGAGTACTTCCAGCATGCCTGGTCATACACCAATGGCATAGACATGAACATGGTAAGTTATATAGATTCATTTACCTTCAGCTTGAATTTGAACTTCAACTTACTGTTATTATTATGTTTTATATATTTGTTGCTGCTGTTGTTGTTGTTATTGTTAGTAGTGGTAATGGTAGTAGTAGTAGTAGTAGTAGTAGATTAGGAGTAATAGTAGTAGTAGTAGTAGTAGTAGTAGTAGTAGTAGTAGTAGTAGTAGTAGTAGTAGTAGTAGTACATGTAGTAGTAGTAGTAGTAGTAGTAGTAGTAGTAGTAGTAGTAGTAGTAGTAGTAGTAGTAGTAGTACATGTAGTAGTTAGTAGTAGTAGTAGTAGTAGTAGTACATGTAGTAGTAGTAGTAGTAGTAGTAGTAGTAGTAGTAGTACATGTAGTAGTTAGTAGTAGTAGTAGTAGTAGTACATGTAGTAGTAGTAGTAGTAGTAGTAGTAGTAGTAGTAGTAGTAGTAGTAGTAGTAGTAGTACATGTAGTAGTTAGTAGTAGTAGTAGTAGTAGTACATGTAGTAGTAGTAGTAGTAGTAGTAGTAGTAGTAGTAGTAGTAGTAGTAGTAGTAGTACATGTAGTAGTTAGTAGTAGTAGTAGTAGTAGTAGTAGTAGTAGTAGTAGTAGTAGTAGTAGTAGTACATGTAGTAGTTAGTAGTAGTAGTAGTAGTAGTAGTAGTAGTAGTAGTAGTAGTAGTAGTAGTACATGTAGTAGTAGTAGTAGTAGTAGTAGTAGTAGTAGTAGTAGTAGTAGTAGTAGTAGTAGTAGTAGTACATGTAGTAGTTAGTAGTAGTAGTACATGTAGTAGTAGTAGTAGTAGTAGTAGTAGTAATAGTAGTACATGTAGTAGTTAGTAGTAGTAGTAGTAGTAGTAGTAGTAGTAGTAGTAGTAGTAGTAGTAGTAGTAGTAGTTAGTAGTTAGTAGTAGTAGTAGTAGTAGTAGTAGTAATAGTAGTAGTAGTAGTAGTAGTAGTAGTATTTACTGTAAAATTCAACTTTACTATCTATAAATACCATCAAACATATAGTTTTACTAATTTTACATAGTGTTATGGGTACAAATAAGAAAAAATAGGATAAAAGCAGTCACATAGTTGTGGCAATATACTTATTGAGTCTGGTACCTAAATTAACACATGTCCAGGTATTAAAAATCTAAAGCATTTTCAATTTCTCTAAAAACTTGATATAACTGCCTCAATATGCATTTCTAAAAACTAATTTTTAAAGTATTATGAGAGAACAAAATAGATTTTTATTTGTTTTGTTCCCCAAATAAAGCATATTTTCTTTATTCCCATATATTCGTTTACAAAAAGAAAATCTTGAAGATATATATTTGCAACGTAAAGGTACATCTAGTTCTTTCCAAATACTGTTTTTTTCATCAAAATGTAGGTACTCTGAGTTCTTACCGACAAATCCATACTGATCACTTGGAAATTATCAAGCTTGAAAGCAATATTTGATTCCTTGCTTCAGGGGATAATCATAATTGAAGTCTTGGATCTGATACTAGTATTAAATGCGTACGAATAAACATATAAGAACTATGTGGTTACAAGTATAAAATCATATAATCTATGTTAGTGGGAGTTTTTTTTTCTGCAATTCATCCCAGATGTTATATAGAGAGTATGTCTACAGAGAACTCCATTTTTGAGGTAACCCTTTTTTAAAATCAGACTTTTACTTCCTTTTTGGACCTAGTATTACAGCATTGATAGGGTTAACCCTTTCATGACATTTGACCACATTTTGTGGTTTGGCTCAATAACTTTTGATTCAGAGCTCTAAAATATATACCAGATGCATGAGTACAAAGAGTAAAAATTTCTGCACAAACTGCGACCTTTTTTGTTGCATTACCATATTGCATCTGATGCCAGGAATTTTAAAAAGGAGAATAAGCCTTAAAATCCTTAAAACTGGCAACATATTGAGAGGTTCAAAATCATTGTTTTTTATCAAAATTGGTAATTTTTTCAAATTTTCGACAAAGTTCTGACCATGCATGTTTTCAAAGACATTACATTTTATTAGAACCATGTAGCATTAAAAGAAAAATATATTTGAATATAATTTGAAGAACAAAATGTGATCAATTTAGCCCTTAAAATAATTCCTGTCCTGAAGGGGTTAAAGTATCTGTGGTGATTGCGTGTTGGTCATGGTTTTACAGCTGGGTTTCATAATGGAGGGAATAGCACTCTCATGTCTATTTTAGATTCAGCTCCATCGCAGCTTGAAATTCCTTGAATAATTCTCCCACTGGCTGCATTCTCACAGTCAGGGATCTTCTAGTTTTGCACGCATTCAATTTTGTTTGCTTCAATCATCCTGGGATGAGAGGATGTTTGTCACTTTTATCAAACAGAGATTAGCAATTGATAAGCAGAATAATGTGGTATCTTTTGAAATTATATCTACAGATGCTAGTAGTGGATTGGGTGTAGGAGTTGGCATGGCGGAAAGGTGCAAAAAATTGTGTTTGTGTGCTCCGTAAATTTGAAGTGAAGACAAAACAGGCACAGTGAAAAATGTGAAAAATATCTTCTTTTTTTTTGTTGTTGCTTGTCCGAGATCTTTTTTATTACTACACATGTTTAAAACATAGAAGGTTTAGGTGTATGCGACACACAAGCTTTCTCCAACCGAAGCACTGAGAAGGTTGTGCAGGGAGTTATCGGGGTTGAAGGTCCAAGTGTAGACATTGTACAGCCATGATCTAGAATTCCTTTCAAATATTTACTCTGAAATGTACAGGAAATCATGGGTGGAAATATCATATGATCTCGCACACGTATCTTTTGATACAAGGAGATACTTGTGAGACTATACATGTATTTGACGTGTCTCATGCCAATTTTCTTTTTGCTACCAACTGTATGTGAGCTTTAAAGGTGAAGGGGGTAGTGTTTTTGTTTTTTTCTCTGCACAGTGATGCAATGTTCGAGGCACCACTCAGACTTTCATGAGCATTGAGCGGAGGTCAGGTTTCATCTGTATTTGTCTCGACCTGAGTGCTCAAAGCTGGTTCTCCTCCATTTCACCCACCCTGGAATGTCTGATGACAGTAGAGAGAGAGAGAGAGAGAGAGAGAGAGAGAGAGGAAGGAAGGAAGGAAGGAAGGGATGTAAGGGAGAGAGGGAAAATGAGAAGGGCATATGAGAGAGATAAAGAGGAAGATGTTCCAGAAAATTCTGTGGGAAGAAAGAGAAAAAGAGAGAGAGGGGCAGACAGGCAGACAGACAGAGATAGTAATATAGAAATAGAGAAAGTGAGATAGAGAGACAATCAGAGAAACAGAGAGAGAGAGATACAGACAGAGATACGGACAGAGAGATACAGACAGAGGGATACAGACAGAGACAGAAGGATACAGACAGAGACAGAAAGAATCAGACAGAAAAAGAGAGAGAGAGAGAGAGAGAGAGAGAGAGAGAGACTGATGCTGAAAGCAAAAGAAAATGATAGAGACAGTGAAAGAGAGACAGAAAAAAGATGGAGAAAGAGGGAGCCAAAATACAGGGAGAGAGAGAGATAGAGAGACATAGGGAAAAAACAGCAAGGGAGGACGGAGGGTGAAGTATTAGAAGAAAAAAAAAGAGGTTGTTTTGAAGCTTGGAGCAGTTACATAGACCCAAGATGAGAGACAAGAAGAGAATAGTAATAGAGGGGGAGAGATAAGACCACCATAAATGAATAGGACAGGGGATGCATATTTGTATATAGTAGTAGAAACAATAACAAAATATCAGTATTAAGTCATAGGGGATGGCTATATATGTACATTGTAGTTTTTAAAGGGAAAGTTCACCCTGAAGATTACTTGAGTTTAAAAAATGCAGAAAAAATAAAGAAAAATATTGGCGAAGGTTTGATGAAAATCGGTCAAATAATAAAAGAGTTATGAGTATTTAAAGTTTTGGATTCGTGACGTCACATGCGAGCAGCTGCCCATTGGTCATGTAATAAATATTCCATATATTCGCATTTTTTTTTACGTTCCACGATAAATTAATATTGTTTCTTTTCAGAATCTAGTATTGAATAGCATTTCTGACAATATATCAAATGCACAGACGAAAATATTCTAAATTTTCTGAGAAAACTGTATTTTATGGAATATTTATCACATTACATAATGGAGGAGCTGCTCGCATGTGACGTCACAAAATCAAAACTTCAAAAGTCCATAACTCCGTTATTCTTTAACGGATTTTCTCCAAACTTTCGCCAATATTTTTCTTTATTTTTTCTGCATTTTTTAAACTCAAGTGATCTTCGGGGTGAACTTCCCCTTTAAAGAAAGATTGATATACATGGATAAGGAGAAAAGAATTAGTGAGAGAATATCACAGAGTTTTGATAGTAAGAGTGTCTTATAATTTTGCATTACCAATAAACAAGATGGAAAATATAAAGTGACTAGTTTGTATGAACTCCAAATTTAAAGAAATCGAGAGCCGTGGAGGATCGTTTACAGTTTGGGAACAGAATAATAGGGAGCCAAAAGGGCATTCATTTTGTATAAAAGATTATGAGTTAAAGGGGAAGTTCACCCCGAAGATTACTTGAGTTTAAAAAATGCAGAAAAAATAAAGAAAAATATTGGCGAAAGTTTGGACAAAATCCGTTAAAGAATAACGGAGTTATGGACTTTTGAAGTTTTGATTTTGTGACGTCACATGCGAGCAGCTCCTCCATTATGTAATGTGATAAATATTCCATAAAATACAGTTTTCTCAGAAAATTTAGAATATTTTCGTCCGTGCATTTGATATATTGTCAGAAATGTAATTCAATACTAGATTCTGAAAAGAAACAATATTAATTTATCGTGGAACGTAAAAAAAAATGTGAATATATGGAATATTTATTACATGACCAATGGGCAGCTGCTCGCATGTGACGTCACGAATCCAAAACTTTAAATAGTCATAACTCTTTTATCATTTGACCGATTTTCATCAAACCTTCGCCAATATATTTCTTTATTTTTTCTGCATTTTTTAAACTCAAGTAATCTTCAGGGTGAACTTTCCCTTTAATTCTGTTTTAGCTCTCAGCAGATGAAATGATGAGCATGGGTGAGAGGTGACGGTGTAAGGAAGTGAAATCACAGAAATGGGGCAATGAGGAGGCTCTATTGAATTAGAAATCAGTAGAAATGGGTATAAGAGCTCTCCACTGGGGCTGAAAAAATAAACACTTCTGAGGATTGAATAAATGGAGAGGGGTTTATTTCTGCTAAAAAGTGACAGAGGCATACATTGTTTAACCGAGGACAGATTTTGTAAGGCCTTTGAAAGATGTGAACATGGGCTTGTCTTGATCACATTCTTCAACATGGATGTGAAAATCGCTCTCAAAACTTAATAAATACTACATTGGAGTACTGAATTCTACGTAGATGACAATATGAAGTCTATTTGATATTTTAAAATTCATTTCCTATTTGGTGTTTTTCAAAGATCTTGATCTTTTGGGGGAAAATGTGTAGGTTACAACCAAACTATTTTTGTGGCTTGGTTTTTATGTTTGAATATCTGGAATAGCAGTCAAGAGTATACATATCCATATATACCTTCACTTTTTTTCATGTATCATCGGTTGTTCCAGATCGATGTCTGCATATCCCAAGCTATCTTTTCATACTTCTATGCTTCCTCTTTGTGAACTGATCTAGAAGAGGTTCCTATGTGTAGACACATTTCCAAGCACAAAAATTGAGAACAACAGATCTCTTTTTTTCTCGTTTTTACCTGTATGTCCAGGTTTTGTATATCCCAAGGTTTATTTTGACCCTCACATACACTTTTTTAGTCTTTGGTACATGAACCTGTTCTTGAAGACTGTATGTTCCAATGTGTCTTCAAGCAAGTGCCTTCTGACTTTTGCATTAAGAATGTCCATTTACCTTCACCTCTGTTCTTTTTTTTCTTTGCTATGCTGTCTTGAAAAATTCTTCAGGTTTTCTTTAGAGCCATTTCTTTTTAGACATTTCTTTTTGACCTTCATGTGCAGACAGTGGCAGATTTAGGGACTGAAAGAAAAGTGTACATTGAATTGATATCCTTTTTTTTTCTTTTCTTTTTAGCTTGTCAGAAAATTTTCTAAGATTTGTTTGCCCCCCCCCCCCCCTACAAAATCCTGAATCCACCCCTGTGTGCAGATGTCCCTTAATTATTACTATCAATCTCAATTGACTGAAACCTCGTTTTTCTCTTTTTCTTCCAAGGTCTTGAAGAGTTTTCCGGAGTGTCTTCAAGCGGACATTTGCCTCCATCTCAATCGCAATCTCCTCAACAACAGCCCTGCCTTCAAAGGGGCCAGTCCTGGCTGCCTCAGAGCTCTCTCCATGAAGTTCAAGACCACTCACGCGCCTCCAGGAGACACCCTCATCCATCGTGGGGACGTCTTGAGGGCACTCTACTTTATTTCCAGGGGCTCCATTGAAATTCTGAGAGAAGATGTGGTCCTTGCCATTCTAGGTTAGTCAGACATAGGACCACATATATTCAAACCATTGTTATTTTATATTAGTATCGGTTAATGTCAAGTTGGATAAGAGTTTTCATTAATAAATACGAACTTTAGAATGCACATTTTGTTCTTTTTCCAGCATAGGTAGAATAGCTTTGAATTACAAAAATGATGGCAGTTTACATATGCGCGTTCACCTGTTTTCATCAACAGGTAAAGACGACGTCTTTGGGGAGAACATATGTGAACACGAGATTGTTGGCAAGTCTAAATGCAACGTGCGTGCCCTGACGTACTGTGACCTCCACAAGATCCTGCGAGACGACCTTTTGGAAGTCCTAGAAATGTACCCAGAATTTGCTGAACAATTCACCAAGAATCTGGAAATCACCTTTGAACTCCGTGATGTAAGTCCTTCTTTAGTGAACGCTAGTAAGACGTTCAAAAGTCTTTTAAAATAAAAACTTTCAAGGGCAAAATAATTTGTTTACATCAAAGGACATCAGAGTCAATTGAAATATATGTAGGAAGGAAATATGGAGGGTATTAGACCAAGAGGGAAGCCAAGAAGCAACTGAGAAAACAACACTAAGACCTGAAGTGGAAGAATACTGCAAGAGTACTCTAGAATGACAGAGAACAGATATGTATAGAGAAAAAGTGTTGCTATCAATGTGGGAGCTGGGAGAAGATACCACAATAGATCTTATAAGACTTTCAATAGCCCTGTATCTCAAGCGATGTACAAATTATTTTTACGCCATTAATTTCATACTTTTTACCAAGTAAATGACAAGGTTATGTTTATTTGAACCTTATACCATCTGCATTGATATAGAATTCAGTGATTCTTTTTTCCTTCCTTAAAAAATCCAATAATTTACTCTTTACATGTTTTATGGTCTGTTTGATTGATACTGAATAAATCTGCTTGTATGTAGATGTATATCTAGTATCATGAGGAGGAGTTGAATACAGGATCTTGTTTTCTTGCGGTATTTCCCGAGACATTATCTGTTGTTTTCTTTTCTGTATTTTTACCTCCTACATGTACATGTATGCTCTCTTTTATTGAGATAACATTGCTTTCATTTCCATAGGAGCAAGCTGCTTTAGGAAAAGACCCAGAACCAGAGATTAAATCCTGCAAGATTCCTGAAACAGTGCTCCATGATGAAAGGGAAAAGCCTAACGATTTCAAATACCAGCCCAAAAGTGAGATTGGTACAGTATCTATGCCTTTTTGTTTTTTGTTTTGCTTCTATCCGCCTGATCTCCCTCTCCACATCAATAGAAAATCAGTATGTTATCCCGTTGACTACTGAATTCTTTCCTTTCCGTCGGCCACCGGGGCTACCCGGTTCCTGTAAGCAGTAGGTTACTAGAAGAAATAAGTGAAGTAGCCCACTTCTCAATCATTTGGGAATCTATTATTTCTTGTTGATCCAGCAAATTTACAAACATGTGTCACAAGTAAGATTTGATGACAAAAGTTTGTATTTATTGTTTGTTTTCATTGTTAATATACAGTGAAACCTGTATATAAAGACTGCTCAAGGGAGACAAGAAAAGTGGTCTTTATGAGCAGGTGGTCTTTGTGAACAGGTTGCCATAATACACACTTCAATGAGAAACACTTTTCAAGGGAAACAAAAATTGTGGTCTTTATATACAGGTGGTCTTTCTATACAGGTGGTCGCTAAAGCAGGTTTGATTGTATTTGCAAACATTTCATGTCTACTCTACAATTTGTGAATCGATTGAATTTAAGAAGCAAAATCAAGCTGTTCTTCATGAAAACAGTAGAGACTCCATGTACATGTACATGCATGCTAGAAATGTGGTGGTGTAATCCACCTACAGTACCCAAAGGGTTATTTTGCAGTTTTGATGTGACCATTTGATGTGACTATTAAGATTTTTTGTTTACAATGTCACATCTAATGTTTTTGCTGTATCTTTAAAAAACACAACTGGATGGCATAGTGTGTGGTGGGCTTTATCAATATAATACCTGCCAACTGTTCCTATTTGTCGGCCTTCAAACTAATGTTATGACCCCTAGATTCTTCTGTTTTTATGATAACTTCTGTGTCAAAGCCAAATGCACTCTATTCCTTGCCTTGCAAGATTCCTATTTTTGCCTATGTAAGGTTGGCTGTTATGCTAACCCTGTATCATCATCAAAAGATAACATCTTCTCAACCTACATTCCATTACGCAGGTGTCATTAATAAAGACGCCCAGACGCGGCGGATGAAGTTTGCTCAGAACCAGTCGGGCAGCTCCGGCCACAACAGCATCCCGACCTTGGACTCCAGCGACGACGACGAGTGCGGCAGGGGCATCCTCGAATTCTCGCCGGACATGGCGGGGCGCGACGTTACCCCTGCCCCCGAGATCCTGCAGGGGCACGAGGAGAATCGGAGGAGCGGTGGAGGGGTGGAAGGAGGAGGAGGTGGGGGCAGCAGAGGGGGTTCCTTCAACACCATAGCAGGTATAGACTCACACTCCTGCTTTCCGTCCTTCAAGGATTGGTTGAGTAGGGAGCAACAGGGCGGCGGCCAGGGTAAGAGGAATGATATCGAACAGCACCCCGCCTCTGCTTCCCTTCACAAGCTGTCGTGGCTTAGCTAGTTCAGTTTTACCCAAGCCTCTCACTCCTTGTATAAAACCCTAGTTGAGCCCTTGCAGTATAGCAATTTAATTTCCAAGAAACTTTGCATAAATATTTTTACCCAAAACAGTATCCCCTTCCAACAAGCTGTCGTAGATTAGCTAGTTTAATCGTTCCCCTTGCTCTTTAATACCTCTCTGACACCCCAGAGGAGTCTGTGCAGTATAGCACTTTCAATTACCAGAAACTTTGCACAAGTATTTCTAACAAAACAGTATCCCCCTTCTACCAAGCTTTCGTGGATTAGCTAGTTTATTTGTACCCTAGCTCTTACCCCTTGTACCACTTCCCGTCTAGAAGAGTGCTCACTATATTACCCGAAAACTTGCATCAGTGTTTTTACCCAAAACAGCACCTCCCCGTCTCCCCCTTGTCCAAAGTTAAAGCCCAGTATGCACTTTAGGCACCCTTCCTCTGCCGTACATATAAGGATATATTACTCTATACAATGTAGATTATGGAAAAAAAACTTGCACAAGGAATGTCTTTCCTTCCTTTCTTCTTCCTTCTGCAAAGCTGTTGTGTCCTTGTGTTTATAGAGTCTAGGCATGTCCCTCGAGCACCATCCATCACTCAAATTTGACATTACTCCTTGCAGCATAGCAAGTGAGATTGCATCTCATGTTGAGAGCCAGAAGGGTATTAAATCTGTGGTAATGGATAGGAGTTAATGTCTTTCTGGCTCTCTGACAGTACACCACATATTTGGACACACATAGATAGATATTCCCCCCAAAACATCTTACCTTCCCCTTCTTAAAGTAGATATTCATTGATTTTTAAAACTGACTTAAGTGTCATTATTGCGTAGGTGAAGCTTAGACCGGACAAGTTTGTCAAAATTCGACGCTTGCAAACATTCGAAGTAATGATTATTATCAATTACAAATTGCTAAAATACAGCCCCGACATAGCACCTGAACAGCTCTCCGAAAGCCGCTGAAATGTGTGACGTCAAAGACAGGACGTTAATTGCACAAGCAGACGATGTCCCATAACATCTCACATATTTTCAGTGCCTGTTTTGTCATCTTCTCTTCAGTTATTTCACTTCACTAGCATTAGTCTATTATGTTTAATACATATATTGCCTCACTCTAAACCCCGTGCATGGGTTTATTTGGATGGAAAATGAAGCGTTACAAGAATAAAGGAATCAGTTGCTTGTAAACAAAATAGACGCCATTGCATTCACAGCTGCATACACCGCTGGACGTTCGGCGTTGAATGAGGGATGAATACCGTCCTTGCAATCATTCAGCGGGCTTTTCAATTTGAAAGTGTGGTTTCTTTGATTGTTCATTAACCCTCATCCTATATATTTACAAACAAAAGATTTCAGTAATCAGAATCTGTTTCATTCCCATTTTAGAATGGTGTGAAATATGGGCACGTTTGAATACACTAAATTCTTTATAATTTGAGAAATAACTGCACTGCACTTATGTTCATTCTTTATGGGACGTCGTCTGCTTGGACAGGATTGTTCCCTTTATTGACGTCATTGAAACATTGTTATTTTTTTGGCGAAGCGCTTGTATATCGCAGATGCTGGGAGGTAGTTTTATTTGTATTATTGTTTAATTACCTGATATGTAGTTGACTTTAAACTGATACGATTGCTATCTGTTAACTTGCCAGTTTCTAGTGATACATTATTTATCATATTTGTGATTTTCTTTGAATGTGTACTTTAAAAGCTTTGTTTTAGTCTAATTGGTATCCTTCAAACCAAACTAGAGTCGACTGTCATGGTGCTTCCCCATCCGTATAAAATTTATTTGCAATTCAATACTTAGAAACCTTGCATAGATAAAGAAATACAGAAGCTGATGAAAGCTGTGTTATCGAAACTCAAAATCCTGTCCAAAATTATCTCAAAAGTCTCTTTAGCATGTCCAGATATATTCCGATATTCTGTATAACCCTTTGCCTACGGGAACTGGGTGGTCCCTGAACAAAGCCTATGGGAATACGAGAATTCAGTAGCCAACAGGTTAAACGGTAACATTCATAAAAAGTTACAAAATCATGCATTAGCTGAATATATCTATCATTCAGAGAATCCATTTCGGTAAATCTTGTAATCTTTTTATTTATTTATTTATATATAGATATTTTGGTTATAGTAGAAAAAAAAAATAAGTGGAAGACATCGAGGAAGGAAGTCTGTTTGCCATATGATTTGCTTTTTGTCCTCGATGCAGAGATAATGGAAGAATGTTGAATATAGATGAATACTGCGCTTAAAAATATTATCTACGTGATAATAGGATGGTATTTATACAAGTATTCTCATGCATGAGCTCAGACTGTTTAAGCTATGGAGCATATGAATGCATTTTGACATTTTCTTCATATTTAATGTTGCTGCAAAGTAGCTTTTCCCATGCTCTCTCTCTCTCTCCCTCTCTCACACACTATCTGTATGTCTCTCTCCCTCCCCTACTCTCTCTCTGTCTCTCTCTGTCTCTCTGTTTATCCCTCCTCTCTCTCTCTCTCTCTCTCCCTCTCTCACACACTATCTGTCTCTCTCCCTCCCCTACTCTCTCTCTGTCTCTCTCTGTCTCTCTGTTTATCCCTCCTCTCTCTCTCTCTCTCTCTCTCCCTCTCTCACACACTATCTGTCTGTCTCTCTCCCTCCCCTACTCTCTCTCTGTCTCTCTCTGTCTCTCTATCCCTCCTCTCTCTCTCTCTCTCTCTCTCACTCTCTCTTCCTTCCTCATCTTCCTCAAGTTTCTTCCTCTCTCCTTCATATTAAAATAAAATTTTGCTTCATTTTTATCTCATAGCCTGGTATATACATTCTTGTTTCATTTTTCTTTATCCATCTGTACTTCTGTCATTTTTCCCCCTTATCATATAAATGTAACACTAAATTGATATTATGTCCTTGTTTTATTTTGCATTGTATTTTCCTTTTTATTTTGCATTGTATTTTCCTTTATATAACTTTCATCCCCTCCCTGTATATTTATCTATGTATTCATCCATGTTTACATTTATATCTATCTACATGTACCTATATAATGTTCTGATATTTACTACTAGTAACTATCTACCTGTCTTTCTATCTGTATATCCAACATTTTACCTATATTCTAACATTTCAAATCTGCAAACATATCAATTTTCCTTTAGTACATATATTAAAATTCCTACAAAATGTATCTCTTAGCCTGTATACCTACGTGTACTAACATTTTATATGTACCAAAGTACATAAACATTTATCTATATACCAAATTAACATGTATACCTTCTTCTAACCACCAACCTGCATATCTATCTATCTACATGTACATCTATCTATCTATCTATCTATCTATCTGTCTATCTGTCTATCTATCTAATCTATCTATCTATCTATCTACATGTATGTATGTATGTTTGTATCTGTCTATCTTCCTATCTCTTTCTTTTTCTTCTTCCATTGCACATTTTATACGAGCTCAATATATCCCAAGATATATGTAAATTGCATGGCTGTGCATGGTTGCCACAGCCATTAATCTTTTCATTTAATGTTCTCAAATTGTTTGAATGACACAATTTCAACACAATAGAATACATTTGTGTATGTTATTAGACTTGACTTTGCTGGAGTGACACATATATTACTTCTATTTACCTAAAATTTCAAAAGACTGAAATGCAATTGCTGAATGAAGTGAATATATATCATATCTTGAATGTGATAATATTTTATTATGGTCATTCATGTTTGCATCATTGCTTGCCTGCCCATATTCAGTATCCATTTCTTCTCAATCTTTCCATCTTATCAAGCTGTGGATTTCACATTTCCTTGAAACATTTAAACATATAATTTGATTCAATTTCTATTTAGTTTACACATATTTATAATAGAAATAAATTAGATATTATTTCTTATATAGCAAAATACCATTTACTGCAGATATACATGTACTATGCTACTTTATTACACAAAATCAAGAGTTGGGTGATTTTCTTTCCTATCTTTATTATCTTTTTTTGCTTATCTCTCTCTCTCTCTCATATACTCTGCTCGATTAATTATATGAAGTATTCCTCAAACAGTTGAAGCAAATTGCTATGTCCAGCTGACATCAAATTGCATTGATGATATGCAAAGCAGTCTATGCAGATCAGTTTGTGGCAGTTATGCAAATCAAGTTATGCATATAATCCCAAACTGCATTGAAATTATGAAAACCAGTTTATGCAGACCAATTCTGATAGGAAACCCATGATATTATGCAAATCAGTTTTATGCAGATGACTTCGAAATGTATTGATAATATGCAAATGGATGTACATGTATGCAGATGACTAGTATGTTTACTAAACTTTGCAGATAACATAAAACTGTGCTGATTGTATACAAATCAGATAGCATGAGCTTCAAAGAAATCTGGATATACCCTGTTTATGAGCCTGTAAATAAAATTTGTACTCCCATTAACGAAACAGAAATTGCAACTTCCACGCATCAGGCGTGCTTCACAGTATAGTATGTCTTCTAAAAACTATGAGATACATGTACTTAATTACAAAAAATTCTATATTCACTACTTTTAAGTCTTAAGCAGAATTTTTTTTTTTCATTTCTAATCATCTCTTCTATGGGATGATTCCTCTTTCCCTGATTGCCGCAGTGCTGATATGAATTTTAAAAGATTGCCAAACCTGATGTAATGGTCACCTATAGAGAAAGACCACCTGTCTATAATGACCTTATTTTCATTTCTGTAGAATTTTGTTTTGCATTGAAATCTCTAGCAAAGGGAACCTTTTTATTTCCTTTGAGTGGTTTTGTTTGATACTGGGTAGACATATTGAAAGAAATAGGATGTTTAAAGAGAAGGTTGAGTTCTGGGAAAGGTAAAAAAAAATAAAAAATTGGGAGCTTTCTCATTCTTTTTATGTTACGTTTGGAAGATTATCATAGTAGAAATGTCCCCTGAAAAGGATTGCTCTATAAATGCCCTCACATTAAAGATATGACAAGAAATAGCCTAAATGTTCGGGCCGAATATTTGTGTGTAGTCCCATATACACATTTCTGTGTGCAGTGCATGTGGCTCTCAGCAGGACTGAGTCAATTCCTTACAAAACCTTACAGCATTACACCAATTCTTATGTGCTATGAAATCAATCAACCTTTTCCAATTGCTTTAAGACAGTTTCTTTCACAATTCAATTTCATGATCAGAACTCAACTTTATCTTAAACATGCATGTACATGTATCTGGTCAGCCTAGCTGAGTGTTTTAGACCCATTGCAAAAAATATGGGGGGGGGGGGCTTAATCTGGGCAGCCTTACATGCTGTTGACCCATTTCAACTTGCTTTATTTTTTTCTTCTGGGCCTTAAAAAATGGGGGGGGGGGGGGGGTGTTCATCCTATACTGAATACCCCATTTGAGGCTGTACTCATCCTATCTATGGACTTATCTTACTTTAATTTTCTTTAGCTGATTTTAACTTAATTATTTCAAATTATTTTTTTAACTTATCTTTTATACTAATTTTTTTGTTGTTGCACTCATAAAGATGATGGGATGAACCTGATTTCTCTTGATATTGCACAAACTTCACCTGTCTCCATGGGCTCTAGAGGTAGAATTTCATTTTATGAAAATCCATGTAATTAACCTTTAAAAAAATAACGGAGAAAATGAAAACATTAATATTAGGGATTGTGTGCCAGGCAAATAACTGATTATAGATTTAAATCTTCCACACGATTTGAGTTTTAACCCATTTGGTAGGATTTGATTTTGGTATTGCACACATTTCCACTGGACTCCAGCCAAAGTTATCGTGAGCTTGGTATTCAAAGTAGTAATGCAGGCCTACATGTAGAGCTATGGTGTTTTTTTTTTTTGGGGGGGGGGGGGCATTGATGGTGCATCCATCAAAAGTGTTTTGAAAATCAATGCCATAAAGAATCATGTGTTACATTTGTAGGTGATTATGATATTTTGTCCCAAGTCTGAAAACAGGAATTTTTTAAAAGGCAAATTTCTCTTTTTATACACACCAAGCAAAAACTTTTGCTTGAAGCTTTCTAATATGCTCTTTCTAGCAGTTTTTGATAGATCTATGAACAATGTAAGCACATTCATATTCATTCCGAAATGAGAAATGGTACTTTTAAACATCTTTTGTTGAGGAGAGAGAAATATTTGATGTGGGCAGGCAGGCATGTAGAAGTTCAATCGGTTGCTCTCAGAAACAGATAATCATATCTGATTTCACTTTCAACATCTGAAAATTGTATTTTAAAGGTTGACATGAGAAGCTTAAGGCAAGAATAGAACAAGCAAATTTCCATATAATTGTTTTTTAGTGATCAAACTATTGATAGTAGAATACAGTTTATGAATGCCACCTCTATAATTTTTGATGACCCCTGACAGTTGAACATATTTAAGAAATTGTCATATCCATGTTACAGTTGAAATATTTTGATTTCATGCTTGCTTACGTTGTTTATTTCTTTTAAAATTCCCACAGGTGCATTAGCGGGCGTCAACAATATGGTGAATGCCGTTACAGGTGGTAGAGGGTTGAGCCCAGACTCATCCCCTATCATGAAGAGGAAAGCTCGCCACTACTCCAATAACCAGAATGGGAAGAGTGGCCAAAGAGGTTCTCAGCAACCAGACATCATTGTAGAAGATGTGAGCAGCTTTGTGTCCAATCCAGACATCGAGCGCCGCTTAGATGACCTGCAGCGGCAAATGAACCGCTTAGAGGTCAAAGTGACGGGTGACATGAACTCAATTTTGGACATTCTTCACAGGATGCATCAAATGTATGCGTCGCCTCCTCAACTGCTCCCGAGTCGTGTCAGGCAGCAACGCCCAACCCTCCCCCGCATGCGCTCAGCCCCGTCCCACCCCAATACCTCTCACAGCTCCAGTTCCCCGGAGAGGAGCATCCTCAAGACACACAGCACGGACTTTCCCGCTCCCCCGCACAGTAAGAGCAGCTCCAGGCATGCACGAACTTCGGCTCGAAGCGAGCCCTCGTTGACGGGGAGCAGCGGGGTTGGAAGGCCGCCCCAGGATCGCGATGGAGGGGTATCGTCGCTGGACAGTCCGGAGTCGGTGGAAGATGGCCCGGTGAGCCGGCGGAGACCCAAACCCCCAGAGAGTCTGATCCTGTCGTCATTGTCTGACGTCTCTGTAGATAGTCACAGTAGTATACACTCAGAGGAGGCTCCTGTCTCTTCCCCTCTCTTTACCCAACCTGGCCACATACCAAAGAGCAGCTCCATGCCCGCATCTAGCTCCACCAGGATCTCATGGAATGGAGCTGATGGAGACTCTACCAGTCCTCCAATCAGGAACACTGATGTATAGCCAAACATGAAACATGGTCATAACTGACCAATCAGGAACACTGATACATAGCTAACCCTGAACAAGGTCATAACTGGCCAAGGAGGAACTCTGATGTATAGCCAACCCTGAGACATTGTCGTAACTGACCAGTTACATTAGGAACAGTGATGTATGGCCAACCCTGAAACGTGGCCGCACTGATCATTCCTCGTGAACAGAAACCCTGAGAAAAATGTCTGAAAATGCTAAAGAGGTTTAAAAGCAATTTCTAGACCAGATACCTTCATTAAATTTCTCACAGTGCATTCAAGATCAGAGCTGAAAAAAAGAGGTCAAGATCAGTTTCAAGAGAAACATGACAGAAATAAACAAAGAGTGTTTTTGGTGAATATCAGCAGTGTCAAAGACTCAAATGCAGTACATGTAATGTGAAAGATTTTTTAATGAGAAAGAGGAGGCAGTACTCTCTCGGTTTAAGGCTAAATCTAAGGTTTAAGACCTTAGCAGATGCCTCAAGCATCAGTGAAAAGAAAAGGAATACCAAGATCATTTCAGTAAATATATTGCAGGGTCTGTAATTCCTGTCACTATCTTGTAGAGAACTTGTGGTATGTGGAGCTTGCATCAACCAAGTTAAAATGACATTATCTTAATCACATATGTTTGTTATTATCATGTTGTTCATCATTTTCCAGTTTTCTTGTACGTGTCTAAGAAACAAAATAATTGGATGAGAGCAAACAGTTGAAGGAGAAAGGAAATGAGATGTATCCAGTTTCATGAATGCTTTGAACACTTTGACATGAGGTTGGATAATGCAGCCTTTTATAGAGACCTCTGACAATACAGGTTGGCCTCTGGGATAGAGGGAGGTGGAATTTATTTAGAATCGAGCATGAAGAAATGACACATTTGGTCTGCTTAAATATGTCTCTGGTAAATGTTACTTCTTTTGTGAAAGTGCTAGTAAAGGATGAGAGTGTTCTCTGTTATGATTATTTTATCCAGTCCAAAGGATGCAGTGGGAATGTTAGGACATTGTTTGTGATTGCAAACATTTTCAAAAGCGACAGGTTTTCTTGCAGAACTGCATAAAGTTAGCAATAAAACGAGAAGGTCACTTTTAAAATCAACATAACATGAATACTCCTAATAACAAAAGAAGGAAATAGTAAGGTCCAAAAGTACAATGAAACTGTGGTATAAAGACATACCCATGATGTGGCTGGTTGTAATAGCCAGGAAAGATATGTCACTGCAGTTAGTCAAAAGTGGAGGAAAGAACAAAGAATAGAGTTTTTAAAACAGTGCATATCAATGGAAGGTGATAGAGAGGCTAAGGTTTGGCAAGAGTTATATCATCATCCGTTTGGAGCCAGAAGTACAACTGATGGGACTTAATGCCCCTCGGGTTCCAAACAGACGATATGTTAGTGTTTTGACATTCAGAGTGATGGATTACTTTAAGGTTGTATTCAACAAGCAAATATATATGTTAGGTATGTGCAGAAGTAGAAAGAAGGGGGCAAGAATGCAAGATATTTCAAAAGATTTTCGATGAAGTGAATTCATAGAGATCATGAATTAAAATGCAATCAACAGATCTCGAGAAGAGCCGAGTTTTTTAGTGATAACATTTTTTTTTTCATTTTTAAATATGGTAAAACGTTAATGCAATTGATTTGCTTCAAGAAATAATCGCTCTTTGTAATGAATCCCAACTTTGAATCCAAGATTGTTGAGATGCTGCCCTTCTATGAGGCAGGGGCTTTTGTCAAATAGCTACAACACTTCTAGGAATAACATGCTGCTGCAAATAGAACACCCCCAAATGAAATTAAAATTAATTTAAAATGCTAGAGAACACTGGAATAGCAAAAGCATCATGCATGAGATGTAAATCAAAAGAGATTGCTGCAATATATTTACTTCAAAAAATAAGTGGAGTGCATGTTTCTGATGTATGAAGAAATGAAATGATTGTATTATAAACTGCCAAAAATGGGCCAACAAACCGTTAATCAAAAGGTGCAAACTTAAGAAGTTTTTAATTTCAGCTGTCCACTTATAGTTTCCAATCAGTGTGGCTTGCAGAAGGGAGCGAACAATAATTTGCATGCTGTGGCGTAGCTACAGGGGGCTACAGAGCGCACGCACCTGCAATCGCATGTCAAAAAAGGGGGAAAAGAAAGAACATGAAAGGGAGAAGGGGGAAAAGTACAAGAAAAGAAGATGAGGGTCCCCCTCCTGCACCCTCCTCTTATTGATGGCACTGTTAAATTGCATTTCATTGACAAAGAAAGACTGCCCCCCCCTCAGTGGCTGAACCCACGCTATGCCACTGAAAGCATATATTATCTTAAATGTGTTTTGATCAATTTGTCTTTCTTAGTACCTATGTAGTTTTTGTTTTTTTTATTAGTGGATGTTTTAAGAGATGTAGCATAGTGATTTTTAAAAATAGGTGAAAGACTTCTCGTTGACAATGCCATACTTTTTCCCATTTAGAACTATGTGCAGAGAACTAGGGATTTTCACATTCCTTATATGTTTATTTGTTTACTTGTTGTTTTTGTATGTTTAATTGGAAGTATTATTCTGTTCCTGGTACATGTCCTAACATATGACTTATGCTGGTACCATTGTAAGAAGGTGATCCCTTTCTCATTCACAGAATTGCAGAGAAGTGTTAAGGTTAATACAAAAGAACATGCACCACTCTGCCAAAAGTATTGATATATCAACTGAATAATGTAATAATAGTGGTGGATTACTCACGTAAACACACCTATATTCTACTAAAAAATTGAGAATATTTATTTGAGCTTATTATGGCTGAAACAATAATGCTGTAATGACATATTCTAGTTTTGCCACTTAACATGCATCGTTATGTAAAAAAAGCCTGCACTGTGCAAGACGAAATGCTGTGAAAATATGTTTCATCATTTGGTTGTTTCAGATATTACAGAAATATGCATATGTAAAATGGCATGGACAGAAAGCATTCTTCATATATATGTACGTATGTCTGTCAGTAGCCCAAATAAGTATACATCGTATATTTAGATGTACATGTACATGTAAATACTCGGTTAACGAAAGAATGGTTTTAACTATGTCTATTTGATTGGATTAGTGCCATTCTTGCACTCACTTGTCTCGTTATCAGAGCACATACACCTTGCGAAAGGGAGTAATGACATAGATGATGTGGCATAATAGTAATAATTCTCGATTTTTTCAATGAAAATTATGATATTCACGTGATATATTTTAAACAGTTTACATACATGTTACACATATGAATTGCACTTTTTCATTGTGCATAGGAACTACATGTATGCTCATGCATATTCAGTTTTCAAGCATTTTAATACACTTGTATCTCACAGCAACCGTATGCATGTAAATGTTTCGAATTTGAAGGTATCTTTCTTTTTAATGTGAAAGTCGATGCTGTATTCGCAAAGGACTACATAGTCTAACAATATTGATGTAAAGGAGTATAACTACTGGTATATGTCATAAATTTTTTGAATAGGAATATTGTAAAAGAAAAATTACCCCTACAATATGAGACATCACCTGCAAGAGACAAGCTTTTTTCAGTTTTAGTCATGACTTAAAATTATATCAGCTTGGTTAAAATAAATTTACCATAGAATTGGTTGACAATCACGTAAGATAAGTGTTAACTTTTGTTACTTCAGGCAAAAATATATAACTGTGTCCCTCTCTAGATTTCTGTGAAAAGTCATTTTGGGGGAGATAGAATATATGATAACTCTTAACAGCTAGAAATATATGCTGTATTTTCAATTTAATTATTTATTTTTCTCACTATTCTCCATACTACATGTAGTTGCATTTTTTTTCAATTTTTTATGTATTTTTTCCATTATATACTATTTGCTGTTCTAGACAAATGAAGCTGATGTGGAAATATGTAATACTATACTGTTCTCCCCTCAATCTGTTATTTTGTGTCCTCATGTTTCTATTCATTAACCCTTTCAGGACAGGAATTATGTAAGAGCTCAATTGATCATATTTTGTTCTTCAAATTGGCAACAATAATATTTTTCTTTTAGTGCTACATGGTTCTAATAAGGTGTAATGTCTTGAAAAAAATATACATGGTTAGGAACTTTGACAAAAAGTTGAAAAAATTGCCAATTTTGATAAAAAACAATGATTTTGAACCTCTGAATATGTTGCCATTTTAAGGATTTTAAAGCTTATTCTCCTTTTTAAAATTCCTGGCATCAAACGCAATATGGTCATGCAACAAAAATGGACACAGTGTGTGCAGAAATTTTTGCTCTTTCTACTCGTGTATCTGGAATATTTTTTAGGGCTCTGGATCAAAAGTTATTGAGCCAAACCACAAAATGTGGTCAGTTGTCTCGAAAGGGTTAATCACAAGGTGTATTTGTCTATTCACTGGTAGTACACACGATAATAGGTAGATACAATGTAGCTTGCCATTGCTTGAGTTTCTGAAAAAGGATTTTCGACACGATACATGTGTGTCAATTGGTAGTTAATTTCAACACTTCTATTCAAGAAAAATGAAACTATGGACATTTATATCCTCATTCTAAATAAATTGCTCCTTAGTGGTTTTTGCTTACATTTGTATTTTCAGTAATCATTTGGGAAGAAAAATATATCAAACATTACAAATTCTGTATGCATACCATATATACATGTAACTATTTATCAACCATTGATACAAGCAATTTTGTAATATTATATAAAGTGTGTGATATTTTGCTATTGGCAGAAGAGGTTGTTTCATATTGTATATTATGTGTTTGAAGTATATATTTCGAATATGCTGAGGCAATGTTATGGCGCAATACAATGTAGCATCTTATAAACCAATTTCTTTTTCTTAGAAAGGTGATATATCAACCATTTGCAAGCATGTAGAAACAGGGTGACATTCAGCAGGGCAAAAAAAAAAAAAATACCTGTTGCAATTTTCACATTTTCCTTCAGTTTGCAATGGCATTCATATTGGCAGTATTCCAAAATCGCTTTACATAAGACTTAAACAGATCACAGATACATTTACAAGAGTACACATAACACTCTATATAAACTACTTTTGATATGTGTTAGCATCAGTCCTTTCATAATTTTGGAATATTATTTTCCACCAAGAAGCTGTTATTCTAGGAGAGTTACAACTGCATTCAGACCCCTTGCAAATGGTTGATATCTTTATATTTCCCAAAGTTTTATACCTCAATCAAGAAGCAGACTTTGTTTTTAAAAAACAATCAAAACATTAATTGTTTAACATGATACATAGTGATTTTTACAGGAAAATGTGTTGTGTTATTAGGAAAAGATGATTGACTAGGGTCAATGAACATGATACATAATGAATTTACAGGAAAATATGTTGTGTTATCAGGAATGGATCCACAACAAGCATGATGTACCAATTATACTGAGGTTGCACTGAATTATCAGTTTCTGATCTGTGTGTAGAATATCCATTTGTAAAGAACTTTAGGAACCCTGTATTAAATAACACACAACAAATAGATAAATATCTTATTGTTTTAATCACAGCTCTTTTCAATATTGTTACTCACTGTAAATTTTGCCATATCTTATTCAAATTATATCATACTGGACTACATTTTTGTGTCATTATGTAACCAGGTGTAAGATCATTTTGAAATAAAAATCCTCACTGTAACCAAAGTTTTTGTTTTTAGATTCCTATGCAAGATTCAGTAGAAAGTGCAGATAACTATGGTATTATTACATTGTGCATTAATGATCTAACTTCTCACATATTTCTGCTTAACCTAGTATTTAGGTATGATTAGTCTTATTCCACTCTGATGATTTCAAGTGAAAATTTTCTAAAATTTAACCTTTGAAGATTCTCCAGATCTGATCTGGAGTGATACATGATTTAATTTCTCTGGTTTGATGCTTTTTGAACATGTTTTCAGATTATTGAAGTACTGTGTAATATCGTATAATGAATTTCAGTGTTCTAAAAATATGGTAAAATTGTAACAAATGAAAATGGGTGTCATGAATGAGCTTTGTAGTTTAAGAAAAGAATTGTGTGTAACCCAAAAATCTCAATATTTAAATAGTATTACACAATCCGTCTTTCATTTCAGAAATTTTGATCAGGTTGTTTTTGTAGATTATTAGCATTGAAACCCATTCACCTGCAGATTCTTTTCAAACAGATTGATATTCGTGAAAGCAAACTAACTTTAGGCCTGGTTTAAACCCGGCTATACCGGAGCCAGTCCCATGTCTTTGATAATGATAACGATAACTGTAAATATCAAATCAGCCTTTTGAAGTTCTGTGGAAAAGGTATTGGAAGGTGTGATGCTTGCTGATTTATGCATAAACTCCGGGAGACCAATTCATAGTTACTGTTATCTGTATCGTTATGATGATATGGGATCAGCCCCTACAAGAGCATGAATTTAGTCCACCAATTTATTCAGGGCCAAGTGTCAACCTCTTCACCTTGTAAAAATTGCCATATGTAAACTAAATGTAAGAAATGGGAAAACAAAAATTGTGTAACCATGAAATTAATTTGTCATTTTCATTTGATAACTAAATAAGTTTTATTGTTTTGTGCTATATAATTCAGTAGCTCAGTAATTTGTACAAAAAGAGAGAAGTTGACACTTAGCCTTAGATAAATCAATGGACTAGGTTAAGCCCGGGTTAACTCATGCTGCTTTCAAGTATTATGAGCGAGTTTAAAGATTTTATACAATGTTTCATCTGTTTTGTCATCTTTGACCACCATGTCATAATATGGCTGAATTTTACACATTTTCAGTTATGTAGAACTTCAGCAGAAAATATTATTTGCAGCAGGGAATAAGATATCAAATATATATATGTGTACATTTGAATGTAAACCATAGTCAAAATTGTACAAGAATATAAGCTGCATTCAATATGTGTGATTCAGAAAGTAGCAACGGATCTGTTTGTCTAACATTATGGAAGCAATTCTGATTGAGAACACAAAGTTGAAATTTTTTCTCACAAATGACTGTTTGTTTCTCTATTTGTTTGGGTATTTTGTTGGTTTGATTGTGCAATTATGTTCTTGCCCTTAATCAATTAAGTTGTATTAATTTGAATTCATGGGTTTATAAGTTGTTCACCATCGTCTCACGTTGAGTGCAATGTTGCCTTGTTGGGTTTCTTTGCTGTCTTGTATTTGTAACTTTTGCCATGCAGAATCGTTTATTTTGTCTTTTTACCTGAAGTGCTGTTGATTTCATAAAACTACTTTTGAAAGTTGAATTTTTCGTCTTTTATTACAGAACTGTTATTTGTTTCAATTTTACATTCCCTAAGCACCCCTAATTAAAAGTGCGTCAGTCTGTACATCTATTGATATTTTGTTGATGTTCTTTAATGAGGACCATCCCATTTGTTGTTATAGGGATGCCCAGGTACGTGAATGGTAATTTTTTTTTTTAAACTAATTTTTGTGTTTCCCACTCCTCCAATTTTAGGATAGCAATGCAAATTTTCTTGAAGGGAATTTTTCTGTTTTGATTTTGAGTAGTGAATAGTTGTAAGATTACTCTAGAGTTTTAAACATTTCATCAACAGGTGTTGTTTTATATTTGTCAATGATATTGTCATTAATTATGAGGCAATCTATTCTATACGAATCAAACTATGTGTGCTATATAGTACATACTTATCTCTGCCATATATTTCTCTGTTTTCAAGTATGTATTTTTATCGTCATTTGGAGGATTGTATATTATGAGAGAAAGTATGGCACTTCCATTTATCTATTGCATAATTGAAAATAGCTACATGCAATTTTTTTTAAATGAAAGGAACAGAGCGAGAGTGAGAGGGATAGAAGCAAATTTTGTTGTACAGGTTGTATATAAACATTACGTATGACGTGTATTGTAATTATGTGCTTCAATTTGATTGTATATCAAAGCAATTTAATGACAACAAAATGTTACCGAGGTTTCTTTTTAATATGGTAGAGAGTAAAAATGCAAGCGTTTTTACACAATTATGACGTTTCATCTTTTGTTTCTTGTTTTGTATTGTAGGTGTTCTGGAACTGGGATGAAAGAGTGATAGTGGTATGGAGAATATTAATAGTGATGGATGAATAAAAAGAGGAAAGGATGGGCAAGATATGTGACAGATGATAAGATGGAATAAGATAGACGAAAGATGAAAGATGAATGAATGGAAATAATCAAATTAAAGGAGAGAGAGAGATTGAGTAAGATAGAGAGAGGGAGAGAGAGAGAATGAGCGATAAAGAGAAAAGTGGTGAGAGTATGAGAGACAAAGAGAGAGAGAGGGGGGGGGGTGGAAGAGATGAGAATAAGAGAAAGAGATCCACAACAAATTAGATTGAAGCCCAAAACCTTTGCTAAACAAAGCTTCCTTTTAAATGGTAAAAATGTCTCGATAAACACTCATTTTCCGCCACCCCCATTTACTCCCCCTCCCCCTCACAATTCATTCACAATACCTAGCACTATATATATATATAACTCATTTCGTCTGTCAATGCAACAATCCATGACACAATACGTTGATAAACATTGCGCTTCATTAGACAGTCGGTTTAAAATGTCACATGAAAGTTTTGGCAAACAACAGTCTTTCGTTTGGGATTCCGGGAGGGGGCGGGGGCCCAAGAGGTGCAAATCCCCTGTATTTTGGTATGGATTGATTAGGAAACGAGGTCATGATATTGTATCACTTTTTTTGCGGGGGCACTATGGTATATTGGTGAAGGCTCTTTGACTCTCGAGAAGTTCTGGGTTCGATCCTTGCTTGGTACTTACATCGATGGATAAGGTGTTGTTTACCCACATTTGTCCCTCTCAACCTAGGTGTATTCAATGGGTACCTATCAACGCTGGGTAAATAATGATTGCAGGGCCGGCGGGAAGAACAGTATTATATTGCTGATGAGCCTTCCCTTGGTAAATTCAGTTTCAGTTTTCAGTTTAAAGACATTTATTTCCAACTTTTCAATATACAAAGTAATAAATGAGCAAAAATAATGTACATGTATTTTTAACAAAAAATATGACTAAATATGCGACAAAATATATGACAAAATAAGATTATTATTATCATTAAAAAGTGAAAGTAAGTTCTAATTAGGCCATGGATAGCCGCATTGCTCGTAAAAGGATTCAGACGTTATAATAATCTGCCCTAATTAATGTGGATTAGATCGGAGAGTAGGTCATGATATTGGATTAGTTGTAACCCTTGTTAAGTGAAGGTTGTAATTACATACGGACAACCGCACTGCTCATTAAAGATGCGTGTCTGTTGTTGAATTCCTAGATTTTGGTATAGAGAATGAACCCTCAGCCCTTGATGATTGACTATACCCATTATGTAGTCTAAGCCCATCGACATTGAGCAGATCGATTAGAATTGATTGACATAGGCTTTGATGGGTGTTTTCTACATAGCTAAGGCGGCCACATGAAGGAGTGAGATTAACTACCACGACTACGCTCGCTCGCACTTGTATAATTATGAATCAAATATGGTAATTTCTGGAGAAAAATATGCTCGGTCGCAATGCGACAGCACTGATTGATTGATTGATTGATTGATTTTATTTGCCAAGCCTCTAACATACAACAATAAAAGAATATCAGAACAAAATTATGTAAGCTTGAACAGGATAACCCACGAAAGCTCGAGAGCTTATTTCCAGTGGGGTCCCCAACATACAAAATTAATTAGTTCAATTTGTATTATTTACAGACTGAGAAGAAATTTTTTTTTAAGAATAATAAAAATGATAACAAAAACAACATTTATAACATGTAATAATGATTATAATAACAACAACAATAATAATAATAATAAGAAGAAGAAGAAGAAGAAGAAGAAGATGATGATGACGAGGAGGAGGAGGAGGAGGAGCAAAAAGAATAATAAAGAATATGTTGAATCTCTAAAACGTACAAAAACAAAAGTATATACAAACTTAGACAGCATGAACCTGGCAGAGAAAAGAAAAGTGTTCTTTCTTCTGGCAATTTCAATCATATACCATGTCATTTGCTTCTCTCCTCTGACTCTCAAGTGATAGGTATTCCCTTAATTTCCTCTTAAAAAGAGCAAAGTTTTCTATTTCCTTTATATAATTAGGAAGGGTATTCCAATGTTTGATGGCAATGTAATAAAACGAATTTTCAATGCTACCTACTCTTTCTGGTAAGTTAAAGTTGAATCTGCTATTTCTTGTATCATAATTATGTAAGTCAGTAACAAGATTGAAGTTGGATCGAATATAATGATTTGACCTAGTATGATATATTTTATGCACGTGATGCAATACGAGTTGTTTTGATCTTTGGTTAACTTCAAGAAAACCAGCTTTAGAAAGTTCGCTGTAGCCAACATGAGTTCTTGGACCAGAACAGTTGATGAATCTCACCATTTTGTTCTGTATAATTTTCAACTTCTTTTGTTCTAACTTGTTTATGTTACTATACCATACAGGGTTAGCATAGTCAAACAAACATTGAATAAGAGCAAAACAGAGTATACGTCTTGCTTTTAAATTCAAACAATTTTGATATCTGTACAAAAATTTTAGACGAGAATTTGCTTTTTTACAACTGATTCTACTAAAGAAGAAAATGAAATTGCGCTAGCCAACTCAATGCCTAAATACTTCACAGATTCTTTTCTCTGAATTACTTGATTATTGTGTGTCACTTTGAATTCAAATGACTTTTTAGAACTACTTTTAGAACAAAACAAAATGCTTTCTGTTTTGCCCAAGTGTAAAGAAAGCTTATTATCAGTCATCCAATCGACACATGTAGATAGCTGTTCACTGAGCTTCTCCTCAAGAAATTTTGGATTCGGATTTGAATAGAGTAGTACGCTGTCATCAGCGTACAATAATAGTTTACAGTCTTTTATACAAATACACATATCATTGATATAACTTGTAAATAGAATTGGGCCTAAAATGCTTCCCTGAGGAACACCGCATGTTATCGGCATTAGTTTGGAACGAATATCATGAATGGCCACTACTTGGTGTCGATTAGACAAGTAGGATCTGAACCATTCTAAACTTGTCTTGTTAAAACCCATTATTTCTAACTTTTTCAACAAGACGCCATGATTAACTGTATCAAAAGCTTTTTGCAGATCAAGGAGCACCATACCAACAAAGCGCCCTTGGGAAGTTTCTGTCCTCAAATAATCAGTTAAATGAATTAGACATGTTTCAGTCGAATAGTCATGTCGAAAGCCAGATTGAAATTCATAAATTATATCATTTTCTTTGAAGTATTTTTCAATTTGAACACAGACCGATTTTTCCAGAATTTTTGATGCTACGCTTAAAACACTAATAGGTCTATAATTGGTTACATCAGTTTTATCTTTCTTTTTATAAAGTGGAGTCACTTTTGCTATTTTCATATCCTCAGGAAAAGTGTTCGTCAAGATAGATAGGTTCATTAAGTAACTTAAAGGCTTATATAAAACCTTCGCACCATCTTTCAGAAATTTAGCTGGAATCATGTCTAACCCAGTACTTTTTGATATATTTAATTTATGTAACTCATTGAAAACAAATTGTTCACTGATTGGTGATAACTCAAAGCTGTTTTCAAGTACACCTTTTCTTTCGTAAAACTCACGAATACAATCATTGTCTGCGCTGAAAAGATTTTTACAAGGAGGGAGTTTGTCTACTAATTTGGCGGCCACATTTGTAAAATAAGAATTGAATTCATTAGCAATGGCCATCTTATCATGACATAATTCCCCATCGATTGTAATGACAGATTCTTGTTCTTTTCTCTTCTTACTTTTTAATCCTAAGCTTTTCAGATTCTGCCAAAGTCTTTTCGAATCTTGTTTATTTTCTTCTATCTTGTTTTGTAAGTATTCTAGCTTAGCCTTTTTCACCTCTCTTTGGACCATATTTCTTAATACTCTGTATCTTTTAGAGAGCGTCTCATCCTTTGCTATAATTAAATGAATCATTTAATTATATCCATTCTATAATTAAATGAATAGATAACAAAAGATAAAAGTATACACTCTCGCTTGCAAATCAAAGAGAATCCTTTGCAAGACATTTATCAGGATGGAAGGGTATAATAATGTCTCAAAGACTCAAACGTCAATTTTTCAGCTTTGCATCTACTCTTTGTAGGCGCCCCTTTCATTTTATTTCCATCAAAATGGCGACCCCATGGATGGATGTCTAGCAAGGAAAGACACAGTTTAGATAGATAATTCTTTTTACTAAGTAATCAAATAGGTGCAGTTTCAAAAAGTTTGGACCTCGATCTCCTTTTTGTCATCACTATATTTCATTATCTTTTAATATTATTTACTTTTTAAAATATATATAATTTATTTATTTCAATTAATTTTTCCAATTATTATTATTATTATTATTATAATTATTATTATTATAATTATTATTATTATTATTTTTGTCATTATTATTATTATTATTATTATTATTACTATTATTATCATTATTATTATTATTATTGTTATTATTATTATTATTATTATTATTATTATTATTGTTGTTGTTGTTGTTGTTGTTGTTGTTGTTGTTGTTGTTATTATTATTATTATTATTATTGTTATTATTATTGTTATTATTATTATTATTATTATTATTATTATTGTTATTATTATTATTATTATTATAATTATTATTATTATTATTGTTATTGTTATTATTATTATTATTATTATTATTATTATTATTATTATTATTATTATTATTATTATTATTATTATTATTATTATTATTATTATTATTTGGGGGCATTCTAACAAACGGAACCAAAGTGATGACTTTTTTATAGACACGCCTAGTTCGAAACATCACTGATCATATCAGGCGTGGCCTTGTCCACTGGCGAATTTAGAGGGGCACGACTGCCCGGCCTCCTTTTAAAACGATGTGACATATGCCTACCTAAGTACACAAAAGAAAACATATGCCCCCTTGCAAATTTTCGACCAAAAAGGATCCTTAAAATGCTAATAACTTAAAAGAAAGAAAATCTGATTGTCAAAACTGCCTGCATTGTGCATTGCCGCCGCCCCCACCTCCTTTTACAAAAAACCTGGATCCTCCCCTGGTGTAAAACATGGTTCACGTCTTTATTTCACGTTATAAATAAACGAAGTACATGGATGGAGGCCTACTCAATAATAGTGACATGTTAAAGGAGTTCTTAACTCATTATTTTGTTGTAACGCCATGACCAAAAAACATAATCAATAAACCGTCAGGTAGCCTTTAATCATTGATGTCATCTCTTTGAAACTCTGAGCGATCAGGCAAAGAAAGAAAGCTAGATGAATGGCTGCTCCAAAACAGTCCTTTCGAAAGCAAGCCAAGCATAATCGAAGATTAGAAGAATTATATTGTAGAAACTCATGCGGTTTCCCCTCAGGTGTGAATCGTCATAATAGAGCGAGATCACTCGCTCTACTGGAATCCTGAGGTGGAATGCGATATCAATCGTTAATTTTCTCCATACACTATTTTAGTTTGCTCTTTATCAGACGTGTTCGTTCCAAATGCTGACACGCGCGGAATATGTGTTTTAATTATGAAAAACAGAACGCATGAGTTACACCTGTACACTTACGTTACGCACGGTCAGGTGTATTGTTTATAGCAATGGACTTGCGAAGGTGGTCATTGGATACCGGTGTACTTGGGCCTGAACCAGCTTTCAACTTGATAAAAACGATATTTCCGAGGCGTTAATAGGCACAATCTCCTTGATTAGATGGTAAGTGTTATCATCTTGATATATTCAACTCTGTGGTTCTATTGAAATGAGCAAATGAATTGGCTATAATATTTCTAGATTCTTATTAAAGTGGAAATAAAATTCACTCATGATTTCATATTACATAGTAGGGAACAACTACCGAAAATCAATCGAATTACAACAAAATAAGAATATAAAAGGAGAGGGAGAAATAAAAAGTGGAGAAGGGAGAGAGAGCGAAAGAGAGAGGGACAGAGAGAGAGAGAGACATAGGGCGAGACAGAGACAGAGTGAATCTGGAAGAAATAGTTTACAAGGTGGGGGTGGGGGAGGGGGGCAACATAACATCAATGGATCTGAGGTAATCGTCTTTTTTAGACCTTCCCCTATAATCGGGCCAATGTTACACCATTTTAACGATGAACATCCGACTTGGGCATTTATCTAATTGTAATCTTATTGCCTTACTCTGTATTATATTTTAATCGTTACGTTCATCATTCCCCTAATTTTATCTTATTTCCATAACTATTTCATTATTTCAGTGCTCTTCTATATGAATTAATGAAAGAACTATTACCAAAACTTGATAGTAATTCAAACACGATAAAAACTACTTTCGAAAAATAAACTCAAGGGCAATTTCAAAGGCCTATTGTACTGCCCATAGAAATCTTGTTCGGATTACGTAATACGCCATTTTAATGTTCGCACATTTCTAAAGGTGATAGACAGGGCTATTGAAATTGTCTTCATTTGATTTTTCGAAAGTAGTTTTTATCGTGTTTTCAGTATACATGTGAAATATAGTTCTTTGGTTATAGGACACCACTAGATAGCGTTGCTGCTAGTAGGGTGCGGCGCATTTTATTTCATTGCTCTGCCTATACTTTATTCATATTTTAATCATTTTCTAATTCCTCCTCTTAATATCATACTTAGTCGCTATTTTATTGTCCTCATTTTCTCCGTATCAAATACCATATAATTATGAATGAATACCTTATTTCTCTAATTCAAATAACACTTTAAGCATGGAGGATGACGTAGAAAATAACGTCTGAGCAAGCGAAGAGAATAGTAGGAGGTAAAACAAATGTAAACATGGCAAATATAATCCTATAACCACTGGCGTACTGGTGGGGGCTAAGTTCCACGACCAAGAAAAAGACAAAGAAAAAAAAAAGAAGAAAAGAAATGAGAAGGAAAGAAAGAAGAGAGAAGAAAGGTGGAGGAACTAAGGAAAAGGAAGGGGAAAAGGAGAGAAGGAAAGAAAGAAAGAAAGAAAGATGCTAAGATAAGACATCCATTTCTTTTACCCTTGGCTAGAAAAAAAATGTATTTTTCTGATTACAGTAGTACGTCTTTTAGAACGTATAAATAGATGAATTTTCTTAGTATCTCCCCTTCCACCTACAAAAATATGCATCTTTTGCATGGAAGATATAATTTTGTTTATGACACTTAACTTATAGGAGGGAAACTTTCCTTTAGTACCCAAACCAGCCACTTTACAATAGGCTCAGACAATATCGTGAAATTTCTTTCAAAAACTGAGGGAAGTACAGGGGCCGCGGAGCGTTTTTGAAAGTGGGGCGGGGGGGGGGGGGGGGTGGGGGCTGATTTGATTTCACTCATTAATGACAATTTTCGAGCCTTTTTTCCTAGATTTTTTTTAACGTGTCTCCTCAAAAAAGTGTGAATTAAGGTTCCAACAACACTACTCATGCTCCGAAGTGCTCTAGAATGCAAACTTTCACTTTTCAAAACATCCTCTCCGTAGTTTAATACACTTAAAGGGAAGCTTGAGTTCTGGGAAAGATAAAAAAAAAAAAAAATTGTGAGCTTTCTCATTCTTTTTATGTTAGTTTGGAAGATTATCATAGTAGATAATGTCCCCTGAAAAGGATTGCTCTTCAAATGCTCTCATATCCAAAATATGACAAGAAACAGCTGAAATGTTCGGGCCGAACATTTGTGTGTAGTCCCATATACACATTTCTGTGTGCAGTGCATATGACTCTCAGCAGGAATGAATCAATATCTTATCATTTTGGTGATTCCAAAACCTTACAGCATACATCAATTCTAATGTGCTATATAATCAACTTTCTCAGTCGCTTTGAAACAGTTTCTTTCACAATTCCGTCTCATGACCAGAACTCAACTTTATCTTTAAGCTTTAAATTAAAGAAAATCTATATATTAAAAAAAGGTATTACATAGGCAGAGTGGAATCGTCCCCCGAAATCGAAAGTCGAAAAATATTAACGATGATTTAAATTGTCTGTCCCCATAAGAGGAAAAAAGGAAAGGGCGGATATTAAGCTCAAGGGGGGGGGGGGGGGGGGGGGGTCATCAAGTGTCTTGTCAGTGATTTTTTTCCCCTACAAATTTGCTCTCAGCCAATCAGATGCAAAGATTTCAGTAGCTTATAACAGTTTTTGCAACTTGTCAATGATGACAAGTTTTATGAAACAGGGCCCTGAAATGCAAAGTTTCAAACTACAAAAAATGAAATTTTCTTGCTCGGTCGCTACGCGATCTCGCAAAATAGAGTATTATTTTAATTCAGCAAGGGCAGTGGATAAGTGCAACATTTTCATGCGTGGTACAACAAAATGCAAAGTCTTCTTGTTTGTGGGAGAGGCGAGAATGTACCCCCTCCCCACCCCACAAAGGATTTGTATAGAGTATGTATTGCGTTCCCGGCGCTTTAGAAAATACCTCAATTTTTACTGGCTCAACCCCCTCAAATTTTTTGGCTCATTACGCCACTGCCTACAACACATGAATTTATTTTATTTTCGATTATCGTATGTTTAACCACAAAATTTATTCAATATATCAGATAAAAGAAGGCAAGTCTAGGGTATATCCCATACGTTACCAATTATTAGGGAACTGTATTATGGAATAGGGAACATAAATTTACATAAAATATCATTTTATTTGATATCTTGTCTGATTCCAGCTTCGAGTAGGGCTATCAGCTTGATGTACAGTCATCCGGGTCCTGTTTCATAAAACTTGTCATCAGTGACAAGTTGCAATAACTTATTACCACCCAAACCCTGGTTCTGCTGCCGCTGTTTAAAATGTGAAAGTTTATTGGATGTGTATTAGGTGTGGTGTCTCCGCATGAGAAAGAAAGATATGGATTTATATTCCTCCTTCGAAAGAGTGGTAGCAACGACCTTTAAAAATATTATGATAGTTCTCTGCAGTTTGCAACAATTAAAGTGAAGCTCTCAATATGTTTCATCAAAGGTAGTAGGCCTATCCTGCAATATTAATGATTGCAAAGTCACTAAAAAGGAAAAGCAAATAGAGAAAGAGTGAAAAAAAAAACAGACTCGCCAGTCACGTTTTCTTACACACAGCTTGATAAATAGATCGGAATTTGGAAGAAGAAGAAGAAGAAAAAAAAAAAAAAAAAAAAAACACACCACATACTGGAATGGGAGGAATAACATTGAACGTGCCTAAGGAAAGGCGATCGGTGATGGCGATCGATACTGGCAGCCTAGATAACACTCTGTGTTACAAAGGATGCTATATTGATTCAGTCTGGCCACAGTCTATGTTCTATGTTGTGCGGTAAACATCCCGAGGTGCAATTGATCCCGCTATAAGGTTTTAACAAAGAAAAGTACACATGTTTTGCTACCCACAACATGTTCAAGTCATTACAGTTATTCTTGCTACGCTATATTTGTTATTCATGACCTGTAGATGACGACGCTTAATTAAATTATCTATCTTAGGTTTTGACAAAGAATGGCTTGTGAAAAAAAAAATAAAAACGATTATATAGATACTAGGAAGCAGAAAATTTGTTAAAGTACACAAGTATATTTACAGTATATATACATGTACTTTGTATGTCTTTTTTTATATGCACGGACTTGCAGAAGAACAGCCATTGGCTGAAGCAAGTGTTTCCGTGTTGAAATGAAATAAAATAAATGAAATAATAACATATATATATATATATATATATATATATATATATATATATATAAATATATATTTAATATTATGTATGTATGAAGGTAAAGTCAGTGTTCTGCTTCAGAATATTTGAAAATAGATGATGAAGTCGAAACACATAACGAATTCCGTGAGAGTATAGAAAATTCGAATTTTCACCCATAGGGCTTCGTCAGGAAATTAAATATATTTGAAAAGCGTCCAACATACGCTAACAGATATATATATATATATATATATATATATATATATATATATATATATATATATATATATATATACTAAACAGCGAAGAAAATGCTAATTGGGAAAGGCTATATAGGGAAGGACTGATTATTCAAATCAATCATTTACATCTAGCATGTCTAGCAAAGTACGTGTAATTTCTGCTTGAGATGCACTTTAATCCAAAAAATTACTAATTAGCATTTTTACGTTTAAGCCAATCTTTATACACTTTACGAAGAAAAATAACCATGCAGTGCTCACTCAAGCGTCAATTGTTTCCATAGCCTACATACTGTATCATCCTATGAAATGAAGCTGTTGTCCTTTTTATACATTCCATATATGCATTGGCCGCATAGCACGCTCTTAATGTTTTGCGTGCACCGAATATACATGTATTAAAAAACAGGGATCCACGAAAGTTTTATTTTAAATAATCAAATGTAATCACATTGTTCCTTATAACAAAAATAATAAAGATAATTAAGGATTGCATTTCTCTCGCCTCCTAACCCCTGCTCCTCTTTCCATTCATTTTTTTAAGTGAACAAAGAATTCCCCTCGTTTACGCCATGTTTGGCAAAGACGTTTACTTTTCTTTTTTATCGGAAAATGCGTTCGATTCTTCAAATCAAAGAAATATTTTATATTCAACTATTTTGTTAAGAGTGTACTTACGTCAGTGGGCAGGTGGAACGTTAGTGTGAAGGCTCCAACATATATCTTCATCACAAAAGACCCGGTGACTATTTTACAGATTAACTGAATAAACAGCGACTTGAACATCTGCGCATACCGTGAGATGAAATACATAAAAGTTATTTAGACGCAATTCGTTCTTTGGGGCTCTCATCACAGTCCAAAAGTATTAATACATTTTAAGGAGTCTTATGATTTGTAAGAAAAAAAGAATTTAACAATTTTAAGGGTTTCTTTTCAAAAGGTGTTTATCCACGTTTTGCGATTTTTGTAGTAAACATATAAATTTGTCTTTACCCTTTTCCTATGTGACCAAAATATACTTTTAGAAAAAAGATTGAATGCGATAATATGTCTTTCATCCCAAGTGTGAGATACACGTGTTCAATGAAAAAATCAAATTCCGGTCAAATAATGATTTAGCGCTATTTGAAACCGAGCTATTCATTGTATGAATTCAATTCAGATAAGGAATGGCTCTTTGTAGGCATGGTAGGCACCCCCGCAAATCAACACCTAAGCTCATTTGTCGCATGGATTTTAATTTGTTTTTAAAGAAAAAGGAGATCGATTATAGTTTTCAATAGAAAATGTCGGCCAACTGCCCGAGGTTACAATTCGACTTACTTTTGAAAAATTCGAAGCAGTTATTTATCCCTTTAATATTATTATTGCAGGCAGTGTATATATTTTACTATTTCATTTCTACCTTCCTTCTTGTTTTTGCTTCTTTTTTCTTTATGGCCTATAGCAAAATTGAAATGTCTACATGACTGCATACATATTTCAGGACACTATCTTTGATATTGCCCCATTCCTTTTTTAAAAGTCCTTAATTGAAAATATCAAATTATCATCTTACGTTATTTTTTTCCCCACAACACCCATGCCCCTCTCCCGTCTCCCGAATTCCGTCTTATTTTTAAAGTTCCCTGTCCGATTTTCCCATTTTCTCTGTCTCTTTAGCCAATTGATTCAGGCGGCCCATGTGCCCCCTGTAGCTACGCCCGTGGTTTCAGTAACAAATGGAAATAATCTTCATTATCTTGTTTTTAATGAGAACTGCAAAAGGTGATCGCGATCAGTATACTAGGAGGGGATTTCTGTAATAAAGGTAGTAAGGTACAGTGGACCACGCACATTTTCAAGAAGACATAAGAATATCATATGTATGAATATATATGATTTGCAGGGTTATATTCAAGTCGATCTATTTTTCATGCCTCAAACAACGTCTTGACACACTACATTTTGTCATAATAATTGGTAAATATTCTATCCAACATTAAACTTGACAGAAGGCGAGGAAGGGAGACACACATAGAGGATTTTTTAAAAAAGAAACATGCATTTCATGGAACACATATCTTGTGTCACGTGAGTTTCACATAGTAGGTTCATACAAAATCATCAAAATGTCTCCAATTGTACAATATAAAGTTATACTATATATATATATATATATATATATATAGTATGTAGGTGTGTGTGTGTGTGTGCGTGTGTGTGTGTGCGTGTGTGAGTGTATGTGTGAGACACACGCACACACGCGCACGCATGTATAAAATATATTCATGTATAGCTTTTAAATATTTTTTTTTCTCCCATCATTCATATTTCAGATGCAGGCAGCTCGAGCGGTGACGTATGCCGTCACAAGTCGCCGCTGATATTTCAATTCCGCACTGAGCTAGGAAATAAAAGTCGGAAACAATGACACCTGCAGACGGCACATCAGACATCATTCATCGCGAGTCCTAATATTTTCCCGCCAAAATATGAGCAGCTCGCACACTTGTTTATCTTTGCAAATTTGTGGATTAAATCAAATTTGAGTCCACTGTCTGGACAAGACACGTTTGACTGTATGTGAAAATGTGAGCAGCTCGCAAATTGTTTCATCCTATGTTAATTCTGAATCGGCTAGAGGTATCCAAGTTTGCGACGGTAATCGAAACTCAAAGCAAATAGTTTGTGTTAATAAGTGGTTCACACAACAGCTTTCACACAGCGGAGGGAATTCTTTAAACGACGAGGAGGTATCTGTATCACTTCGCCATACATTCTACCAGCGACAGAAAACTGATGAGTTATGCTTTTATTAGATTTCTGGGACTGTCGAAAATGAGTTAGAGATACTAAAGACACAATCTCCTTCAAGGAGAATTTGTAATAGGAATCATTAGTTTACGCGAACATTTGATTGCTGCCACTGTGGATGGATCAGATTGTAGACACACTTGTGCCCTGGTTTCTATCCAGTCTGTTTTGTTTTTTTTTTTCTTCTTCGTATGATGAGGATGGAAAACTGTCATTGACATTTGTGGGAAATTAAGCATGCGAGGAGACGACAGGGCATGGATAGTGCAGACAAGGTCATTGGCATGTTCCGCACGACAGATTTGTCTCAGATGACTCATTTTCTTCTTATCTCGAGCACAAAACACGATGATGACGGTTGATGATCCTACCACACGCAGATCGATCACCAAAATCAGATCGTCCGACGAAGCGAGGAAGGTAATTAATGAGTTATTGACGAGAAGGAAATCGAATGCCAAAATCGTGAAGGAGGTAAACCTGAATCATGATGATGGCTCACGAGATGCCAAAAGGAACGTTCCGTCTCAGGAGGTCGACAAAATCCAGAAGCGCTCGAACTCCTTTTCGCTGCAGAAAGCTGAAGACGCCGCTGCGGCTGGTGATGCAACGCCGCGGAATTCGCTGGCTGTGCCGAATGCGGTACCAAACAACGCGGGACGGCGGCAGATTGCAACCGCGTCCACGCCTCGGAGAACAAAGAGTGAAACGAACCTAGAGCAGCCTTTACCCGAACTGGATGCCTATCAGAGAAGCACATCAATGACGCATCTAGTGTCGTTACCGCCAAACGCCAACCTCCCGCGTCATTTAACGTCGAATCTTGACAAGAATAACGCTGATAATGACGTTAAGCATGCCGCAAATGCTAAGTCGCCTGGATATTACAGTAGAAAAATGCAGAACCAACCTGAACAACACCTTCCCTCGATGCAAAATCGACCGGCGAAGCAGAAATATTCTCCTGCGCAGCGGTTTATTGAAGCAAAACTCAAATCGCGGTCAGAAAGCTGTCTCTTGCAATCTGGAAAACGTCGAAAGCAACTCAGTGGGGCAAACACTATCCGAACAGCAGGAAACACTAACGTCCATTGCAGTCCGGCTATCAACCGACGGTACAACACACGTGAAAAATCTCGACCGGTAACTGATGCGGTTGATGCAAGTTTCGAACAGCCGCGAACGAAAGTGGTACGAGAGCGGTCGTTTGATATGACCTTCCCCGGTTACGACGCGCGATATGAGCAGCCGATAGAGGTACCACAACTTAGTGACGTTGATAAAGAGATAGAAGATGAATTCAAGAAGAAATCGGTCGACAAATGCCGACGGTGGATGAACAGATATATGTCTTCTGATTAAAGATGTCCATTTTTAGCTGACGAAATTAAAAGTGTGCCGACGAGAATGATGCATTAATCAAGAGCAAAATTGACTGGGAGAAAGGTGTGTTACCCCCTCTAAATGACGCCCTTGCAAAAAATATACTGAATTGTACACATAATTGTACATGTGACCAAGTCCAAGGTATTCTGTCAATTTGTGTCTAATACGTTTCCAGGTACAATCAACATGATTAATATAATGTATAATTTTCCATTATAATTTGGTCTCATCCCAGCTCTGAAAAGGCTATCAGCAATCACATTCATCAGGTATACTAACATATCATTATTGTAGTGGACAAAACGGTTCCATGACATTTGCTCCTGTGACAATTGCTCCGGTCTAACTTTGCCATGCTAATCCTAAACCAAAACCTAACCCTAACCCCAATCCTAACCCTTATCCTAATCTTCACATTGTCAACACAAAAAAAAAAAAAAAAAAACAGCAACAACAACAAACAAATCATAGCCTTGAACTTAACCTTTGACCTTTCGAGATATGGACGGAGGAGCAAATGTCGCAGGAGCAAATGTCGTAAGTCCGCCATTTATAAATCAAGCTATACTTGAAACATTCACAATCAATGGAACATTACTGGAAGAAAGTTTACTTGATACATTAATCTGATCACTTTTAATTTTATCATATAAATCACTTTTAATATTATCATATTAATCACTTTTAATGTTATCATATTATTTCGTTACTCTTGGTTTTTCACTAATATGTGAACACAGCGAAAAAAAAACTATTTGCAATTCTCGGATTGTTTATACAAGAAATATGAAATTAACATATGCTCTAATATAGAATGAAAAAGCATATTTCATTAATCTTCTCTCCAACCTATCTTAATATCATGTAAGAGAGTAAAAATAATTCTTTTAAAAATCTTATTGTTCTGACAATCACGAAATATATGAATGTTTTATAGATATGTTTTGTCTAATTTTAGATAATGAATAACAAATCTTTCAATATATTGTACATAATCGATCGAACTCATAATGGTGAATGCATTGGTTTGAAATTTGGAATCGGAAATTGTATTTGTTTTGTGCTAAACAGGTGATTTGGGGAAATCTATCAATGTGTGCAACTCTTTCCCTGGTACAAAAATGATTATACTTTATAACGATGAAATCAACTGTTTGATATTTCTTGCCGCGTTTTGACCTATTTTTTCTTGTCAATAATCTGGACAATTTGCCTGTTTTTTATGAAATAAAATTTCTGTCGCTTTACAAAAATATTGTATTTTTTGGTGTAAAAAAAACAACGTTCATATTGATTTCAATTACTGACAAAACTTTGTAAAGGAGGGGAAGGAAATCGATGAAGAGAAAGAGGATTTCAGTGAAATATACGTACACTGTGGGGTTCATTTAATTTGCACGTAAGCTTAAACATTTCTTTACAGTATTAAAAATTATCCTGACATAAATTAGCTATTGCTTGGAAAGTAACGAAAAGGATTAGTCCATATTACTTGTTGAATGTCATGAAATCACTAATAAGATTTCTTGCTGTTGTTTCAATGCTTGATCATTATGAGCCACATACATCTGAGACAACCAAAATTTACCCAAGACGGAATAGATTGTATTTACACTCTTCGAGGGGGGGGGGGGGGGGGGGGGGTAATGTTATACATTTATGGAATATATCACCAAATACCTCACAAATACAACAACAAAAAAACACACACACACACACATTATAACATACCACACCTTACTGTTCTTGTGTTTTTACAGTACTTTACTTTATAATAAGATCAGAGAGAACTTATATACATTTACTTATATCAGACTGCATGATGCAAAAGTACAGTCGCTTGTTTAAAGAAAAAAATCAGATAGAACGCTTACTTTATCCATTTGAATGTCGATTTTGATAAGCATTTAAACTCAAATGAATACGAACGGTTGTGCATCAAATTGATAATGTCCTATTGAAATTGACCGGCGAACTGATAATTCCATAAGACTTTGTAGTACTCTTTTGTAAGCGCCCCAGAGTCACTTAGAGATGGAGGGCGATGTATAATGAATTACCATCCCATAACTACTCCCACCGTGATATATTTTAAAAACGTCACACAAAGATATCATATTTTTCAAAATAATTTTTGTCTTCATTCTTGCTCTTTGAGGCTCTTAGATCCTTCATCGTTAACTTCCATTTTCTATCATCCCATAGTTTGAATTCGATGCTATACATCCATATCTTCATACATTAATGAACCAGTTCAGCTGGTTCGGTACAACATTAAATCATGCATGGGCCTATATTGTCCGACTATAAACCAAGTCTTAAACGAACGACAGGTGCTTCTGTCTTTAAGAGCCACTAAAAACGGGCAATATTGAGATATGACAGGAAAAAGGGGATAGGGGGAAGACAGGAGACAGACAGAGATAGAAAACCATGGAACGTGAGAGAGATGATTAACTGGAGAAAGCCTAAGAGAGAGAGAGAGAGAGAGAGAGAGAGAGGGGGGGTAGCATGATAGAGATAGAGTAGCATGATAGAGAGAGAGAGAGCCTGGAAGACAGAGAGAAAGAGTGAAGAGAGAGAGAGAGAGAAAGAGTGAAGAGAGAGAGAGAGAGAGAGAGAGAGAGAGAGAGGGATTGAGAGCCTGATTGAGAGAGGGGGTAGTAAGAGAGAGCGAGTCAGCGATATAGGGAGAAAGTGTAAGAGAGAATTTGACAGGGAGAGAGAGAGAGAGAGAGAGGAGGAGGAGGATCTATTGGTTGGGAGAGAAAAATATGTATATACAGAAATATGGGGAAGATGCAATCAAGTGCAATCAAGGAGAGAGAGAGGGGGGGGGGGGAATAGGGGAGGAGAAGAGAAAGGAAGAGAAAGAACGTGACAGAGAAAAACCATTATTTCCGCAGCGTTGTCTAATCCCAAATTGAAAAAGAGAGTTGAAATAAAATCAGAAGACATATCCATGCCCACGAATTGCTTTCCAGTTTATACGATCTTCGAGCGTTTCGGAACCAGCCCGATGAGGAAGTCGATTTTGAGGGAAAGGACACATACGTGGTCATCGATCACGGTTGTCTGTGTGCGCGACGGAGACGATGACGCAGCTTCTTGAAACTTATCTTGGTAATGCTAGAAGGGAATAAAAAAAGAAAGCACGGTAAGCTAAGAAGAGAGAAAAATAAAGTTCTATAAATTGGCACATGCGCTAAACTATTTCTTTAAAAATATTAGCAAAATGCACTTAGACCAGATGAAAAACATTATATCATTCTGTAGAGTTGGTTAACACCAACTCCTTGTTAACACTAAAAGTAAGAAATCATATATCAATATTAAGCTATAATGTTTAACAACGTTCCATAACCTTTGTGAAACGTAATGGGCAGATTCTTTTTTTAACTTACTAAATATCAACGGGTCCAACGTCCTCACTGGGTGGATGCCATTCCAGAGTTACCCCACGGTCATCCACCTCACTGACATCGTCGCGCTTCATGACGAGACTGATGTCGACATCGGCACACCTGTATATCTGTATTTCGGAGCTGGGGCTCTTGAAGCGGCCGATTTGGGGGGAGTCTGTAAAGGGGGTAGTAGATAGAGCATCTGGGAGTCTAGCCTCGGGTATGTATATTCCTACAGGTTCCCCCGGGTCCTCTATTGTAGAAACTGGTTGGAAAATAAATAAGAAAGGATTTTTAAAAAGTACTAGTCATGTGATTGCATTGTGAAAGAAACTGTCTAGAAGTTATACTAGATAAAGGTTGATTATACTGGATAAGGTTTGATAATGTCTAACATTAATGTATCATTAAAATGATAACAGATTTTCTGAAACTTGATAGCAATCACATGAAAGTGAAAAGCCCGGCAGACAGATATAGAAATATGGGACTTAACACTTGTGGCATCAAAAATTGATCCAAAATTTTAAACTATTTCTAGTTATCATATTTGGAATCCTAGGGTAATCCAAGGGCAATTCTTTTCAAGTAACATTACTACTATGATTTTCTCCTAAACTAACATAGAAAAGAATGAGAAAGCTCTCAAACTATTTTAACGTAACTCAACCTCCTCTTAAAGTGATTTGGTAACTTTGTAGAGGCTTGATAAAATCTGAGCTGCCTGGCCTTACATGCTATCAATGTATGTAATATGGTGTAAAAATGAAGCCCAGGAAAAAAAAGCACTTCAAAATCATCATATGCTTCACCAAAGTAAACATATGCAAGTGACCGGAAATGCCAGACTCATTTCCCCCATAGACTCAGTGTTAGACTATAAGGCGTATGGCCATACGCTTTCGTAAATGGGAGTATTCAGTCATAGATATCTTAATAACAGCATTATATATTTGAAAATCTTTCTATGCCTGCCTATTTATTTATCCTTCTGAACATCATTATACAACACAGATATCAAAATTCAACAATTTATTAAATCAAGCCTCCACAAAGTTACCGAATCACCAATCGCTGAAGATCATCCCATCCCTGTTCTATAATTTAAATGAAAGATATTACATGTCTTGATTCAAGTCCTTTGTTCGCGTGGAGTTGGACAGCGAATCGGGGAAGGGGTCTTGGCCGCCCATCATTAATACTTGGGGTTTCTGCCCCCGTCCCACAGAAACACACTCAAAAACACACTTTCGAAAGTATTATATTTAATTCTCATGACTGCATCATACTGGAAATCCAACTTGAAAATGGTTGCAACAAATAAACGAATAGACATATATAAAGAATATGCATACGGTATCGCATCAATTAAGCTTACAAGACTCTTTAAACAACTACTACACAGAAAGGCAGAACATTTTGAGATTCAATGTGCCCTCGACCCCATCTGCAAATCCATATTTTAAACTTGTCGTCTTTTACTTTTTTAATCTCTCAACTCATCCATTTTTACTTTTTCAGTATAAATACATATCTGACATGTGATTAAAAAGGTAATGTTGCGCAACCAATCAAAAGACGGAAGGTATATGGGCGTCACTATAAAAAGGGATGTGCCTCCCCCGCCTTATTATTTTAACGAAAATAAACCCCAAAACACTCAATATGGTGCACTTTTATGGAAGATTTGGGGATAATATTACACCCCCCCCCCCCCCCCCGCTCCTATCGGTAAGTGAACTTCAGCGCCCACCACAAATTATTTTATTTTGTACAGATGATGAAAAGATGAGTCTGTGGCTTTCAATCGATGGCAAGCGTGCATGGCGCCGAGATATCGTGCCCCGTGAATCTGGGTGTAATCAGGCGTACGCAAAGGTTACTAACCACAAACTGCAAGTCTCGTATAAGAACCAATTATTATATTTATTATTCAAATTAGTATATTCTGTGACACTAATACAAATCAAGAAAAGGGCATACTGATGTGTTATTGTCTGTGACTCATTTTTCAATTCAATGTGTTTGAGGTGTATTATTGCTACAACAGCTTGAAGTGAACATTGTTTCAACATCCGGTCAAAACAAAAGAAGATGAGTGATTAAAGAGAAATTCCAGAGTCTGCATAATAATTAAAATAGGGGTAGAAATCAGTGGTCATAAGGATAATATTTCAGATTGTTATTAACACAAGAAACTTGTCAAATTGCTGATAAATCTGTCTAAAATGTTGAGAATTTACGATGCGAAAATATTAACATTATTTTGTATTTCGTTAGTTTCAAACGGAAGATGCCAAGATTACGTACAAAATTTTGACGTAGCCGAATTACCACGTAGAAATGAGGCTGCAGGCCTTATATAATTTAATAGAAAGTATCATTACATAATATTGAAGATAAATCTCTTTATTAGCAGTAATCAATATATATTTGTTGCTTTTTGTTTTGCGCAGTTGAGTATGTTTGTATAGAAATTGAATAATGATATAAATAATTATATTGTTATTATCATGAAAACCTAAACATTTTCCAATATACGCATCACAATTTGCTTATTTGAATTTGAATATCATTTCGACAAGTTATCAAAAAGTTCAGGTGAATATCTGCTCCTCGTGATCATTCTATGACTCCTACCATTTTGTGTTTTGAAAAAATACTCGCAGAATATAGGCCTACTGACAATATGCAAGGAATGATGCTGTGCGTAATAAGATATTGGCCTATGGACTAGTTGCGAACAGAGAGAGAAAAGATACATGATCTTCGGCGTAAACTGGCGATCTTAACAACGGTACAGACAAAAAGGAAAAATGGACAAATAAAGTTATTCTTATATCATCAATTGTTACAAATAAATGAAAAAAGTAGAACTTACCCAGAACAGTTTTGTGAGGAACATAGTCAACCAACTCCAGTTTCTGCCTGTACAGAAAAAACGGTGCAAAAGTCGTATTTTCCAACGGAACGCTGTGAGGAACCACAGCCAGCTCTACTGGGCCCGGTACAGCCTGACATAGGTCTTGCTTCGTCCACTTAACTGGGTGTCCAAACACCCCAAACACCCTCAAATCAACCAGAGTAAGAAAGAAAATTGACAAAAATTCAATGTGAAAGATCAAGATGAGAAGGCAAGCAGGTTTTCCCATTTTTCCGGAGTAAAAGCTTTTTCAATACTGTTTATTTCAATACAGTTTATTAGAGGATTGTAAAAGCGCGGGAAAGAGTTGAACAATATTCTACTTTGATAGCAAGACTGTAACGATCTCAGCAGGTGATCGCCGTAATATCGAAAAAATAATGAGATTAGCGTAACCGGGTGATGCGAAATACCACAAAAACACGAATGATTAATTGTTCGCTGAAATAATTCGTTTGATGACTCATTTCTTTTCATAATTTTTCGGTCTTTCTTTCAATGTCAATTTCACAAAAATGATATCCCGATTTTGTTTTCTCGGTAGTCTGGCTGATTAAGACATTGTTGGCTGAAACATCTCGAATCACTGGCGGATTGGGGGGGGGGGGGGGGGCTCATCCTGCCCGCGCCCCCCCCCCCCATTTAAACCTAAGTACAAGTGCTATAAAAAGAAGTGATGATTTAAAAAGAAAAATTGTTTTGCTTGTCAGGAGGGGATTTTAGAATACAAAGGGACCCGGAAAATCTGACGAACCTATTCTTTAAAAATACTTCTCAAATAATTTTGTATATTAAAAAAGGCACACCCAAATTGCACATTTTAAAACTTTCTTTTCTTTATTCATTTCGGCTTGTCAGAAAATTGTCGGAATATGGTGCCCCCTCTTTTGCAAAATCCTTGATCCGCCCCTACCTCGAATGGCAATGTTCTGGCAAGCTGACGATCCTTTCACTTTTTAAAGATTCACGTAGGAGGCAGTGGCGTATGCAGGGAGGGAGCCAGGGAGGGTTACGGGGCACGTACCAAATGTAAAACTCCCTTTTTCACACACGGACCTTGTGCCGTTGTAAAACTTGTAAAATTTTGTTTGCTGTTTGACATACATTTTGCAGGGGCGGATCCAGGATTTTGTATAAGGGGGGCACACAAATGCAGGTTTGTCAATTTTGCTTGGGGGGAGACCCCTAATATTTTAGTCTCGCCAGCTCTCAAAAAGTCGCTGAGTGGGGGGGGGGGGGGGGGTGAAGACAAAAAATTTTCCCAGCCCTCCAAAATTCCCTCGGGGGGGGGGGGGGTGTTATGGGGGTCCAGTGTCCATCCATAATTCTCTGACAAGCAAAAAAAAAAAAAAAAAGTTTTGAGTTCTAAAGGGGGGGGGGGGGGCACAATCACAAAAAGGGTGGCCACAATCATGACAATGCATACTTCTCTTCCCAAACTTTTGACTCTGGAGGCGTTGGCTGTATCAGAATATCTGCAACTCCATCTCCATGTAATTATTTTGAAAACTTAATTCTTCTGTTGAGATTTTTCCTATCCTTTTAGCATGTTATTTCATTTCGTACATTTTTATCCGTTTCCGAGTTGAAGTCCGAGTTTTAGGGAGGCGAGTTGGCTCAGTCGGAAAAAACGTCTGCCTGCATGTCGAACCAAAGATCGTGGGTTCGAATCCACCCGGGCCTGCGTTGCGTGTTAACGTGCCCCTCCCCTGTTTCATAGACGCATGCTATGTTACTACAGAGGAAAACACTCTGTCCCTCGGATAGGACGTTGACTGGAGGCCCCGTGTAGAGGACAGTCACCACCTTTGTACGTTAAGAACCCACTGCACTATTCGAATAAGAGTAGGGGGAAACCCCGGTGTAGTGGTACACCTGCACATCCCATTCAGTTATATCGGGAGGAGAGGCCCGAGGGTTACAGTGATTCAGTTCGCTTTTCCCCTCCCAGGCACAGGTGACGCCAAATATATTTATTAAAAAAAAAAAAATAATAATAATAATAAAAAAATAATAATAATAAAAAAATACTACTACTACTACTACTACTACTACTACTACTACTACTACTACTACTACTACTACTAATAATAATAATAAAATAATAATAATAATAATAATAATAATAATAATAATAATAATAATAATAATAAAATAATAATAATAATAATAATAATAATAATAATAATAATAATAAAATAATAATAATAATAATAAAATTATAATAATAATAATAATAATAATAATAATAATAATAATAATAATAATAATAATAATAATAATAATAATAATAAAATAATAATAATAATAATAATAATAATAATAATAATAATAATAATAATAATAATAATAATAATAATAACAACATGTACGTATAATATATTGAGTTTACAAATAAGAAAAAAAATCCTTATTTCAAATGCAACTTGACCTTTGAGATAATCAAACGATTATATGAGCCCTTACATGTTAGGGACAGCACTAATTATCACGTGGAAATAATTTTTTTACAAATAATATTTGGTGGCCCCCTTACCTTCTATTCATTTGTTGGAGTATGATTATTTATTAATTTAAAAACAAAACGTGTGTGTGAAGAGGATTGCAGCAAACAAAATTACGGAAGTCTAAAATCACACGCGCTGTAAACGACTGCACAGAGGATAGGTAGCCTACAGTATGAGCTATATGTAATATACAAAAAATTGTTGCTAAAATTTCGTGGTTGAAAAAAAAAAAGACTCAACCGACACCTGGCGTAGCCAGGCTTTTTGAACGGGGGGGGGGTGGCACAAAATTAAAGAGTCACACAGACACACACACACCCACACCCACAAAAACACACAGTGTATTCATAATTTGTAAATTATGCTTTTGATTTAATTATCTTTATCCATTGTAGTGTCATTAACAACAGCAAAATGAATCATAGATATAAGTGAGCGAGCAATTTTTTTCCCTCATTGCGTTTCGACTGAAAGGTTTTGGACAGGTTTAATTCTTTATATTTATAATGCATAAACTAATTTGTATTAATACTTTGTATGTTTGAAGATATTTCAGATTTTATTTCTATGCATAGGACTAATATTTGAATATTAAAATTCGATCCGTTTGGCTTTACACTTGCTCCAGTATTAGCTCTGTTTACATTTTTTGACGGTTGGCTTCAAAACGTGTACGTCACGCTATGTCACAACTGATCGTGCGTGTCCGGAGCTGCGATCGGCTGTGGGCCAACTCCTGCGATTCGCACGTCTACGGTTGGTCATGGTCACAACCGGTCGTGCCTCTCTGCATCTCCTCTTCCCCCCGTCTGGCACCCTCCTCATTAACATACCCCCTCTTACCTGCAAGAACTCTTAAGGCGAACGTACAGCCCCATACAGGTAGGGACAGGTACCGTGCAACCGACGCGCGATATGTCACGGCTCCGGAACTATGGTGCCATTGGCTTCGTGGGACATCCGCAAGAAACCCGTCCAGGAAGTACGATGGCTGCGCGCGTCACGTGCGTTCATCAGAACACTTAGCCACACGCAGAGATTGTCGGATATGTCCAACAGCCTCCTTGCGTGTCCTTGCGGTTCATGACCGGTTGTGACCAACCCTTAACAATACTTTTTTGCGACCGAGCGAGAAAAGTTTTGAAAAATTCTCCTTGATTTATGAGGTTTTTATAAGCAATTTTATTACAATTTCCTTTGAAACAAATGCTTCATGATGATTGAAAGAGTCAGTTATCCTAAATGACCTTATTTTTATAAGCGCATGAATAGGGGGAGGCATCCCCCACCCAGGCTTGTGCTCCCTGGCCACGCCTATGCTATAACAGCAATTAATTTTGCACTTAGTTGGAACAAGTCTGAGTAAATGAACTGCAGTAATACAAGCTAGTGTTGTTTTGGTTTATAGGTCTCTTTTTACGTCGTTTGTTATCCAATACAAAAACAAAAAACAAAAACAAAAAACAAAAAACAAACAAACAAACAAACAAATCATTATGTTCTTTTTCTGATGTACCCACGCTAAGTTTCAAATAATAACCATCAATGACCTCTAATAACAATATCACTGGAAAAAATTCCTGTGCTTTAAGAAATAGAGAGAGCGAAAGAAAAAGAGAAAGAGAGAGAGAGAAAAAAAAAGGAGCAGCAGCAGAATATAAGAAGAAAAAAAAAGCATGCTTATAATTCATAAAACTGAGCAACAATTTTTCAAACATTTTCTGCCTCTTGACTAAAATATGTACCTTTTATAGGTTTTGACATTTTCATGTAATTACTTTCATGTACTCTTTACTTTTGTCCTTGTTTTTTTCTTCTCTCTTATTACTTTAAAAATGTAATGCTCTTCATTTTGCCTATAATGATCGGAACATGTTTCTGCATTTTGGTTTGTTTGTCAAATTATGTTTGCATTGTTAGTAACAAATATTGTACAATTGTTACTTCGAAAAATGGAAATGAAATGAAATAAAATCTATAAAATCTGAAATCTTGATCAATGCTGAATCAATTGAAAATTACTGATCAAATCATGCTTTGCTTTCAAGATAATTATTTCAATCTTCACATCTCATGCTTTATAGAGCCAATACCTATCCAATCTCTGTTATATGAAAGCAAACTAATCCTGACATTCCTTAAACACTGATCTTCAGGGTTGGTCGATACATTGATCAGGCGATGACGAACCGGTCTGTAAAGTGATTGTACCGTCGGGGCAATCGAAACAAGACGTCTGCCCTTCCACTGGCTGAAAGGTGTTACGTGGACATTTGAAGCAACGATATAATCCGGTGTATGAAAACTGACCTTTGGGACACATGTCTAGTTGAAAGAAAAACATGAATAAAAATACTGGCATGACATCGTAATTAATAGGAGGGGGTATTGATTTTGCTTTCTTTACCTATTTCATAGTGTAGTTCAAGAGAATGTAATTCCTATTCTGTCATGGATGTGAAGAATGGGATTACATAGTGTTGGTGGTCGATCTCATTTAAAGTAGAGATTAAAAAACAAACATGATTAGAGATCTCCCCCCCCCCCCTCATTTCTCACAAGTCTACTAGCACCTTCATGTTATCCTTTATTTCCTTCATACTCCTAAACTATTGACCTATAGAATTTTAGAGAAAGTTCTTTGAGGTTAATCTTATAATTCCTAGCGGTATACAAATTCTTTTTTCAGGTGGTTGGTACACTTTAAGAGGATGAGATTTATTCAGTCTTTACCTTTACATGTCAATGATCCCGTCCCTGCTTGTTGATCCCACTGACCGTCGATGAGGCATGTCACAGTCGTGTAACTACTAATCAGGTACAGGTCATTAGTACAGAAGAACGTACAGACGGAACCAACCGCTACTCTGGGGTCCTGAGAGCAAGATTCTGGATGCACGACGATCATGGATGGTAGGGCGATGGGAGGGCACCAGTTTGCTGTGGGGTTTAGGAAGGCATTTCTCATCTAAGATTTCATATGGTTATACGATTTGATAACGACAGAATCGCTAAGAAAACAAGCAATTATAAAACTGAAATGAATTAGTAATTATCCCTACAATGAATCTGCATCGAAACAAAATATCCTTTAAATGAATAGTTATGTTGATCAAATTTGCCTTATTCTACCGATTCTATGTACTTGGTAAAACCATCAGATGAAAGCGACAGGAAAAAGTTTTGTAGCAAGAACAAGACTTTGGCAGTTGATGAAGCCAAACAATAGAAAGGGTTCAAAGGGCCGTAGCTATAATTTGCAAATATTATTTTCAAAATGGAAACAAAAGATGTTCATGAAGCACTTTCACCACAGACAGGATTATTCATAAATATAAAACAGGCACAAAGTGGGACCTCCCCATGTTTAAAAGATATTTCGTGTCGGGTGTTTCCATTTTGTGACCCCTTTTTTACTACACCCCTGACACACTTTTTCTGACCCCCTTTTTTGCTATTCACTATGTAGGCCGGGCTTTTTTCATGAGACAAGTTTCTGTGATTGGAATTTTGCTAGTGAATATTCATTAGCTATCTAACTGATTTTTCATGAGGAGAGTCTTGGTCTGATTCCATTTCTGTGTTTGGCTTTTTTGCTATTGAATATTCATTAGCTATCTAAATGATTTTTCAAAACAAGTTTGTGGTCATATTTTCGTTGCCCGAAAAATACGATCAACTTTTTAAAAAGTTCCTGAAAATGACTCTTTTGGGGAGAAAATTTAAATATGAGTCAACTTTGTGATCTCTGAGGTGTGTATTTTGATTTGATAATATTGAAATGTTATGAAACTGACGTATATTTGTTCTCAGGACCATGTTTTGTTGTTGTTGTTGTTGTTTTTTTTTTCAAGTTTAGCGAAGGTGATCGCAGCTAATGTTCACGACTGCTAGCCACAGCTGCCCGTGGACTTACCGGAGCCTAATGCAAGGGTGAAATGATCAATGCTCCGATTAGCAGCGTACATTTTCAGACATAAAATTGACATGATTGTCATGAAAATTGATAAAGAGAACAGAGGTATTTAACATGCGTGCATATTAATCAATCCTGGGTTTTTAGTAAATATGGACATCTCGTAATTACATACAATTTACAAAGTTCATTACTTGGATTTGGGGACGTTCCTTCCCAGGAAATTTGTCATTTGAAAGGAAATAAAAACAAGGTGTCAAGGGCTATTAACCCTCGTCTACCTAAGCTATTTTCTGTAAAATAACGTCCCACGGGGGGGGGGGGGGGGGGGGGGAGGGGGTGGGCAGTGGTGTATCTAGGTATTACGGCTCCCGGGGCAAACAATGAACCCCCCCCCCGCCCAATCTTTGTTATTGTACAAGCGAGAAAGTAAAGCGACCGAGCGGTAGATTTTATTTTGCGTTTTAACCCCCCCCCCAAAAAAAAAGAACACTAAAAACGCAATTTCTTATACATTCTATCTAGAAAAAAAATTGCAATTGAAGTTGAACAATGAAGTTGCACCCCGACTCCCACCTGCCAATCTACGTTATTGTTGAAGCGATGGAGCAAAGCGACCGTGCAGTAGATCTTTTTTCTTCTCATATTTAACCCCCAAGATGCAATTTCGTATGCATTTTACCCAGGAAAATTCGCATTGAGCACTGCAATCGAGGGGGTTGAGATTAGAACTTTAATTATTGATAAGCGGTTTTCTATTCACTTTCCTCTCAAAACTTAATGTTGAAATTGTTGTTGTTGAAATTTATTTCAAATGTTTATTTGCTTGATGCTATTTTATACACTTTATCACTAGCGTAGCTGAGGGGGGGGGGGAAGACTGCCCCCTGGCAACCCTTTTCCCCCATTTTATTATTTTTTTTGGAGAATTATGGAGGAAAACTGAACCCCTTAAAATTTTTCGCATTTTAAACTCTCAAAATATTGTAGGCCTATTTGTAATGCATTTAACGCGCATAATCCTGAATGATCATAATTTATTTTGTTGTTGTTGTTGAGAATTATGGAGGAAAACTGAACCCCTTAAAATCTAAGTCCCTCTCCCCCCTCCCCCTCCCCCCTCCCCCCTCCCCTTCCCCCCCCCCCCCCCCCCCCCCCCCACTGAGTGACTTTTGGAGGGCTGGCGAGAAGAAAAAAAATACGGATGTCCCTTTTAGAGCTGATAACCTTTTCTTTTTGTGTGTGTGTTTTTCTGTTGTTGTTGTTGTTGTTGTTGCTTGTCAGAGAATTATGGATGAAAACATGTGATAACCACCCCCCCCCCCTGAGCGAATTTTTTGAGGGCTGGCGAAATTTTTTTTTTCGCAAAGCGACCGAACCTTAGAAAATTTTCGCATTTTAAACTCTCAAAAAATTGTATTTCTAATGCATTTAACGCGGATTGGGGGCGCATAATCCTTAATGATCATAATTTTTCTTAATTTTCTCCTCTTTTCTTTCTCTCTTTTGTGTTTTTTGCGCCACCTTCAAGTGCCACACGGGGCACGTGCTCCCCTGCCCCCCCCCCCCGTTGATACGCCACTAACACGTTTATCTCAATCTGTCTTTCTTTAGTTGAAAGAACTCAAGTCAGGATGTCAAACAGAAAAAACCTTCAAAGATAATTTTCCTCCCCCCCCCCCACTAAAATCCCGCGATTTAGAAAGAAGTTTGTTAATTTCCATAAAGATACACTCTAAAAAATCAAATGTTAAATGAACATTAAAAAAGTTAAAGGAGGGACAACATTTTCAAAATGGTGGATTTACCTTTTTAAAATGCCAGATCTAACGCGTAGCCAGGGGGGGCGATGGGGGCGGTCGCCCCCCCCCCCCAAAAAAAAAAGCGAGAGCGAAAAAGCGGGGGGAAGTGAGAGAAAAAAGCCTAAAAAGGCGCTAAGAGCCGTTATCTTTCTCTCAGAAATTTGCTAGAAATATCAAAATTTTCGCGCTTCGCGCGGGAAGGGAAAAAAACTCCCCCTCCCTGCAGCCACCCCTGTTACATACAGTGCAGTATTGCGTCCAAATAATTGAAAAACTCCCTGCACCCACCCCTGTTACGTACAGTGCAGTATTGCGTCCAAATAATTGACAAGCAGTCCGGGCGTCGAACTACTACTTTCCGCCTAAAAAAGGTGCTACGAGCTGTTATCTTTCTCCCATATTTGTTATAAAACGTCAGAGCTTTCGCGCTTCGCGCGGGAAGGGGGAAAATTCCCCTCCTGCACCCACCCCTGTTACCTATTGACAAAGCAGTATTGCGTCCAAATAATTGAAAAGTAGTCCGGGCGTCGAAGTAACTTTCCGCCTAAAAAAGGTGCTACGAGCCATTATCTTCCTCTCAAATTTGCTATAAAATGTCAGAGCTTTCGCGCTTCGCGCGGGAGGGGAAGATCTCCCCCTCCCTGCATCCACCCCTATTGACAAAGCAGTAATGCGTCCAAATAATTGAAAAGCAGTCCGGGTTCGAACTAACTTTCCGCCTAAAAAAAAGGTGCTACGAGCCGTTATCTTTTTCTCAAATTTGCTAATAGATAAATGTCAGAGCTTTCGCGCTTCGCGCGGGAGGGGGGGGGGGGGAACTCCCCCTCCCTGCACCCACCCCCCCCCCCCGTGCCATTCTAGTGCACTCTTGCAAAGTTTTTCCACCTAAGGTCTTAATTTTCTATTCCCAGTTGGTTCTCGGCTTCCCACTTGGTCTAGCACTTTCTTCTCTCCCTTCCAACACATCTTTCAAGAGACATTGATGTCTTTTGATGTGACCAAAGTATTTTGCCATATATTTCATTCAATTTCAATGTTTATGATGAAACTAGATGCTTCTTTTTGAAGGTATGGCATAAGGTATAGACCTAGTTGTTATAAAAGCAGAATTTTTTCTGACATGAAATATTTCCTCATTTCCTTAAAGCGGTAATAGTCCTACTTATACCCCCTCAACCTTAAACTTTTACCGTAAAGTTTTACAGCCAGTGATTGTTATAATGTAATGAAAAGAAATGGAGCAATGTGTAATCGATTTCATCATCCTAATTGTCATAGAAGTGACTCTGTAATGCTGACAAATATGCTTTTCTAGTTAAAAATACCTGATGCTACGTTCACATATAGGCGAGTTGGAAGTACGAGTTGCTACGAGTTTCCGCGAGCTCCAACTCGCGGCAACTCGGGAAAAAAAATGGCACATTTTCGAGTTTGCAAGTCGAATTAAACAGAGCACAGTACGAGTAACAACGAGCAAACCACGAGTATTGTTCGAGTGAACCCGATCGTGACTCGAGTTTAACAGAGTGCATTAAGAGTGAGATCGAGTTAATACGAGTTGTCACGATCTTCATACGAGTAATTCCGACCTTGATACGACTCAAAGAGAGTGAGAGTTCTTGAGCCAGTTTCTTTTTTTCCAAGATGGGTGACCAAATGGATATTGCAAAGTTAATTACGGAAGAAACAACTGTCTATTTCAAAATCAGACAAATCAAACTAACTCAGGTGAGGTTCTAGGATTGGTAATATCTGCCAACTTGAACATAAAAGCAGGCACTTTCTGCTGTGATTTTTGTTTATTCTCTTTTCAAACTTTCTCTCCTCATTTTGCTTTTCCTTTTTTCCAATCTTTATTTACGTTGTTAGTGTTAATCCAGATATTGACATCTGGATCAAGAATAACAACACAAATAAACACTGGAAAATGGAAAGCAAATAGGCCTATAAGGAGGGACATTTTGAGAATTTCTACTTTGGAATGCTTATAATTCAGATACATGTAATAGGCTTACGTAATAATGTTTATTGTATTAGATACTACGTTAGAATTTAACTTTCAAACATGCTGAATTCTACACAAATCATCAAATGGATGTAAAACAGTTTCCCATTGCAAACCAAAGAAAAAGGGTACTTCTAGTTGAACCCCAAATAAAGAAAGAGTATAGTGGGATCACGTAATTTAATTTCCATTCACTCTTTGTGACATAAATTTCGTGACAAACCTAAATGAAATGGATGATGGAGCAAGATCATCGAGTCTGTACATCTTGAACAAGAAAGTTCAGTACTTAAGTGTTACGTAATCATTTAACTATGTCATGACTATAAAAGTCATTTTATAAATGTTCCTTGTGAAACAAGTGAATGAGTAAATTACGCAATGCATAATAAATGTCCCCGCCGGAAGTGCAGATCTGTGGAAATTAACTAGCCTGAACCTTAAAACTTCAGTGAAAAACTTTAGTGAATAAAATAATAATGTTACTGCATGCAAAAGAAGAGAATACCAACAATGCATGTATACAACTGAAATATAAAACATGAAAACATTATGAACCTTCAGCCATTTTGAATAAATTTGCATAAATTTGCATGAATAATGAATTTCAAAATTCTGTGTAGAAGTTTGGAAGCCCCCACCCAGCCCTATCAGATAAAACAATCGGAATCAAAATCCGATGTGAAATAGAGAAGTAGCATTTGTCAATTTTGAATAAATTTGCATAAATTTGCATAATTAATGAATTTCAATTTTGAATAAATTTGCATAAATTTGCATAATTAATGAATTTCAAAATTCTGTGTAGAAGTTTGGAAGCCCCCACCCAGCCCTATCACATAAAACAATCGGAATCAAAATCCGATGTGAAATGGAGGAGAAGTAGCATTTTTCGTCAATTTTGAATAAATTTGCATAAATTTGCATAATTAATGAATTTCAAAATTCTGTGTAGAAGTTTGGAAGCCCCCACCCAGCCCTATCAGATAAAACAATCGGAATCAAAATCCGATGTGAAATAGAGGAGAAGTAGCATTTTTCGTCAATTTTGAATAAATTTGCATAAATTTGCATAATTAATGAATTTCAAAATTCTGTGTAGAAGTTTGGAAGCCCCCACCCAGCCCTATCAGATAAAACAATCGGAATCAAAATCCGATGTGAAATAGAGGAGAAGTAGCATTTTTCGTCAATTTTGAATAAATTTGCATAAATTTGCATAATAAATGAATTTCAAAATTCTGTGTAGAAGTTTGGAAGCCCCCACCCAGCTTTATCAGATAAAACAATCGGAATCAAAATCGGCCAAGAAATGACGGAGAAGTAGCATTTTCTAACATTTGAGCACACACGGACAGACGGACGGACGGACGGACACACACACACACACCCACGCACCCACACACACATGCACACACACACGCACACACGAACGGAGCCCGTTTCATAGTCCCCTCGCGAACTTCGTTCGGCGGGGACAAATAAAGATGAAATGAACGTTTTAACATCAATTATGTTTTTTCTTCTATTATGGTGTAGAATTTGTTCTCTTGGTTGTGAACTGTGTTATAGCTGAAAGATTTGCAGCTGAATATTCATAGGTAAAAGGGATGAGTTCATTTTTTAATATGCACTCATCTTTAGACATATAAACTATTTAAAGATTCCGAATCAATATGCTTAATTAATTTTTTTCCGAGGCTTCGATTGTTCAGACTTGTTGCGCTGTGCTGGTGCCTCTTCATGCCTGTCTGAGAGCCCAGTTTCAGGCCCGGTTTCGGGCCTTGCTTCGGACTCTACTTCTTCCAGCTACTCCATCACTTTCTCTGAACTCTTTAGATCATTCTGTTTTTCCTTCTGGGGCTCTGGGTCATTCAAAGTCTTCAGTTTCTTAACCCTTGGGATCTTGCTCTTTTTCATGTGGCACTTGTTCAATGCAGTTGTAAAACGTGCTTATTTTACCGCCAAATGGAAACCACTCCCGTTAATCAAACTCGGTATAAGTCGCCCTACTCGTGCAAACCTCGTGATTAGCACACCAGAGACTCGGTGTGCTCGTGCAGAACTCCAAAATGCTCGCATAAGACTCGCGGGAACTCGTGTATAGAAATTTATGGAAATTTACTCCGGATACTACGAGTTGAAAAGAGTCCATGACGAGTGTTTCACGAGTATCGCGGGTTTACTTTGAGTTGCTCCGAGTTTGACCGAGGTGCTCAAGAGTTCTCGAGAGCTTGACAAAATTTTAAACTGTTTGAAAAATTTGAGAGCTATCTGCGACCTCACGCGAATTGCGTCGAGTTGCGAAGAGCTGTGAGGAGTTGTGCCGAGTTGCGGTGCGTTATGGAGAGTCATCCCGAGTTAAATGAAGAGTTATCGCGAGTACCCCCCACTACTCGCGCAAACTCGTACTTTTAAACTCGCCTATGTGTAAACGTAGCATTACGGTCGTCTCTAATTTATATATTATTATTTTTTATTTTATTTTAATGATTTCTAATTCATTAATACCTTGACATTGAGCTGTAGTCCCAGACCATCCGGAGGATGTACATGCCCTTTGTGAGCTACCTGATGTCAGTGTGTAACCGTAATAACAGTTGTACGAACAGACGCTGTCGAAGTAGTTCGAATCAGAGCAGGAGATCGAACCGTCCGTAGGATTTGCCAAGCTTGGTGAACAAGTGATTCCTTGAAACAAGAAATCATCATAAAACAAATGTTTTCACCAGAGGTTTTCCACCAGAGTTTGTCATTTTTAGTCAAATAACCTTAAATGTGTTTGACGAGGAATTTGAAATTATGATTTTTATTTACCTTACTCCTTATTTATTGTCTTGTAATTGGCAACATCACAATGAATTAATAATAATTTTCTAGCAAAAGAAGCGAGAGAGCAAGCAAAATGGCCCCATTTCGTTTTGGTTCATTGTTGTAATTCATGCAAAGTTCCTATTTAGTTTGTTAAAAGATATTTCACATTCGAGTTCAGTGCATAAGAATTGTGTTCAAATTCCATCTGTTTTGCCTAGATACGTACCACATTTCCCCTTAACTTTATTTTTGAAGGTTGGCTTCAAAGGATGAATATGTAAATGTCTTCAGACTTGCTAAGGTAACGGAATTTCTTTATTTTCTTTAAAACTCAAGCGTTAAAAATTGAGATGAATTCGTCTTACCAGTGCACGATACTGTTGAGCCGGACCATGAGGCCGAGTTGCCAGATCGTTCGCAGGTCCTAGAGGCTGAACCATTCAGACGATAACCCGTGTTGCAAGAGCTCTGACACACCGAACCAACAGACCTTCCATTCGTGCAATTGACAGTACCATTGGAGGGTGGGCTAAGGGTATTACATGTTATCACTGCGGAAAAGCAGGGGAAAATAATTATGTTCAGATATCAGGCTTGAATAGGACAATCAACTGAGGAAAACCGTAGTTAAGGTTCAAGGTTTGAGTGCTGGCCATGTAGTACCTCTTGAATACAAAGTGAATGCAAGTTCTAACTATAAGATTCTGATTGGTTGAAATTTACGTTACTCTAAGTTTCTACATTTGAATTTAATGACAAAGTTTTTGTCTCGCCTGCTTAGCAAAGCGAGACTATAGGCGCCACTATTTCCGTCGTTGGCGTCGTCAGCGTCGTCGGCGTCATCAACAATCATGCTGTAATCACAAAAACTTATATGGATTTAAGGTAGAGTCATCAAATTCATACCACAGGTACACCTTTTAAAGGCGCAGGTCAAGTTCGAAAATGAGTCTAATCTAAACAAGGTCAAAGTTCAAAAGCACCATGATCACAATATCTTTCTATATATGGATTTGAGATAGAATCACCATATTCATACCACAGGTACATCTTTTTAAAGGCGCAGGTCAAATTATTGCTTAGTATAATAAAGCTGCCAGACCAAAGTACACATTCTCATTCCCATAGCGATATTCAGGCTAGACAATTACGCTTGGCGTTTGCCTTGTGTTTAATGCAAGAGGCCAAGATAGGAAATTGAGCAAATTTTTTTTTCTTCTACATTTACATACATGATATAGGCCTACTAATTGGATTTCCTTCATCTAATAGATTGCTATGATCATTTCATGAACGATAAATATGCTATTTGATGTAATCTGACAGATGAGTCTTATTTTAGAAAAAAAAATCTAGTATTGCGATCTTTGATCTTTTACTGATAATTTGAGAGGAACTCTCGTCATATTGAATGTTGAATATCTTTTTAATAAACCATTTCATTTTCACCTAATCTTAAATGTTTCTTCATTCTTTTCAAGCCCTATAATTTTACGAATAGGCTTCCCTAAAATCAGAGCAAAATGATAACACACAAGACAGGAAAATCTTAAGTGTGCTGGGAGTCCAAGTGAACCCCTCCCCTTACATGCCTTAAAGAGTACTTTTTTTTTTTTGCTTCATTTTTGAAGTGATGACTTTTTTGCACAATCATTTTGTTATTTAGTGTCTAGGATTATAAGGATTACGATTTGAAATTGGCTATAAAAACTATGATGATTACCTACGTACGAAATAAATCGTAGGTAAAAAAAACACCTTGTAGTAGAAATTACAATGGCACATACCCACAACTGTAAAGTTGAATGAACATGTTCGAGTATTTCCTGACGTATCAACAGCCCTGTATGTTATTGTGTGAGTCCCTTCGTTGAATTGTGAACCTGATGCTGCTCCTGCGATGCGACTGTTTTGAAAAGGATAATCTAAGTTCCATAATTGTTTGAAAGAGTGATATTTAATATCAGATTATTCACTCAGATAGTCAACCAGCAATACCAGTAATAAATACATAAACTGATCAAATACAGGAGCCGTGATGGCTCAGTTGTAAAGCAGCACGGTCTAGTAACCTATATAGGGGTCCATGGTTCGAAACAAAGTCGATACTCTAGTGCCCTTTGTGAAAGTGTAAATCCTTATTCCTCTGGAAAAGACTTACAGCCGTAGTTCCCCTGGTTGCTTATCTACAAGAATATACTTGCATTCTTACCAGTCGGGTAACATAAATCATTTATTAAAATCAATCGATTAAGCCATCAAGCAACATATATCATTGATCAGTCCAAAGAATCAATCAATCAATTAATCGATCAATCAATAACCAACCAATCGATATTGTGCTAGTAATTCTTACGTAATAGTACATGAAGATCCCGAATCGGAGCATGTTGGTTCAGTCCATGTTACCGTGGCAGTAGATGTAGTTGTGTACTGATTTCCAAGGGAAGAAGGACAACCGTTGATGGTTGGAGGAGTCGTATCTTGGGAGAAAAAAAATCAAAATGGTTATGAAAATCTTATGTGCTGATGAATATGAAAAATTGTAAGCAAAAGGGTAATTGAGTGATTACATAACGTTTCCCCATTACACACTCAGGTGATATGATAAAATTGAAAAAAATGTGTATTACGTACTGATTTCTTTTGTTAGGGACTATACAAGCCCATGCATGTAATATTCTGTCCCTTTCCCTGATTCAGCACTGTGTTTAACGAGGCTGTCTTTCGAGTTCCTTGCATACCGTTTGCAAGAAAAATCGGTAGGGACGCTCCCTGGGATATGCCTTGTCCAACGGAACCAGCAGTGGGCGAGAGAGTGGTAGTACTGCGGCAAGGAGGGCTACAAACAGAGTGATATCACAGATGTCCTTGGGATATCACAGAGTAGAGTCTATAAGATTCTGTGATGGCCTAGTTACGTTTACAGATGTCTCCACGAATCTATCGGCAATCTGAATTCTCATAATTGTTAGCAAATACTCGTGGCGTATCAGTGGCGTATCTAGGGATTATGGCGCCCGGGGCAAAAGAGGAATCCCACTTGCCCAATTTGTGTTATTGTACAAGCGAGAGAGCAAAGCGACTGAGCGGTAGATTTTATGCATTTTAACCCCCCCCCAAAAAAAAAAAACAACAAAAAACATACAAAAAAAAATAAAAAAAACAAAAAACAAAAAACAAACAAACAAGACAAAGCAAAACAAAACAAACAAAAACAGAATCCTTAATGATCATAATTTTTTTTTTCATTTTCTCCTTTTTTCTTTCTCTTTTGTGTTTTTTGCGCCCCCTTCAAGTATCACCCGGGACACGTGCCCCCTGCCCCCTCCTTAGATACACCACTGACTCGTATACATCAATCTGTCATTCTTTAGTTGAAAGAACTCAAGTCCAGGATGTCAAACAGAAAAACTTCAAAGATAATTTCTCGTTTCCCCCCACTAGAATCCCGCGATTTAGAAACAAGTTTGTGAATTTCTATAAAGATACACTTTAAAAAATCAAATGTTAAATCATCATTGATAAGGTTGGAGGAGTGACAACTTTTCAAAATGGTAGATTTACCTTTTAACATGCTGGATCCAACAGTATGAAGGTTGGATCCAGCATTTTAAAAGAGTTAATTTATCATTGTGAAAATGTTGTCCCTTCTCCAACATTTTCAATGTTGATTTAACATTTGATTTTAGAGTTTAAGAGTACTGACATGCACACTGGACAAATTGACAGGCTTTGTGCAAAATGTTGATTTACCCTATATATTATGAATCTTTTTCGTACGTGCAAATTGAACAAATGCCTTCATAACAAGGAGCAAAGCACCGTCTTTTATTGATTTTATTGCCTGAAATGTTAGAAATAAAACACTGTTTCTTAACAACCTTGCTTTGATTACATGTCATATTTTCTTCATCACCTGATCATGATCCAAGCATTGGGAGCAATCATATCAATAGAAGGCGGTAAGAAAGAAGAAGAAGCGTCCAAAAGTTTTGTAGACATACTTAATTGAATTACCACCCATAATGCATGTGGTGTTGCCCTTAACCTGTTGACTACTGAATTCTTTAACTCTCATAGGCTTAATAGAGGAGCCACCCGGTTCCCGTAGTCTGTGGTACTGTGGTACTGTGTATAGTGCGTTATACAAAGGCATCTACCCTGAGACACGGTGTTCATGAACATGATATGTCGGCAATACAATTTGTAGAATTCATTTCTATAATAGCGTTTCATCCTTAAGGTCAAGCATTTAAGGAATTCCCTTTTGAAAACGATGACCCCTCCCCATACAAATCAAAATGAAGGAAGTATCTCGAAAAATATGCACACCTGTGTGACTTTTTCACATTTCTACCAATAATGGATGTAGCCCTAGATAAAAAAGACAAAGTGAACGAAATGTCCCAAAGGTGGCCATTATTTTAATATAAAATGTATATATCTCGAAGTATCTAAGCACTTATTTTCTATTTCGAATTTCTATTTTGCTCTATACGGGATTCACATTGTACATTCCCCAGAAATTACCCAGGGGACCCCAGTTCTTATCAGTGTAAAGTCAATATGCTCGGGATGTAAGAAGCACGTAATGACACCTTTATAAAAAACAAAACAAAACAAAACAAAAACGAATCAGAATTTTTAACTCGATGTGCTGAAACAAAATTTAATAACTTCATTTCAAAACGAAATGGGACATAAAACTATTAGATGTTTATAACGTTTTGATGTCTCAAAGGTGAACGCAAATATGAGTTGTGTACAATAGGAACACGTGAAGAGATTACCTAAGGTAGTCCTCTTATGAAATGTTGTTGTTGGTACGTGTTATAATGGCAATCAGTCCAATTTGACTATTATCACCAACAAAATGTCATTATATTATGAGTTTTGTTTGACTTCTGTCTTAATTTTTTTTTCTTTGGTAATTATTATCATTATATTTAAAAAGATATATAATATCATGCCAGGTTACCGAATCCTGCCCGTTCTAACATGTCTAAATTGTCACTGTCCTGACAAACCTGCTCGTGTTTGTGCGAAGGTTTCTCGGAAACAAGTTTTCTATGTCTCTCGGGTGCAGACAGGGTGCTCCCTTTGAGATACCTCAATATCTTGAAAGCAAAGAAAAATATCTTTCCCGAGGAAATTGGTTTCGCGCGACTTTGCTTTATCAAAAGAGTATAATATTAATAATAACAGTTACATATACTTTATATATCTCCCTTCTTTTTACTTTTCAAATGCATCAACAGAAAAAAGGAGCAAACAAAATATGGGCTTTTCGTGATGTGCAGTTAGTGATAACAAAAACAAAACAAAAGAAACAAATATAATTCATACAAAATAAGAAGTATAGGCATGTGATATACGCCTATTGTAGATTACTTTATATACATACATATCATATCCGTATGCAATAATACATACTCTCTTCCTTTTCTTTCCAAACAGTGATGTCCCTATCAATAGGCTATACGTGCAAATACTAGACGTATTTTATGTTTAAAAAACAAACAAACAAACAAAGCACAACTATTGTATTTGCAGATGCATTTTGCATCTCCAGTAGCCTGATGCGGGAGAGAAAAGCCAACATACCATTCTCTGAATGAGGCGGATAATAATATCTAACTTTTCTGGTTATTTTAAGGTAAAACCAAACAAATACTTGCAGCTGTATTCTACTTTAGCCATGATTTTGGGTCAAAACGAACAATAGCATTTTGTGTTTTAGAATCTGATAATTTTAAAAGTCTTAGAATTTCTTCAGGATTCTGAAGTTTGATAAGTGCCTTATATAGCAACCTCCTGTTGACTTAATTTTTTTTTTTTCCAGTCAATTCACAATCGCAGAACCCGAGGGTTGAATGAATTTGAGACTCACCATGCCATACACCAGGCTGGGCCCCGTTCCATAAAACTTGTTATCAATAACAACTGCCTCATTTCTATGACAAATTCGCTCTGAGCCAATCAGATTCAAGGATTTCAGTAGCTTATAACAATTATTGTAACCTGTTATTGATAACAAGTTTTATGAAACGGGGCCCAGAACATAGTGTGAAAAGTTTGATTTTCTCACGGAGATGCAGCACATTAAACCAGCTCCCACAATATATACCAGAAAGTACAAACAAAACACTCAGTTGCAAATTTATATTGGAGAACAATATGAATACATCTAATATAGGTTTTCCAAGTCAAATTCATCACAATAGCAGCCAAATTGATGCACAGTCCCTCGATTTCATGTGAATGTGAATGTGAATGCTTATTCATTTGCCTAAAATGAGCATTCAATTTGATTTTTAGGACAAGTTGCATACTTTCATCGTGCATTTTGATAGACTGATCATTCAAATTAGAACTTAACCCAATAAGCATTCAAATTCACGAAAGCTTCGGATCACGAACATTTGGGAATTCGAATTCACCAATAGGTAGGCATGTTCGTGATTTAAACAAATATATATACTATTCATATACTTCATTTAATTTCATTGTTTATGATGAAAATAGATGCTTCATTTTGAAGATGGTATGGCATAGGGTATAGACCTAGTAGTTATACAAGCAGAATTTTTCTGACATGAAAGATTTCGTCATTTCCTTAAAGCGGTAATAGTTCTACTTATACCCCCTCAACATGATACTTTTACCGTAAAGTTTTACAGGCAATGATGGTTACAATGTAATGTAAAGAAATTGAACATTTTGTAATCGATTTGTCATCCAACTTGTCATAGAAGTGACTCTGTAATCCTGACAAAAATGCTTTTCTAGTTATTCTTTACGGTCGTCTCTAAATTACATATTATTAAATTTATTTTTTATTTTAATGCTTTTCTTAATTCATTAATACCTGTACCTTGACATTGAGCTGTAGTCCCAGACCATCCTGAGGATTTACATGTCCTTTGTGAGCTACCTGATGTCAGTGTGTAACCGGGATGACAGTTGTACGAACAGACACTGTCGAAGTAGTTCGAATCAGAGCAGGAGATCGAACCGTCCGCAGGACTTGCCAAGGTTGGTGAACAAGTGATTCCTTGAAACAAGAAATCATAAAACAAATGTTTTCACCAAAGACTTTCCATCAGAGGTTGTCATTTTTATTCAAATAACCTTAAATGTGTTTGACGAGGAATGATTTTTATTTACTTTTCCCCCTCTTTATTATCTTGTAATTGGCAACAGCACAATGAATTCATAGTAATTTGCTAGCAAAAGAAGCGAGAGAGCAAGCAAAATGGCCCCATTTCGTTTAAATTTTAATAGACAGGTTTATTGCTTGTAATTTATGCAAAGCTCTTTTCTTTTATTATGTTTAAAGATATTTAACATTCGATTTCAATGCAAAAGAACTGTGTTCAAATTCGATCTGTTTTGCCTAGATACCACGTTTCCCCTTAGCTCTATTTTATTTGAAGGTTGGCTTCAAAGGATAAATATATAAGTGTCTTCAGACTTGCTATAAGGTAACTGAATTTATTTATTTTTCTCTAAAACTCAAGCGTGAAAAATTAAGCTGAATTCGTCTTACTGGTACACGACACTGTTGAGCCCGACCATGAGGCCGAGTTGCCAGATCGTTCGCAGGTCCTAAAGGCTGAACCATTCAGACGATAACCCGTGTTGCAAGAGGTCTGACACACCGAACCAACAGACCTTCCATCCGTGCAATTGACAGTACCATTGGTGGGTGGGCTTAGGGTACTACATGTTATCACTGCGGAAAAGCAAGGGATAATTTGTTTGTATGTCAGGCTTGAATGGGACAGTCACCTGAGGAAAATCATAATTGAAGATCAAGTTTTGATGAGTGTTGGCCATGTAGTACAAGGAACCTCTTGAATACAAACTGAATGCAAGTTCTCACTTTAATATTCTGATAGGATGAAATTTATGTGACTCATATAGTTTCTACATTTAAATGTAATCACACAGGGTTTTTTTTAATGCAAGAGGCACAAGTAGAAAACTGAGAAAGTATTTTTCTACATTTTATATACATGATATAGGCCTACTAATTGGATTTCCTACCAGCAGATTTCTATGATCATTTCATTAACGATAAATATGCTATTTGATGTCATCTGACAGACAAGTTTTATTTTAGAAAAAAATCTAGTATTACGATCTTTTACTGATTTTTTAAATGGAACTCTCGTCACACTGAATGTTGAATATCTTTTTAATAAACCATTTCATTTTACACCTAATCTTACATGCTTCTTCATTCTTAAGCCCTATAATTTTACGAATAGGTTTCCCTAAAAGTCAGAGCAAAATAATAACAGAAAAGACAGGACAATCTTAAGTGTGCTGGATGGGAGTCCAAGTGAACCCCTCTCCTTACATGCCTTAAAGACATTTGTAGTACTTTTTTTTTTGCTTCATTTTTGAAGTGATGACTTTATTTTACAATCATTTTGTTATTTAGTGTCTAGGATTATAAAGATTACGATTTGAAATTGGCTATAAAAACTATGATGATTACCTACGTACGAAATAAATCGTAGGTAAAAAAAAAACCTTGTAGTAGAAATTACAATGGCACATACCCACAACTGTAAAGTTGAATGAACATGTTCGAGTATTTCCTGACGTATCAACAGCCCTGTATGTTATTGTGTGAGTCCCTTCGTTGAATTGTGAACCTGATGCTGCTCCTGCGATGCGACTGTTTTGAAAAGGATAATCTAAGTTCCATAATTGTTTGAAAGAGTGATATTTGATATCAGATTATTCACTCAGATAGTCAACCAGTAAAGTAGTTGATCAATACATAAAATGATCAAATATAGGAGCCGTGATGGCTTAGTGGTAGAGCAGCAGGGTCTCGTAACCTAGGGGTCCATGGTTCGAAACAAAGTCGATACTCTAGTGCCCTTTGTGAAAGTGTAAATCCTCGTTCCTCTGGAAAAGACTTACAGCCGTAGGTCCCCTGGTTGCTAATCTGCAAGAGTATATTTGCATTCTTATCAGTCAGGTAACATAAATCATTAATTAATCAATAGATTAAGCAATCAAGCAACAAATATTGATCAGTCCATCCAATAATCAATCAACCAATTAATCTATCGATTAATCAATAACCAACCAATCGATATTGTGCTAGTAATTCTTACGTAATAGTACATGAAGATCCCGAATCGGAGCATGTTGGTTCAGTCCATGTTACCGTGGCAGTAGATGTAGTTGTGTACTGATTTCCAAGGGAAGAAGGACAACCGTTGATGGTTGGAGGAGTCGTATCTTGTGAGAAAAAATCAAAATGGTTATGATATTCCATTGTAGCTCTTTATAATGAAAATCTTATGTGCTGATGAATATGAAAAATTGTAAGCAAAAGGGTAATTCAGTGATTACATAACGTTTTCCCATTACACACTCAGGTGATATGATAAAATTGAAAAAATGTGTATTACGTAATAATTTCTTTTGTAAGGGACTATACAAGTCCATGCATGTAATATTCTGTCCCTTTCCCTGATTAAGCACTGTGTTTAACGAGGCTGTCTTTTGAGTTCCTTGCATACCGTTTGCAAGAAAAATCGGTAGAGACGTTCCCTGGGATATGCCTTGTCCAACGGAACCAGTAATACGCGGGAGAGTGGTAGCACGTACTGCGGCAAGGAGGGCTACAAACAGAGTGATATCACAGATGTCCTCGGGATATCACAGAGTACAGTCTTTAAGATCCTGTGATGGCCTAGTTACGTTTACAGATGTCTCCACGAATCTATCGGCAATCTGAATTCTCATAATTGTTAGCAAATACTCGTATCAGTGGCGTATCTAGGGATTATGGCGCCCGGGGCAAAAGAGGAATCCCACTTGCCCAATTTGTGTTATTGTGCAAGTGAGAGAGCAAAGTTACCGAGCGGAAGATTTTATACATTTCAACCCCCCCCCCCAAAAAAACAAACAAACAAACAAAAACAAAAACAAAAAACAAAAAAAAAACAAAACAAAACAAAAACAAAACAAAACAAAACAAAACCAAACAAAACCATACAAACAAACAAACAAAAACTCGCAATTTCTGATACATTTTATAGAGAAAAATTGCAATTAAAGTTGAACAATGAAGTTGCACCCCGACTCCCACCTGCCAATCTACGTTATTGTAGAAACGATGGAGCAAAGCGACCGAGCAGTAGATTTTTTTCTTCTCATATTTAACCCCCAAGACGCAATTTCTTATGCATTTTACCCAGGAAAATATGCATTGAGCACTGCAATCGAGGGGGTTGAGATTCGAAGTTTAATTATTGATAAGCGGTTTTCTATTCACTTTCTTCTCAAATGGGGCGCAAAGTTAACGAAAACCCTTGAGAAATATTGTCGAGGAATTTAGCAACACAAACGAAAGGTGAAATGTTCATTTGCTCGGTAATATTTTGTACACTTCATCCTATATTGGGGGCACAATATTCAACAAGAGGCTTATGATAGTGAGCAAAGCCACGAAAATTGCAACAAGAAACGCTATTTATAAACTATATCCTATAATGGGTTGCGAAATTACGATATCTTGGAGCAAGATATGCCAGGAAGCAAAGCGACCGAGCCTTAGAAAATTTTCGCATTTTAAACCCTCAAAAAATTATATTTCTAATGCATTTAATGCGGATTGGTGGCGCATAATCCTCAATGATCATAAATCTTTTTTTCATTTTCTCCTTTTTTCTTTCTCTCTTTTGTGTTTTTTGCGCCCCCTTCAAGTACCGCCCGGGGCACGTGCCCCCTGCCCCCTCCTTAGATACGCCACTGACTCGTATACATCAATCTGTCATTCTTTAGTTGAAAGAACTCAAGTCCAGGATGTCAAACAGAAAAACTTCAAAGATAATTTCTCGTTTCCCGCCACTAGAATCCCGCGATTTAGAAACAAGTTTGTGAATTTCTATAAAGATACACTTTAAAAAATCAAATGTTAAATCAACAATGATAAGGTTGGATCAGTGACAACATTTTCAAAATGGTAGATTTACCTTTTAACATGTTGGATCCAATAGAATGAAGGTTGGATCCAGCATTTTAAAACTGTTTATTTATCATTGTGAAAATGTTGTCCCTTCTCCAACATTTTCAATGTTGATTTAACATTTGATTTTAGAGTTTAAGAGTACTGACATGCACACTGGACAAATTGACAGGCTTTGTGCAAAATGTTTATTTACCCAATATATTATGAATCTTTTTCGTACGTGCAAATTGAACAAATGCCTTCATAACAAGGAGCAAAGCACCGTCTTTTATTGATTTTATTGCCTGAAATGTTAGAAATAAAACACTGTTTCTTAACAACCTTGCTTTGATTACATGTCATATTTTCTTCATCACCTGATCATGATCCAAGCAGTGGGAGCAATCATATTAATACAAGGCGGTAAGAAAGAAGAAGAAGTGGCCAAAAGTTTTGTAGACATACTTAATTGAATTACCACCCATAACGCATGTGGTGTTGCCCTTAACCTGTTGACTACTGAATTCTTTAACTCTCATAGGCTTAATACAGGAGCCATCCGGTTCCCGTAGTCTATGGGTTAAGAACCTACTCACACATTCATGCTTGAAAATTCATTGAAATTGGTACTGTGTATAGTGCGTATACAAAGGCATCTACCCTGAGACACAGTGTTCACGAACATGGTATGTCGGCAATACAATTTGTAGAATGCATATCTATGATAGCGTATTAAATCATTAAGTTCAAGCATTCAAGGAATTCCCTTTTGAAAATGAAGACCCTTCCCCATACAAATCAAAATGAAGGAAGTATCTCGAAAAATATGCACACCTGAGTGACCTCTTCACATTTCTACCAATAATGGATGTAGGCCTAGATAAAAAGCCAAAGTTAAAGAAATATTCCAAAGGTGGGCATTATTTTAATATTATAAAATGTATATATCTCGAAGTATCTAAGCACTTATTTTCTATTTCGAATTTCTATTTTGCTCGATACGGGATTCACATTGTACATTCCCCCCAAATTACCCAGGGGACCCCAGTTCTCATCAATGTAAAGTCAATATGCTCGGGAGGTAAGAAGCACGTAATGACACCTTTATAGAAAATAAAAAACAAGAATCTGAATTTTTAACTCGATGTGCTGACACAAAATTTAATAACATCATTTTAAAACGAAATGGGACATAAAACTATTAGATTTTTATAACGCTTTGCTGTCTCAAAGATGAATGCAAATATGAGTTGTGTACAATAGGAACACGTGAAGAGATTACCTAATGTAGTCCCCTTACGAAATGTTGTTGTTGGTACGTGTTATAATGGCGATCAGTCCAATTTGACTATTATCAACAAAATATCATTATATTTTGAATTTTGTTTGACTTCTCTCTTAATTTTTTTCCATTATTTTTTTTTGTTTTGTTAATTATTATCATTATATTAAAAAAGATATATAATATTATGCCAGGTTACCAAATCCTGCCCCTTCTAAATTGGCACCGTCATGTCAAACCTGCTCGTGTTTGTCTGAAGGTTTCTCGGAACAAGTTTCTTACGTGTCTCGGGTGCAGACAGGGGGCTCCCTTTGGGATACTTTAATATCTTGAAATCAAAGAAAAATATCTTTCCCGAGGAAATTGGTTTCGCGCGACTTTGCTTTATCAAAAGAGTATAATTTTAACAGTAACAGTTGCAAATACTTTATATATCTCCCTTCTTTTTATTTTTCAGATGCATCAACTGAAAAAAGGAGCAAACAAAATATGGGTTTTTCGTGATGTGCAGTTAGTGTAACAAAAACAAAACAAAAGAAACAAACAAATATATTTCATACAAAATAAGAAGTATAGGCATGTGATATACGCCTATTGTAGATTACTTTATATACATACATATCATATCCGTATGCAATAATACATACTCTCTTCCTTTTCTTTCAAAACAGTGATGTCCCTATCAATAGGCTATACGTACAAATACTAGACGTATTTTATGTTTAAAAAACAAACAAACAAACAAAGCACAACTATTGTATTTGCAGATGCATTTTGCATCTCCAGTAGCCTGATGCGGGAGAGAAAAGCCAACAAACCATTCTCTGAATGAGGCGGATTATAATATCTAACTTTTCTGGTTATTTCAAGGTAAAACCAAACAAATACTTGCAGCTGTATTCTACTTTAGCCATGATTTTGGGTCAAAACGAACAATAGCATTTTGTGTTTTAGAATCTGATAATTTTAAAAGTCTTAGAATTTCTTCAGGATTCTGAAGTTTGATAAGTGCCTTATATAGCAACCTCCTGTTGACTTAATTTTTTTTTCCAGTCAATTCACAATCGCAGAACTCGAGGGTTGAATGAATGTGAGACTCACCATGCCATACACCAGGCTGGGCCCCGTTTCATAAAACTTGTTATCAATAACAACTGCCTCATTTCTATGGCAAATTCGCTCTGAGCCAATCAGATTCAAGGATTTCAGTAGCTTATAACAATTATTGTAACCTGTTATTGATAACAAGTTTTATGAAACGGGGCCCAGAACACAGTGGGAAAAGTTTGATTTTCTCACGGAGATGCAGCACATTAAACCAGCTCCCTCAATATATACCAGAAAGTACAAACAAAACACTCAGTTGCAAATTTATATTGGAGAACAATATGAATACATCTAATATAGGTTTTCCAGGTCAAATTCATCACGATAGCAGCGAAATTGATTCACAGTCGCTCGATTTCATGTGAATTCAATTTGCTTTTTAGGTCAAGTTGCATACTTTCATAGTGCATTTGGATATATAGATCAGTGGCGGATTTAGGGGGGGGCAATCCCTGCTCGTGCCCCCCCCCCCTTTGAGGAAAAAGAATGCAATGTGCCCCTCCTATTTGCGATTGTGCCCCCCCCTTTTCCTTTTTTTTTTGCTTGTCAGAGAATTATGGAGGGGAACTGGACCCCATAACCCCCCCCCCCCCCCCCCTCACTGAGCGACTTTTGGAGGGCTGGCAAAATTTTTTTTTTTTGCTCGCCACATTGTGTAATCGATTAATCATCCTAATTGTCATAGAAGTGACTCTGAAATGCTGACAAAAATGCTTTTCTAGTTATACCTTACGGTCGTCTCTAATTTACATTGAATTTATTTTTCATTTTAATGCTTTTCTTAATTCATTAATACCTTGACATTGAGCTGTAGTCCCAGACCATCCTGAGGATTTACATGTCCTTTGTGAGCTACCTGATGTCAGTGTGTAACCGGGATGACAGTTGTACGAACAGACACTGTCGAAGTAGTTCGAATCAGAGCAGGAGATCGAACCGTCCGCAGGACTTGCCAAGGTTGGTGAGCAAGTGATTACTTGAATCAAGAAATCATCATAAAACAAATGTTTCACAGAAGACTTTCCATCAGAAGTTGTCATTTTTATTCAAATAACCTTAAATGTGTTTGACTTTATCATCTTGTAATTGGCAACAGCACAATGAATTCATAGTAATTTGCTAGCAAAAGAAGCTAGAGAGCAATCAAAATGGCCCCATTTCGTTTTATTTTTTAATAGACAGGTTTATTGCTTGTAATTTATGCAAAGCTCTTTTCTTTTAGTATGTTTAAAGATATTTCACATTCGATTTCAATGCATAAGAACTGTGTTCAAATTCGATCTGTTTTGCCTAAATACGTACCACGTTTCCCCTTAACTTTATGGATGAATATATAAGTGTCTTCAGACTTGCTAAGGTAACCGAATTTATTTATTTTTCTCTAAAACTCAAAAAACTCAAGCGTTAAAAATTGAGCTGAATTCGTCTTACTGGTACACGTTACTGTTGAGCCTGACCATGAGGCCGAGTTGCCAGATCGTTCGCAGGTCCTAGAGGCTGAACCATTCAGACGATAACCCGTGTTGCAAGAGCTCTGACACACCGAACCAACAGAGCTTCCATCCGTACAATTGACAGTACCATTGGTGAGTGGGCTAAGGGTATTACATGTTATCACTGAGGAAAAGCAGGGGAAATATGTTAATATGTCAGGCTTGAATGGGACAATCACCTGAGGAAAACCTTAGTTAAAGGTCAAGGTTTGAGTGCTGGCCATGTAGTGCAAGCAGCCTCTCGAATACAAATTGAATGCAAGTTCTAAATATAACATTCTGATTGGTTGAAATTTACGTTACTCTTAGTTTCTACATTTGAATGTAATCACACAGTTTTCTCTAATGCGAGAGGCCCAAGATAGAAAAATGAGCAAGTATTTTTCTACTTTAGTACAAGGAACCTCTTGAATACAAATTGAATGCAAGTTCTAAATATAAGATTCTGATTGGTTGAAATTTACGTTACTCTTAGTTTCTACATTTGAATTTGTCTCGCCTGCGTAGCGAAGCGAGACTGTAGGCGCCACTGTTTCCGTCGTTGGCGTCGTCGGCGTCGTCAACAATCATGCTCTAATCACAATAACTGTCTATTGATTTAAGGTAGAGTCACCAAATTCATACCACAGGTACATCTCATAAAGACCCAGGTCCAGTTTGAAAATGAGTCGAATCTGACTAAGGTCAAGGGCCAAAATGTCATTGACATTTCTGCAAAAAGCACTGTAATGGCAAGCAATAACTTTTTATGGATTTGAGGTAGAATCACCAAATTCATACCACAGATACATCTCTTAAGGGCGCAGGTCAAGTTCGAAAATGAGATGAATTTGACCAAGGTCAAAGGCTAAAAGGTCATGAGTATACTACAAAAAGCACCGTAATCACAATAACTTTCTATGGATTTGAGGTAGAAACAACAAATTCATACCACAGGTACATCTCTGAAAGGCGCAGGTCAAATTATTGCTTAGTATAATAAAGCTGCCAGACCAAAGTACACATTCTCATTCGCATAGCGAGATGCGGGCTAGACAACGCTTGGCGTTTGCCTTGTGCAAGAGGCCAAGATAGGAAATTGAGCAAGTATTTTTTTTTCTACATTTACATACATGATATAGGCCTACTAATTAGATTTCCTTCATCTAATAGATTGCTATGATCATTTCATGAACGATAAATATGCTATATGATGTCATCTGACAGATGAGTCTTATTTTAGAAGAAAAAAAAATCTGGTATTGCGATCTTTTACTGATTTTTAAGTGGAACTCTCGTCACATTGAATGTTGAATATCTTTTTGATAAACCATTTCATTTTACATCTAATCTTAAATGCTTCTTCATTCTTTTCAAAGCCTATAATCTTATGAATAGACTTCTCTTAAAGTCAGAGCAAATGATAAAACAAAATACTGGATAATCTTAAGTGTTGTGGGAGTCCAAGTGAACCCCTCCCCTTAAAGACGTTTGTAGTACATTTTTTTGCTTCATTTTTCAAGTGATGACTTTTTTTTTTACAATCATTTTCTTATTTAGTGTCTAGGATATAAAGATTAAGACTTGAAATTTGCTATCATATAAAAACTATGATGATTAGCTACGTTCGAAATACATCGGTGGTAAAAAAAAGCTTGTAATAGAAATAACAATGGCACATACCCACAACTGTAAAGCTGAATGAACATTCTCGAGTATTTACTGACGTATCAACAGCCCTGTATGTTATTGTGTGAGTCCCTTCGTTGAATTGTGAACCTGATGCTGCTCCTACGATGCGACTGTTTTGAAAGGAGATCTAATTTAAGTTCCATAATTTTTTGAAAAAGTTATATTTGATATAGGTTTTCCTGGCCAATTTCGCAACTTTGTCAGTCAAATTCATTTTACGAACATTCAATTTAAACGATTTTCGCCATGCCGTGCTATTAGGCAGTTCAAATTCATGATCTGTGCATTCGAATTCATAGGTCACGCACGTTTTTCATAAAGCCTTCATTCAATTTAGCATCGCATAGTCACGTGATCACGCAACAAACCCGTTCCTGCATTCGAATTCATATTGGAGCATCCAATTTAGCGTGTTGAGCCTTCAATTTAAAAATCCCCCAACATCATTTGTGATATTTTCCTATTGTCTTGTATTATGGGTTTGACATGATATTTGCCATTCAAGATAGGACTTACATGTTTTTGGTTATGGCGAATTTAAAAGATCCCATCGTTTGAGCGAATAAAGGTTTATTCATTTTTAGTCGCGTGGTCGTGGATGTATATGAAAAAACAGAGAGAAATTCCAAAAATAATTATTTTCTTTGTAATTGAGCACACACTAAATGTTAGTAGACATTTTAGAAGACAAGAAGACAAATACCGCTATTTCATGCAGGAGATGATAAAGAAAGTGTAACCTCATCTTCTAAGTAGATCATGTGTAGATATAAAGAAGGGTTTTAAAAGTTATCCTATAATTACCTTTAGTTAGATGAGGAAAAAAAAACCATAAGGGAATGCTGGTTTTCTGACATTGTGTTGTCTACTCCTTCCTCGGGGGAGATTGTCGCCTACGCTTAGGTGCATGAATTTTCTCGTTCAAAGTATAGGCCTATATTTTCAAATTAACCCTTCGTGTGTATTCCCAAACTTGTGCGGCTTTTAGGAAATCTACAGAATACAATCGATCCTTTAAAATTTACAAGAAGCCTACAAGACAATAAGGTCTGCTATATTATGGACTCAAGAAGGAAATTGAATTCGAAATCAGCCATATTTAGGGGGAAATTATAAACAAAACAGGGGGTTAATAAATTGCGTGTTTAATTGAATGAACATATTCCGAATTTGACTGCCCATTTGTGAATTTGAATGCCCGAGGTGTCCTTTCGGCAGTTGCCGATGAATTTTAATGATTCTTACGTACGTGCTAATTTGAAAGCACGGAAATGAATTTGAATGATACAAAAGCGAAATCCCTTGCACGAAACGCTAAATTGAATGATTTAAATACTATTTTGAATGACAGAGAAGGCGGTAAACGAAGTTTTTGCTGAACTGAATGAGCGTTTTATCAAATTGACTGACAAAAGTGCGAAATTATTGGCCGGAAAACCTATATTAGATTATTCACTCAGATAGTCAACCAGTAAAGCAGTTGATAAATACATAAACTGATCAAATATAGGAGCCGTGATGGCTTAGTGGTAGAGCAGCAGGGTCTCGTAACCTAGGGGTCCATGGTTCGAAACACAGTCGATACTCTAGTGCCCTTTGTGAAAGTATAAATCCTCATTCCTCTGGAAAAGAATTACAGCCGTAGTTCCCCTGGTTGCTTATCTACAAGAATATACTTGCATTCTTATCAGTCAGGTAACATAAATCATTAATTAATCAATAGAAAAAGCAATCAAGCAACATATATCATTGATCAGTCCATCAAATAATCAATCAATCAATTAATCGATCAATCAATAACCAACCAATCGATATTGTGCTAGTAATTCTTACGTAATAGTACATGAAGATCCCGAATCGGAGCATGTTGGTTCAGTCCATGTTACCGTGGCAGTAGATGTAGTTGTGTACTGATTTCCAAGGGAAGAAGGACAGCCGTTGATGGTTGGAGGAGTCGTATCTTGTGGGGGAAAATGGTTATGATATTCAATTCTAGCTCTTTATAATGAAAATCTTATGTTCTGATGAATATGAAAACTTGATTCTAACCAAAATCCACACGAATTGTTAACTATATTCACTAAATGAATTCAATAGAGAGGTGTACTGACAGTGTCATCGTGTGGATCCAGCTAATGAGGGGGTACTGGTGTTTAGAGGGCATCGAAAAATATTTCGTGAGTGGGATGCAACAGAATAAGGCTACAGATTAAGGGGGAGGTGGGCTATGGGTCGTATCATTTATTTTCACGTAGCCTTATTCAACCTCTATCTTTCGTTCTCTCTTTCTCCCCCATCCAATGGGGGGGGGGGGGGCACTTGCCTCCGTTCCTCTGTAGTTACTCCCCAGGTATTATTGCTGAGTAATAAAAGAAGCATGGGATTCCATGAGCAGTTGAATTGCTTCACATGAGCATATCCGTGTTATTACACGTTACTTTTTAAAATAATTTTTTCAAAACATTTGCAGACTTTGAGATCGATATAATTTCCTGTTAATGAATATATTTGTGATGAATGTAAGAAAAGGGTATATATCGTGTCTACTATTTTTTTTTTTTTTGGCACTTTTCGTTCCCCACTGATGTCTAAATGGATTATGAACATGAAGCTTATAAACTTGCATGATGTACCTGGACTTGGTGGGGTCCTTCTTCGACGACGGCGACGACGACGCCAGCCTAAAAAGACAATAAACATTAAGAACATCGAACATTATCTCATAGCAGTTCACTGTCTCCTTTTAGATACGTTTTTTAAAATCTAGAATGCCAAAAGTTAAACGTTATATATGAGCAGAAAGAACGAAAATCACAGGTAATTTTTTTTAGTCCATTTATAATGCAGTATATTGTGCCGTTCATGAATAAGACAAACTTAATTGTAAATAATCATTAAAGTCTCTCAATTGGCAACCCGGCGTGAAATTTATACTTACTATTTTTGTGTAAAAATTTGTCATTTTTTGTTAAATTGAGAAATTTTTATTCACATTTGTTTGCAGATCAAGATCTAGGTGTCGAACAAAAGAATAACTGTTGCCAAATTGGGGAAACGCTGATATTTAGACCTTAAGGAAACTCTGAACTGCTATGTTTTCAAGATAGGTCTCTACCGTCACTATGGACGTACATAGTCCCATTGATTATGTCCCGCGAAGATATTTAAGATGATGGGATGTAGAGCCGGGGGGGGGGGGGCACTCGTTTTTCTGAAGGTTTGTTTTTCCGAAGGTTCATAATTCGGAAGGTTCGTAATTCCGAAACACAAATTTCCCGTAGCAGGGGCTTCATAATTCCGAAAATGAAATAGGGCTCATAATTCCGAACATTTGATGCATTACTCCGAAGGTTCGTAATTCCGAAAATTCAATAGAGCCCTACATAACTTTTCGGAATTACGAACCTTCGGAAATATGAACCCTTTTCATATTCGGAATTATGAACAATATTTCATTTTCGGAATTACGAACTGTCGGAGTAACGAACCTTCGGAATCATGAACCTTTGAAAAAACGACATGTAACCGTAGAGCCAATACGAAGAAGTAAAAAGCGGAAACATAAAATCATCCTCAAATGACACTATTCAAATGTTTTATTTATTTATTTATATATTCATTTATTTATCAGGGTTTTTTTTCTCTCTCCCCCCAGGTTAGCCCAGTTAGTGACTGACACACTATTGTACTTTAGGGCCCTGCACACGGAACATGAAAATATGACATATTACACAAATAAAAAATGAAATAAAGCAAATGTTTAAACATTTTAATAAGTGAACATTAAAAGAGGAAAACGTAACAACAGGAAATATGTACCATTTAGGTTTTTGTAAAATTTTTAGATTATATGAAAACCGATTTTCATAGGTATATTATAAGTAAAGAAAATAAGAGAGATATGCTAATATATATATATATTTTTCAAATATGTATTTCACTTCTAATCTTCCATGTTATAAAAGATAGTTATGTTAATGTTATACATGTATTTATTCTATTCTTGGGAACCTACACAAACAAGCTACGCTTTCCAGTAGATTCCTTTTTCATTTCATGACTTTGTACTTTTTAAATTATGTTTTTTTTTGTACTATGGAAATTTGGAAATGAAATGAAATAAACCTTGCATCAATCAGTCAATCATTTCAGGTTCCAAAAGCTAAGGTTTTTCTTCCCGTCAAATACACTCAGCAAAAAGAAAGTGGACACTATTTATAGTTGAGATTTTCAAATAAATATTTGATATAGACTTATCTTTCATATATCAAAATAAAACATAAAGTAATCCTCTTTAAGATAATTTGCAATTGGAATCATACCATTCACGCATTAGTGAGCATAGTCATTTAACAATAAATGAGTCTCCGAAAGAAAATTGCAAAAAATGGGGCATCTGGCAATTTAAATGTTGATGAGCATTTCCATCCTGTAGAGTCAAATTAAAACAATGAAAAAAAAAAAATCACAAGAAACACTTGAATTTGCTTGTCAAAGCCATGCAGTCCTGAGACTACAGTTGACATCCAGAGCTCAGTCCACCTCATTGTTTGTTATTCTTTGTTTTCACTGATGAACAAGATTGTCTTACAGATGAACATGTTCATCAACATTTGAATTGCCACTTGCTCTATTTTCGTAGTTTTCTTAATCAGGTCTCTTAACAGGTAAATGAATGTTCCCATCCATGCGTAAAAGTTCAAAACTTGATCTTCATTGATGTTTGTAGAGTATTAATTTTTCTTTAATATGATATATGTTTCATTATATTTTATTGACGTTTTATGTGAAAATTTTGAACAATAAAGAGTTTCCACTTTCTTTTTGTTTGTTTCTTGTTGTGCTGAGTTTATGTCATATTATTAGCAGTTTGAACCAGCTTAACCTAGCTGTCAATATGATTATACATACTGTATGTATAATATTGCAGTCATATCTCTTTTTTTGTTTACATATAACTTATCCTAGAAAATTTAATTCTTTAGCACTGGACATGACTCCGATTTTTAAAGAAAAAAATAAGGATATAAGGTAAGTTAATGAATTTTCGAAATACCTTAAAATAGCACGTACGTTTTTATGGGGTATTGATGTTGGAGCGCCACCAGCATCAGGCGTGAGGAACATGAGCGCTATACAAGAAGTAAATATTACTATTATCATTATTATCATTATAATTTTTAACTTTCTATCAATATTAATCAAAGAGAACAACAAAGGCCTATTTTCCACATTTTAAGAATATATCTCTTTATCTGTTTTAGCCTGCTTTCTATACATTAATGTATTTTAGAATTAATTTATTATGTAGATATATATATATATATATATATATATATATATATATATATATATTGTGAGAAATGTTCCTCAAACACAATGCTGGTGGTCACTTATAGTTGTTTTCGTGAAAGATATAGTGAAAGAAATGATCACTGTTAGACAGTCGTAGCTTTTATTATCCTTCTTTATTTGTCAAGCTTTCGATCTGTGATCTTCATTAGGACTGTATAAACACGCAAAATAATGGCTGATATTTACATCGGAATAAACATTTCAATTTCTTACAACTTTTAAGTACGTATCATTATAATATTATTATCATTATTATCATTGTTATTATTATTTTTGTAATCTTTATTCTTTTTATCATTTTTATTATTATTATTATTATTATTAATATTATTATTATTATTATTAGTAGTAGTAGTAGTAGTAATAATAATAGTAGTAGTGGTATTATATTGTTCCCATTGTTATTATTAACATTATTAAAATCATCATCATTATTATATATGTGCACAATTTCTAAAGGGTCTCCTAGCCCCCCCCCCCCCAAAAAAAATAATTTGTATACAGTTAGAATGTATAAAATAAACCCCACATAACTTTACCCGACACTCTACAGGCTAACGGTTAAGGAGTTTCAAGAAAATAAAGGATAACGTAACGATCGACGCGCGGAACTCAACTCGAGTTGAGTTCCGCGCGAGCAGTTTTCTATGCGTGTACGTTTTTTCTATGCGTACACGTTCGGCGAACGCCGAGACGCTATGTAGTGTAATTATCGCGACTGCATTATCGCTTCGTCGTCTGCTATGTGTTGCTCTTTTGTTGTAGCTTAGAATGGAAAGGACTGACAATTTCGGAAGTGGTATTTGTACATGGCGAAAAGTTGTGGAAGGTTTGTCGTTGGCTGAGGGTGGGGAGTGAGAGGGAGAGAGGGAGAGAGGGAATAAGGTCAGGCCGTAAAAGCTTCGCTTGTAAAAGTACATAAAAGAAGGGGAAAATAGAAAGTAATTTTTTTTCTTCTTTAGTTTTTTTGGTGGGGCATCTATATTGAGAAGATATCTTCCCTCTTGCTTAAAAGTCAGCAGAAAAGAAGGAAAATAAATTGCACTGTTATGGTGTCAGTATTGCTTTAAGTTGCTTCGAATTGTGTTATATAGTCTAAGAGTACATGTATATTAAAGCAACTCCATTTAATGAGAATTACTGTGATAGAATTTGATTTGTTGAACCCACAGTAAGTTTTTGTCGTGGAACAGATGTCTTCTGTTGTTGTTTTTTTATATATATATATAGCTGCAGCACAAAATACAAATCAATAAGATCCGTCAGGTCAGAAGGATGAATTAAGTGGCACACAATCATACATGTATTTATGTATTTTGCATCGGATGATGTTAAATTAGAAATATAATACTGTCAATTTTCAGGGATTAATTGTCTTAAGGCAAAGCCTTATGTCAATGAAGTATTGTTTGCGGTTGGCAGCACTTGGATTTACTAGGCTGTTTGAAAATAATTTAAAAAACAAAAGAAATCACAAAGGCAGAGTTAATAGAAAAAGTCAATTTTGACAACTCATAATCTGGAAAAGAACAATAAAAAAAAAAGGACGATAAAAAGACCTTGATCACAACTATCATTATCATAAAGTCAGAAACATGTCTCAAATATAGTTTGATTTTATTTTCCCCCCTTTTATCATAAGAAAAATTAATAATGAAAGGAGGTTGATTTTATATGAAGCAAACTGCTCGATGTTGGAAAGAAAAAAAAAGTTCTTCAAATATTTTGAAATTGTGGATTAATAGTTCTAATAAGATCAAGTGAGCCAGTTAATGAATTTATTTGGCATCCTTAGGAAATTATGGATGACCTAGAATGAATTCTTAACTTTTGCCTGGATATTATAGTGTCACAATTCTATACAATTTTTAACTGATTCAGGTATACAAGATGTTTATGGATAAAATTTGGAATCTATATCTTGAACATAAGTTTGATATTGTCGTGGATCTCCCTCTCTCTCTCTCTCTATCAATTGATTAAGTTTTGAAAATTGCGAACTCAGCCAACTCATTGCAGTGTGATAATGTGAAGTATAATCTGCACCTGCTCTTTAATTTGTTGCAGCTTAGAATGGAAAGTACTGACAATTTCGGAAGTGGTATTTTGTACATGTACATCGCAAAGAGTTGTGGAAGGTTTGTCGTTGGCTGAGGGTAGGGAGGGAGAGAGGGAATAAGGTTAGGCCATACTTAAAATAATGTACATGCTTGGGCATTTAAAAGTGAAGATTGTAAAGGTATATAGAAGAAGGGGGAAAATAGAAGGAAAAAAAATATTTAGTTTTTTTTGTTTGTTTGTTTGTTTTTTGTTTTTTTGATGGGGCATCTATATTGAGAAGATATCTTCCCCTTGCTTGAAAGTCAGCAGAAAAGAATGAAAAGAAATTACATTGTCATGATTGTGGTATCATTATTGCTTCGAGTTACTTTTGTCCCCCTGTGGATTATAGGGGTTTATGGTATATATGGTATATGAGAGGAGTTGTTTTTGTTCCCCTATATGATCAAATAAGGAAGGTTTGAAGTTCAATTTTGCATTTCCTCGTTATTATGTTTTAATGTTTTAATAAATTGTAAGAAATTGCAATGTATATTCCGATGTAAATGTCAGCCATCATTTTGTGTTTTTATACAGTCCTGATGGAGATCACGGATCGAAAGCTTGACAAATAAAGCAGGATAATAAAAGCTATATACGACTGTCTCACAGTGATCATTTCTTTCACTATATATATACAATATGTATATATATATATATATATATATATATATATATATATAATTCTTCGCGTTGTACTAACAACGATGTTGTTGTATTATCACCTGCTTCAGCTTGAGACGCCAGTAGCACTATTAACAACAGTATCAAGAAACGATTCATCTCACTGGAAGAACTCAGCAATGACAGGCGGAAATTTGCTACAGAAAAAGAGGCATAATTCACGTTATAAGATTTTTTTCTGCATATTCATAACATTTAAAGCATCCAGTTCAATAGTCAAACTTCATGTATCAGCATGATTGACGTGAAAGAAATTGTACCCCGACATATGTTCCGGACGAACGGACTAAATTTCGTCAAAGATATAGTGTTAGGGATGCATTAGGCTTTTAGGTGAGGTTAACATGGCTAAGGGTTAGGGTTAGGTTAGGTATAGAATTACTAGTAGTTTTTGTTCCAGGGTTAAAGTGTAGTATTCGGTTTGTGTACGAGATTGACGCGGAGCAATTGTCGATGGAGCATTTGTCGTATAACCGACAGAAATATGTCGCTTATAACTATGAACATTTAATGCCGGCTCCACAGTTCTATATTATATATATATATATATATATATATATACACTCTTCTTTGAGAGACCCTCATTAAATCTATGAGTTCGAGGTGACTGTATATAGTACTTCTTCCTGACCTGTAGTGGAGCCCCAATAGAAATGGTACAATGACAGTCGCTGATACACCATCATTCTAGCTGATGTCTAGAATAAAGTTAGTGTATATTAATTGTTTTTTAATTGATTTTATTTTATTTTTTTCCACGATCGGTTTACATTTGTACATGAGAAAGCAAAATATAAGTATATAAATCAAATGGCATAATACAAAGGATAATACATATATAATAACAGCTCAGTATAATAAACATCTTCCAGTAGAGGTAATAAACGCATACAGTATATACACTTGTGGGGGAACCTATTAAAAGCGAGGCTTGTCGAGTAAGGTCCCCATTTAACAAAGAAAAGGAGCTGGAAAGTAGAACTTTGAGATTAAGATGAGAAGAAACAAAGAGAGGACGGAAATCAGCGGATGGAAACAGAAGAGAACATAAAAGGATTAACTAATTATAGAGAGTGGAAGGGAGAGAGAGAGAGAGAGAGAGAGAGAGAGGAGAGAAAAGAGAAGAGAGAAGCGAAGAGCAGATCGAGATCAGCAACCATGCAGCATTTTAGTATATGGTTTTAGCAAAAGAGATTTCAGTTCTTTTTTAAAACGGTGCAGTCTCTCTATTTCCTTAAGGTTTGGATCGAGACTGTTCCAAAATTTGGGGGGGGGGGGGGGGGGGAGAAGATGGAAAAAGTTTGATTGTCTTGTTGGGTAGTTGTGGAGTGTATTGTTAGTTGTGAAAAGGTCTGAGAGAGCATTTGGAAGTTCATTATTGATTAGTTGGAACATAAATTGACCCAGATTATAAAGGTATAAGTCAGACACTTTGAGAACTTTATTATTATGAAAGAGCTGGTCAGTATGTGAGAGATAACCTGTAAGAGATACAATCCTCATGGCCTTTTTTTGGAGTAGTAGTAATCTGTTTAATTGTTGTGCGGTAGAGTTGCCCCATGCTAAAATTCCATAATTAAGATATGGAAAACATAAGGTTAAGTAAAGAGACAACAAAATAAAGGATGGGAATTGATATTTCAGCTTGTTAATTACTCCTATGTTTCTCGAAATCAGTGTTGACAGGTTATCAGTATGTGGTTTCCAGGAGAGCTTATCGTCAATTATTATACCTAGGAATTTTGTAGTTTTCACTTTTTCGATAGGTATGTTATCAAAAAGAATATTACCAGGCAGGGATTGAAGAGTATTGCTGAAGAGCATGTAATTTGTTTTCTTTATGTTTAGAGACAACTTATTCGCCTTTATCCAGTCCGTAACAAGTTTCAGCTCGGAATTGACTGTTGAAAGTAAAATTGCGGGGTCTCGATGGGAGAAAAAGAGATTGGAATCATCAGCAAACAATATGTAAGATAAAATGGAGGAAGATTTATAAAAGTCATTGATGTATAAGATAAAAAGCAAGGGACCAAGGAGAGATCCCTGTGGTACTCCACAATTTACTGGTTTAATAGAAGAACTGTGCCCGTTGAGTGATACATATTGGTTTCTATTAGAAAGGTAGTTCCTGAACCACTCCAAGGCCTTTCCTCTGATCCCGTAATGGGATAATTTATATAATAAAATAGTGTGATCAATAGTGTCAAAGGCCTTGGAGAAGTCCAGGAAGATTCCAACCGTGTGTGATGCTTTATCGATAGCGCTGGCTATTGTGTTAATAAGAGTTAAGACTGCTTGGGAAGTGCTGTGTTTTTCTCTGAATCCAAATTGGAAGTTACAAAAATATTGTTGTCTTTAAGAAAGGATACCGTACGTTTGTATATATTTTTTCAGTGATTTTCGATAGTGAAGTTAGGAGTGAGATGGGTCTGTAATTACTTAGGCTGAGTTTATTTCCTATTTTAAATATAGGGACGACTTTTGCAGTTTTCATTTTGATGGGAACCACTCCTGAGTTTAGAGACAGATTAAAAATGTGCATTAGGGGTTCTGCTATTTGAAATACTATTTGTTTTAGTATACAGTTGTCTAGACTATCGTGGCCGTGGCTTTTTTTATTTGGTAGATCATTTATTATATTACATACTTCACCTTTAAGAAGTAAGTTTTATTGAATTTCGTTCATTTAGAAACACGTAGGCTTTATTTGGAAAAAAAGATATCCTATGGTTTATATCATATAATATTGTTTATTATGTTTGTTTTCTTTCTCTTTCAAAATTATAAAACAAATTTATAAAAAAGGAATATCAAACAGAGCGCTATTTTCAGTCAAGCTCGAAGAGGGAGTCATTGTACAGGAAAATCCACCTCTAAGATAATGGCGCATATTAAACGATTTCACATGGACAGTTCCCTATATTCAGATTTGCATATACTAAAGTGACATAAATTACAAAATGTACAATATGGGCATTTTTTTGTAAAGAGAAATTAATAGGCTTCAATAGCTCATGATGATGGTACTGCAACAAGACCGATATTTTTAATCAAACATGGAAAAATAATTTATTGTGCAAGAGAATACACCTTCGGACGATTGCAACTATCTTTTCCAGGATTTTACTTTGGACCCTCCCCTACATTTAGCTGTACTATGCACCCCAAATCACAAAATCATAACACATGGAACATCATGGCAAAGGAAAATAAACGGGTCTTCAAATGATGACAACAGTATGATAATTATGTAGTAACATGAAAGATATCCTCGATCTATAGATTGAGTTTCTGAACGTCTTGTTCCATGTTTTGTGCAGTTCAAAAGTTTCTTTCTTAAGGCGTGAACTCGGCTTTAATGAGCTTTGCTTACTAACTGCATTTGAAGCATTGTGTTAAAAGGGGAAGTCCGGTTAAAAAATTAAGTGATTTAAATAGAAGCAGAAAAACAGACAGACGTACAACTAATAAGAAAGTTATGAATTATTTCATGACATAAAAAACTAGGGAAAACAATGAAAATCACTAGACAAAATAGCAACAACGTATCGTTAGAGAAACCTTTAGCAAATTTTGAGATGTGAAAAAGATCACAGCTGCAGATATTCAACTTTACCGACTAGACTTCAAAATAATTTTTAAAGAAGAGAAAAAAGAAAGAAATTAAAATACGCTCAGTTCTTAGAACTTGCCAACGAATTGAAGGATGAAAGAGGTCTTAAATTTACAAAATTGTCAGAATCCCATATAATATACTTGCGGGCAGAAATTACAGTGACACCCCCCTCAAATAGTACTGTCAAACAAATTACTCTTTTCTTATAGGTGAAAAAAAAGTTAACAGTTGGAAAAAGTCTACCCAAATAAATATTTCAAACAATTCTAAGGAAATTTTCATACCTGTGGATAGCTTAGGGTCTCTTCTATGAAATGACACCAAAATATCAACCAATATTCTAAGCTTGAGTGAGCAAAAGCCAATTTTGTGAAAGGATACAAAATCCAGACATGACAAAAATTGATATTGGCTCTGGTGGGTATCAGCCAAGCTGAGTCATGTAAAGGCTTACAGAAATTTCCATATTCTGGTATTTAAAAGGCAATTTATGAAATAATAGGCTTTGTTCTATGTATTTCTTTACACATCCCATCAATATGCTATGCCTGAGTGCAGCAATTAACTACTTTGTTGAGTGTTTCAAAATGTTACTTTTGGTGAGTCTTTTAATTTCACCTGGCTTGCTCACTCAACTAAAAAAAATTTGATGGGATATATCAGGACATACAGTGAACAAAGTCTGTTCTTTCATAAATTGTCTTTTAATGATCAGAATATAACATTTCAAAGCCTCCTTTTCATGACTCTCAACTTTGCTGATACCAGCCAGATGGATTTTGCACCTTTTCACAAAAATTGGCTTTTGCTTACTCAAGCGTAAAATATTATGAGATGTTTTAGTGTCACATGATAGAAGAGACCCTATAAGCTTTCCACAGATATGAACATTTCCTGAAAATATTTTGAAATATTTAATTGGGGAGACTTTTTTCAACTGTCAATTTTAAACGGTTCTTAATTTGGTTCATACAAGCCAGGACAAATACCAAATCTTGTCAAGTCTGAATTTTGCACCTTTTCACAAAAGTGGTTTTTGATCACTCAAGCTTAATAACAAGTCAGATTTTTTGGGTGTTATTTCATAGGTGAGACCCTAAGCTATCAACAGGAATGAACATTTATGGAAAATATTCTGAAACATTGATTTGGGGAGAATTTTTCCAACTGTTAATTTTGGGGGGGGGGGGGGACGCACTGTATAAAGAAAACAGTATGTATAAACATGTACATATATTAATACTTACTCAGATGTACTTGTCTGAGAAAACTGTACAAGGTTATCTATCTATATATAGTGGGGACGTGAGTTGGTCTGCCAGGAATCTCACAGTACGGTCAGCTCTCTGTCTTCACCTACAAACTGACTCTGAACCGACCCCGGTTCGAAACTGAGTCACGTCTCTTCGGTCCCCAGACATGAATAATCATATCTGATTGATACACGTCTGTAAAAAACACCTTTAAACACACACCCACGCACACACCCCAAACACGTTCATATCGCACTCAATAATTCATATGCTAATTTGATTATCTGACTCAACCACGTGACAACAAATCCTTCTCTTTTTTCTTATAGTAATGTTTCATGCATATTTTATAACAGAAACGGACTCTTGTTAACCTTAGTGCTTGGTGGACGTTTTTGAGACGAGATAGTATTTGCGATATATTATAAATCGATATTTATGACAATCACATGAGAACATTTTATGTATGTATTTACTGATATTGTGGGATGTCATAACACCATGTGTGGGCTTGGGTTTAATATTCCTATATTAATATATAAACCGTTATCTATGACAGCTGAAATCGCGTGAGGACATTGTATGTACAGTGCGTATCAAAAAAGGGTATACCCAACGTTGGTAGCTTCTACTTAAAAAGTTATAACCTCTATGACCTTGAAATTTATTTCATAGTAAAGAACAACTTATACAGTGTGTAATGATACCTTATTCAAAACTTTGCTGCCATGGATGACTGAGCAGCAGGCTTTTTAAAAAGTGTTGTCAAAATCCTCTTGTACCAAGTTTAGGCTGAAGCAGCGAATGTGGGTTAACTTAAACCAAATATTCATTTTATAGTTACTTCATTTTGAAAACATTTGCTGAGTTATTTTCCAATTGGTTTTGTGCATTTGAATAGAAAAGGTGTTAAAGTCAACTCAAACTCAAGAAAGGGCTTATCACAAGTTAAATGTATGATATTTTCTTTGTCATGATAACACAATCTTGGCTTCATCTGCATCCCTTGTTTAAGGTAAGCTTTTTACTGAGTCATTCAAATGGACAACATTTATTGGGAAGCTATCTTTTTTTTCTTGAAAGTCTACTATCAATTAATTTGGTACTTCTCAACACATTCTTCCTTACAATCTTTTCATTCTTTAAAGTCAGTAAACTTTTGAGTTTCATGTGCTATTCGAGAAAAACACCGTGTGCACCCTATGCAGGTGAAATGGTGCAATGGACAAATGAGCAGAGGTTTTAGTTATCACGAGACAATAAGTTAGAAGGCTGTTAAAATAAATTAAGATTATCATATATGGACTGAAACTAGGTCATTTGAAAGCTTAGATTTACTGGATCACTTTAAACAATGATGCATCGAAGCACAAAGGAGATTTCAACTTTTAAAATGATCTTAGACTAACGTAACACATTGATATGGCTTGACCCACATTCGTTGCATCGCCCCAAACTTGGAACAAGGAGATTTTGACAACAATTTTTAAAAACCCTGGTGCTCAGTAATCCATGGCAGAAAAGTCATGAATGAGGTACCACTGGGCAGACAAGAAGTTACTTTTCACCATTAAAAAAATTTCAAAGTCCCATTGCACCTTTTAATTAGAAGCTATCAAAGTTGTGTATACCTTTTATTGATATACGCACTATAATTATTAATATCGTGAGAAACCATAACACGGTAATGTCTGTTCGGGCTTTGAAGTAATATCCCTATTATAATCGTAATAATATGATCTACTCACGATACTGTATATCATTTTTAAATTTTATTTTACATTACAATGATATAATATAGGTTTTCCTGTCGAATTTCGTCAAAATAGTACCCAAATGGTCGATAGTGGAACGCAAGTTAGAACGAATTTGAATGACGATCAGGATCATTATTCAATTAACAAATATCGTTCAACTTGATTTTTTCATCTGCGATCACCAAATTTTGTCAAACCGAATTTAAATAACAATACTCAACTTAGAAAATCAGGTGAAGAGCATTCACTTTCGTCTACAAAGGTAAACTGTAGGCGTTTAAACATTCAATTCCGTCTACCGGAGAGCATCTATGGAATGTGGGCAATCCCATTTACCCTAAGTATATATCTCTTTATTTGTATGTATTGTTTATGTATTCATTTGTGTATGAAAGAACATATCAGTAAGTACTTAAAAGTTTAAAAAAGATGCAAAAGAAAGAAAATATGAACAATCATGAGCATGAATGTTTATCTGAAAAGAAATATCAAAACAAGTCTAAAAAAAAAAAGAAAAATGAAGAAAAATATGAACCAATAAAAGACATATTAAGAAAGGACCTGACATATATGTGTATATATATATATATATATATATATATATATATATATACATAGACAAAATAGGAATGAAAAGTCCGTAGTACGATAAAACATTCGAATTTTCGGCCATAGGCCTTCATCGGGAAATGATGAAATTTATTATAGGTACACAAAAGAGCATGAAGCGCAAAAAAAACAACCAAAACAACAACAACAACAACAACAACAACAAAAAAAAAAAACCAACGAAAAAAAAAAGATCTCTACCATGGTTGCGCTGGTATCCATGGAGCTTTTGCGTTGTTTTTTTTGCGCTTCGCGCTCATTTGTGAACCTAGCTAATAAATTTCATCATTTCCTATAGCCGAAAATTCGATTTTTTTTTTTCATCGCATACGGACTTTTCATTCCTATTTTGTCTATAACTTTGCAAGTCCGAAGCAGAACTATCTTTTTACTATATATATATATATATATATAAGAGATAGGAATTAAAAGTCCGTATACGATGAAAAGATTCGATTTTTTTTTTTTAACCTATGGCCGAAAATTCGAATCTTTTCATCGTATACGGACTTTTCATTCCTATCTTGTCTATAACTTTGCAAGTCCGAAGCGGAACTATCTTTTTACTGCATTTACATATATATATATATATATATATATATATATATATTAGGGCAGGAGCCTGTCCGAAATAGTCACGCCATTTTACATATGAGATTTGACCCCTTAAAGTTACTCAGACAATCCATGTCATAGTAAAGCTTGTCAGCCCCAGAGCCCCCCCAAAAGGGCCCAAAAGTCGGGTCTATTTCAACCCATCTAACATATGCGCCAAACTTTGTCAGAAGGAAGGTTTATGACTATACATTACCAAAACACAAAAAACTGACAAAATTTTCTCTTGGGATAGGTTCCTATTTAGGGTGCTTTTCAGAAAGTGATTTATGCGGATGATGTACAGGTCTCAATGAGACATGTCCCTCCCCCCCCCCCCCCCCCGCCGGCCATAACTTTTTATCTTATGATCCTGAAAGGAGAAGAATCTGTTTAGAAAGGGAGATTTAGAAAAAAATGTAACGTAAAAGAAATAAATGAGAAATGACAAAGAGGATTAACAAAAATAATTTATAACTTTATATTGTTTAAATAGGTCGTTGTTGTTCAAAATATTCTTTGAACATCCTCAAAATGTAAAATATTCTTTGAGGGTGTACATATCGCCAGCCCTTTATAATACACAAAATCATACATTATTTTGTTATTCACCTTGTCATTTCTCATTTAATTCAAGACCCTTAACACTATTTACAAATAAATTTCACATAGTTATCATGGTTATAAGTACATCATACTTTGAGCCAAAGACAAGTCTTTAAATGAAATACAAATGCCTTTTCTTTTGGTCTATAAACTTAAAGAGATAAAATTGGTTGGTTAGTTGATATCACGTGCTAATCAAGCCTGTGACCCCTTCGATTGCACAGTCCAAGATTTAAAGGGAAAGTTCACCCTGAAGATTACTTGAGTTTAAAAAATGCAGAAAAAATAAAGAAAAATATTGGCGAAGGTTTGATGAAAATCGGTCAAATAATAAAAGAGTTATGACTATTTAAAGTTTTGGATTCGTGACGTCACATGCGAGCAGCTGCCCATTGGTCATGTAATAAATATTCCATATATTCACATTTTTTTTACGTTCCACGATAAATTAATATTGTTTCTTTTCAGAATCTAGTATTGAATAACATTTCTGACAATATATCAAATGCACAGACGAAAATATTCTAAATTTTCTGAGAAAACTGTATTTTACGGAATATTTATCACATTATATAATGGAGGAGCTGCTCGCATGTGACGTCACAAAATCAAAACTTCAAAAGTCCATAACTCCGTTATTCTTTAACGGATTTTGTCCAAACTTTCGCCAATATTTTTCTTTATTTTTTCTGCATTTTTTAAACTCAAGTAATCTTCGGGTGAACTTCCCCTTTAAAGGGGCATTGTCATCTTTGGGGCACCGCGGCCTGACTAAGTATACGGTGAAATGCGAATTAAAAATGCATGAATGCCACATAATATAGGAAAAGGGGGTAGAAGGGGTCCTATCGTCTTCTTAATGTTTCTTATTTCCTCTCTCCCTTTTGTTCTCGTTCTTTCTTCTCTCCCCTCCCACTATTGGATGGGGGGGGGGGGCACCCCCAGTTTATAAAGTTAAGTAAGTGAACAAATTTTTTTAGCATTAAAAAAAATGCTAACAACCACTTGCGGTGCGTAATTTGTTGTGCATGAAAAAAATGAAAAATACTAAAAATAATAAATAATCAAATTTTAGCGATTTGTGAAGGGCCTATGCTATAGTTACACCACTGAAGTATTTTAAGGATGATAGGGAGGGATCGAGGGAGGAAGAGAGAGAGAGAGAGAGAAAGAGAAAGAGAGAGAGAAAGACAGAGAATCGGAGAAAGACAATAAGAGAGAGAGAGAAAGAGAGAGAGAGAGAGAGAGAGAGAGAGAGAGAGAGAGGGGAGAGAATATATTTTTTCCCTCTCTCTTCGTGCATGCATGTGCCCCATCTATCGATGATGTGCCCACGTAACGCACGTGGGAAGAGTTTCGCCGAAAACCGAATTTTCAACAGTAAAGTCTAGTTTTGATCCAAGTCAGTTTTAGTAACCCGAAGTAGGTAGGATCTATCTGAAGAGGCAATGGTATTTAATCACTGTATGAAACAATGCATATATAGTATATATTTCTTTGAATCACTTTCTTAAGTGTTATTTTACGTGTGATTATCAAACTATTACTTGTAGGAAAAGGTAACAATAGGCCCCTTAAATCTAAAATACAAAAGCGACTGAAATTTCCGCCTCATAGCCGGAAATGAATAGTCTACATAACAGACAATTATATAAATAACTTCTACGCTAAACTAAAAATGAAACTATTATATAGATATTTTAGACCAAAATATTATTAAAATGAAACATTTCTTATTGGGTTATGTAATTTTTTTGTGTGTCAGACATTCTTTATTGATACAAAAGATAATAATACCGTGGTACTAAATGGCTGAGTTCTGAAAGTAGACTAAAAAGCCGGCTTATGACGTCATTTCATTGCGACATTTTCCCTTCGACCCATTCATTCATTCGATCAAGAATTAGGAAACGCGCGCCGGTAAGATTTTCACATGTGTTGTGCGTGTTACTAACTGAGTCACTGAGAATTTTCGGACAAAGAGTCAAGGCATTATCATTATAAAAGAGTAATTTACACTCTTTGGCCGGTAAGTATATTTATATCGGCCTTTTATATCTTAAATTTTGGGTGTTTTCTCGTGTTTTTGTTGATGAAAGAATGTGCCATGCCTGCTAATTTGTCACAAATTTAACACCAATCTTGACTTAAGTTTAAATTTTTTTGTCTATTCTCGTTACAATTCCATCAATGTACATGTACGTTGCCGTGTGTGTCTGACTGTCATGATCACACATATGTGAGGTATTTGACATGTTGATGTTTGACTGCAGTTTTTTTGTAATGTATGATCAGCATGCATGATTAAGGATCAGATTCAAGATGTTGGTAATGAAACCTAGCTCACTCCGCAATAAAGAAGCGCTTTAGTTCATTGCATCACACGCATGCCATTCATTTCTTAGGCGACCTCTTCTTTTCCACACCATCATCATGATCATACTCCATAGACTGCAAGCAAGCGTATACGTAAAAATGAACTAGTGTTTTCCTAAACCACTAGAATTTATAGTTAACATGTTCAACTGTTTACAAAAAATAAATGTTAACATTTGAGTTAGGAGGAATATCATGAAGACATCATTGTTGTGATTGTGGGTGTCATCATGCATAGCCATGGCATAGGGAAGACAAGTTTTATGTTTTAACTAATGTTTAACTCGTCTCGAGTTTTGAATTCGCGATAGCCTTAGTGGAATTGGATCCCGGCTAACTCTGCACTAGGACCAAATCAGACTCGGAAAATCGTGGCTGAATTATATCCAACAGAGCGGAGTCGATCACAAATACTTGGGTCAATTTTTGCATTACTTTAGATAGATCTATGATCTACGTCTCGTAGAATGATGGGAGGATGTGTGTCTGGACACTTTACAAAAATTACAAAAAATTACCCTGTGAAAGTTGCTATCAGATTATACAAAAATGTGGAACCAGTAATGCTAAAATCTGGGAATATTTCAGATTCTTACATTTTTCAACATTGTCTTGTGAAAGATTTACATGTATGAAAAATTTGCATGAAAAGTTGTTCAATGTACATGTAATGTTCAAAAGTGACCTGTCTGGATAACCAACCCGTCTGGACACAAAACTTGTGGGTAAACATATTTACATTCAAGATTATTTGATGGGAATATGTAAAATAGTTACTAAAAGGCAACTATTGAAAATTTCAAAAGGTGAAATTCTATAAAACATGAAATTTAGTGTTGATGTGTAGCTAGCACTTCAACTTGTGAAAACTTATTGCTGCACAATGCTGAGTTGGCCCTACAGTGTAGTGCCGAGTTAGCCCGACCCTGTGGAATTCACCCCACCCCCCCCCCCCCCCCCCCCCCCCCCCAGGATGAACACTCACTCACAGGCCCAAAGCCATAAATAAAGCTATGTGGCAAGCATTCACTGCTGCACCAGTTTTAAAGGAACACCAAAGTCAATATAGAATAAACAGGATTTAATTTACTTATTCATGCTTGGAGTTTACACATTTGCTAGATGATTTTATTTGGGGACTTTTCAAACATAGGTCTAGACTCTAGAGTCTACTAGACTGCCAGAAATTTTGGGGTTTCAAGGTGAAAATGAAGAATATTAGAATGATCATTTTCCTCTTCTTCAAGTGTTATCCACCAGGGGTCAATGCCCGATAATAAAAGTCCATAAAGTATTTTTTAAAAACCAGAGTATCTAAAATACATGTACATGTAACTTTCATTTCTCTTCTCAAAATTTGCAGGTCAAACTCTTGGTAGTACTTACATAGAGGTCCACAGTCATACTTGTTGTAGACTCTCTACAGGACTTGAGCAGGCTGTGGAGATTGCTTAGTAGTATTTGTTGGTTAGTGCCTTTACTCTTTCATCATGCCAAAGAAGAGGGCACCCAAGGGAAAGGGCGGAGCCAAGAAAGCAGAAACCAATGGCACGACCAATGGCGCAACCAATGGGGAAACAAACGGAGGTCAGTAAGAATTGGATTTTAGAGTAGTTGGGGTGTGACACTAACAGGGGTTTCGTGTACGTGGTCCCCAAAATTGCTGAATTTAGACAGGAGCCCTATGAATACAGTCTTTCAATCTGTACTCCTATTTAAAACAAGTTGGTTTTAAAAGAAGCAGAAAAATTAAAGAAACAGATCAGTGTAGGTTTGAGAAAAAATCCGATAAGAAATAAGAAAGTTATGAATTTTTGAAGTGGTAATCAATCAGACACAAATTGGCAACTCCATGACGTATCTTGCTAGCTCCTCTCCCATTTGCCCTGTACCCCAAAAATCATTAATTTCCATTTCCTCTAAAGGAAATATTCAATCATACATGCACCTTAGATATAATCATTGCTCATATGTTTTCACACAAAACCTGTATGAAACAAATGTATTTTCCTTCATCAAAAACTAAGAAAATTTCTTATTTCTAAACGGATTTTGCTCAAACCTTCACTGATCTATTTCTTTCATTTTTCTGCTTCTTTTAAAGCCAACTTGTAATTAGGGTGGACTATCCCTTTAAGGGAAAGTGCCACCTGGTATTTAGTTGATATGAATAAAGCAGAAAAATGAGAGAAAGAGAATAGTGAAAGTTTGAGCAAAATCTGATAAGAAATAAGAAAGTTATGAATTTTTAAAGTTGTAATCAATCAAACACAAATTGGCAACTCTGTGACGTATCTTGTGAGCTCCTCCCCCATATGCTCAGTGCAAAATATTTTCTTTAGAGAAAATGGAAATTAATGATTTTTGGGGTACAGGCCAAATGGGAGGGGAGCTCGCAAGATACGTTACAGAGTTGCCAATTTGTGTTTGATTGATTAAAACTTCAAAAATTCTTAACTTTCTTATTTCTTATTGTATTTTGCTCAAATCTTCAGTGATCTGTTTCTTTAATTTTTCTGCTTCTTTTAAAACCAACTTGTTATCAGGGTAGACTTTCCCTATAAGTAGATGTATGTTCACTACGTTTGTTTGTGGATATGTGCATTGATGTTGGCTTACATGTACATGTACATGGATCTTTTTATGTTTCTGTCCAACACTTGCGACATTGTTCATATTTGTTTGTGGTTTTCAGATATTTTACCTGCATGGAGCACAAGATGTAAAGATTTACTTTTTCAGATGTATAGATGTAGAGCTTTTTGTCACCCTTCCTGACGTACGTGTCATATGGGGAATAGTGTTTGACAGTGTATATTTAGGAACGGTTTACAGGGTTTTGAGAGTTACAATTATGTTTCATTTCACATGAGGGAATAAGGTTGTTTGCCATCAGATGATTATACTCACCTAAATTGCTTTACCAGATTCAGATTGATCTGTGAAGAGATGTGGTATTCTATGATGATGGTTTGTAACCCCAAGGGATCCCCCTCCCCATCCTGCTTTTCAAAAGGGGAAACAAAAGCTGGTATTTATGAAGCAACTCTATCAACAGACCTGTTCACAAATATATTCAAATTTTATACATACTTTTAAAACAAAGGTTATTCTTGACAACCTGAAAGCTTGTCAGAGGCTTGTCAGACATAGCAATAAGTAATGTATGCAAACTGAATTCCAAGAATTGTAGTTCATTCATTAATAACAGGTTAATGGAATACCTCGTTACTAGGTCCCCAGGAAAGACACATCCATAAATTTGAATAACTTTGTGAACAGGTCTGCTGCACAAAGTGGGAACTCCCATGTTTAAATAGCTGTGGTTAGTTTGGGTTGTTTGTGACATGTGCTACACACTGATCGATTCTTGATGTTCGACTTCCACTGACTTTATCTCATCCTCTTTTCTTCCACAGTGAATGGTATCATTGACGATCTCAATGAGGTCGACATCAGTGCCAGTGCAAGGTCGTGTACAGGAGTATTAGTCTCGCATCCAGCCAGTTGTGATCTTAAGATCATCAACGTCACACTGACATTCCATGGCGTCGAACTCTTCCTCGATTCCCAGATTGAGCTCAATGCTGGCAGGCGGTACGGTCTTCTAGGTCTCAATGGCTCAGGTGAGTTTTATGACTGTAATTTACATGTCGTGCTTCAAACAGAAAGGGTGATCCCACATACCGTCTTTAGTTGGCTAAAACCTTGCTTTGATTTTTCAAGTTTCAATATTTTCAATGAGAAAGTGTATACAAGCTCATGGATATCTGCACTGCATTGTAAAAAAAATACTTTTTTTTTTTTTAGTGTTGTAAAAGTTGCAATTTCTCACAGCGATTTGTATGTCTTTTATCATTTTTGTACCAGGGCTCTTTTGGAGGTTTCAAGAGCTGAATCGCTCATTGCTCCCATGTATTTTTTCGCTGATCCACTGATCAGTATGTGCTGGGCTTAATTTTTGTCTTTCACTCTGTCTTCCTCTAAGTAAGCAATATTATCTCAATTACATTTACACTTCTCGGTGTTATTATCCTTTCTCCAATTAATTTTCTTGGGGGGGGGAGATAGGGGCTCTCTTTCTATTTTGAACTAAAAAAAATCCTCCAAAAGGAAAATTTAGAAGTTATTGGGGGGGGGGGGGAATTGGGGCTCTGTTTTCGTAGTTATGGGGTCTGGATGTTGTTACTTATTGCCATAGCTATTGTTAATTTGAATTCTGCCTCCAGGAAAGTCCACCCTCCTGCATGCAATAGGGAAGCGGGAGGTCCCCATCCCTGAACACATGGATGTCTTCCACCTGTCGCGAGAGATGCCAGCCAGTGATAAGACAGCTCTGCAGTGCGTCTTGGAAGTGGATGCCGAGAGGGTACGGCTTGAGAAGGAAGCAGAGGAGCTATCACATTTAGAGGGCCCAGGTGAGTCAGGTTTCGAATTAAGAATTCTTTTTGAATTCAACAATTCAACTTTATTTCAAAGACTAGGTAATGTCCTCATAAAATCAGACTACATGTACATACGTGTAGATTAACTTAGTCCCCTGGGTTGTTTCAAAGCATCATTTAGCGGTATATTGTTATGGTGCGGGGCATCTACATACTGTAATTCATACCTCAAACCAAATGCACACAAATACAATCATCCGAACACTGTAAAAAGATGAAAAATAATTCAAAGTTTACTATTGTTTCTCGGTTATTCATCTCTCATTCGCCAAACCGCACGCGCATATCAAACAATTACATAATACATGCAAAAGATTTGTAACAACATGACAGACAAAATTCCACTTAGTCTCCTCCTAGTAAGTATGAGCTAGTGTTCAAATATTCCGATATTCAAGGAATAATTTATCATGTAATACATTTGTCGAAATATTGTACAATTCAGTCTTTGGGCTGTGACGCATATTTTCTAATAAAGATTTCCGCTATTGTTATTACAGAGGCTGAAGACAGATTAATGGATATCTATGATCGTCTGGATGAACTTGACGCTGACAAGGCAGAGGTCAACGCAGGTCGTATCCTTCATGGTCTAGGTTTCACCAAGGAGATGATGCAGACCAAGACCAAGGATTTCTCAGGAGGATGGCGTATGAGGATATCCCTAGCGAGGGCACTCTTCGTTAAGCCCCATTTACTGCTTCTCGATGAGCCCACGAATCATCTAGATCTTGAGGCCTGTGTTTGGCTGGAGGAGGAGTTGAAAGGGTTAGTTATTTACATCTATTGCAGTATTTATTATGTCTGTGTGTGGGGTGTTGTCATATTCTTTTGAAGATTTGATTGGGTCTTTGTGAATTATTTTCCATATTTGTTATACAAACCCACAAGTTTTAAGTTATATGATTATCATCATAGATAACAGTTATCATAAGCTAATAAACATGGCACCTATGGTGATAATGTTTTTCATAGAAGCTTGTTTAACTCTGATTATTTAATCATAATCAATCATTCGGGTTAAGTAATCTTTTATTTCTGATATGCAAACTAAAATGTTTAGAAATAGTGTTTGTATGTCATTCCGTTCTCATGGAACTGCATAAGGGTAAGGAATAAATGTACTTTAATCATAGTCATTCTGAGTTGATTTAAAGATTAAAATATGATTTTATTTGGATCTATTTGCAGAATTCATCATTGCTGCACATTTTACAACTACCTGAATTATCTGAGACTTTTAAAGGAGACATTCATATCAGAAGGAATGTTTCAGCTTATGGAACAACATGTACATGTTTAATATTTGTTCAGTTATACTGAAGTCCCCATTTGTTTGTAATGATTATTTATTTAATTCCTTCCACTCCACAACTTTTTATCTTAACGTTTATTCTAATCGATGTTTTTCTCCTTTTTTTTTCTTTTTCTTCCCCTCAGGTACAAGAGGATATTGGTTCTTATATCACACTCTCAGGACTTCTTGAACGGAGTCTGTACAAACATTCTACATGTACATAAACAGACATTAAATAGCTATGGTGTAAGTATTTCCTTTTTGATATACATGTACCAGCTAATCACAAGCAATTGTTTGATATCTTGGTGTGCCTTCAACAATGGGGATACCTTACTAATTAAATACAAATGATAATTGGCACACTTGCTGTAATTGACTGTAGTCTTAGAGACAATTTCATATATTTATATCTGGGTTTTGTGCATATCCAATGGGTTAGTTCACCTGAATTCCCCTGTATATTGGGCCTAGAATTCAGCAGGGTAAAGGATCCTCTATAATGATGATAGTATGTTAAAATCATTCTATTTGGTTTGGGTAGGCACCTGAGCGATGAGTGGTTTAACCTTTAATCTGCCCCCATGTACCAACCCCAGTACCACAATGCTAATCCCTATTATGCCAGCCACTAATTGAACAAACAATGCGACTAAACATGTATGTGGCACAACTACGTAGGCCACCATACAAGGTTGTGGCACGCGAGCACAGGCTAGTGCACATACACGTTGCACTGCTATGCAGATCTGTACACAATGTTGTGGCATCATATGGGTTAATGATTGAAATATCTGAAGCCCTTTGGTTAAAAAAAAGAAAGAGTTGCCACAAGGTACATGTAATACCACTTTGACTGTAGCAAAACTGAAATGACTGCTCATGAAACAATGATTGTATTTACAATCATGGTATATTTAGATCTTGCTCCTGTCTTGTGAAGAGTTGCGATTGATCCATATTGATCACGAGTCCTTCCACTAATTGCAAAGTTACAAACTCCTGTTTCTTCAGTATGGAATTGCAAGTGATCAAGTTGTGATCAATGTGAATTAATTGCAACTGTTTACAAGATGTAAGTGGAGGTGCCGTGGTCCTGTGGTTTAAGGCGCTTGACTGGAGATGCAAGGATCAGGCGTTCGATCCCCGGCGCAGCACTTATGCCCTTGAGCAAGGCATTTTATCTACATTGCTCTTTTATCGTACATCAAATAAATGAAGTGCTAAAGGCATATTGATACCAGCGTGTGCATGTGTGTAATTAAAAAAAAAAAAAAAAAAAAAACATTTCTTAGTCTCAACCTATTCTTTAAACGTCACATTGCTGGAGTATGTATGAGGTGTAGGCTATCACATGATTATAAACAAACCTCTTGCTTTACCAGATTCTGAATAACAAATTTGGAGAAAAGGTTTGATAATGATGATGACCTATAAACTACTGACACGCTTCTGATGAATTTCCACAATGTTAAAGTGACATGAAATCTCATTTTTGGTGATAAGAAGTGAGAAAAATAAAACAGTAAAGCAAGCCAAAATGCCCCCTTCCAAAAAAACAAGCACTTGTTTGAAACGAAAAGATGGAATGTATCAGTAAAAGATACGATGTGAAAAGATGTGAAGTTGTGAACTCTTATTAATAATTCGTTTTTCTTTATAAAGAGTCAGAGATATTGTTCTTCAAATAAGAACACTAAATTGGAGTAACATGTTTCCTACTTTTTTTTTTCATCACCAGGGTAACTTTGATTCGTACGTTAAGACTAGGTTTGAACAAGAGGAGAATCAGATGAAGAAGTATCAGTGGGAACAGGATCAAATCGCTCACATGAAGGTAAGTGTGAACGCAATCTTTTGGTCATCACGTATTGGACAGAGGCCTGGTAGAAGGCATCCGACAAGAGGCATCTATTCAAATAGTTTCGCAAACTTGGTTTCAGTCGGACAGAACATGGGGCATGTTTTGTGGTATGCTTGCCCAACAAAGCAGCATGCATCATATTGTTACCAACTAGAACTGAGTTGGCCAAACTCTGTGTATAGATGTCTCTGATCCTCACAACCATAGCAAATTTAGAAAGATAGTTGTGACACATGCAGCAGTGCGCGGTCAAAGTTCAATTCATGGAGCTTCTTGAGTATGTCCTACTATCTCTCACAATATGCTATGCTCAAAATGTTGAACTACCCTCAGTAGAGCATTTCAAGAATGCTTTTATACCATTTGACAAAGATTAAACCACTATTGGCATCCTCTGTTGGAAACCCCACACTACAAAACGTTCTATAAACAGGCTACCCGATACAGATAAGCGATTATGATAATGTGCTTCATAAAAATCCATTGGTGCTGACTTTACTCAGTGTGTGTTAAAACAATAAACTGTTACAAACTAGACATCATGTTTTTGACTTATGTATTTTTCGTTTGTGGAAAAGTTTACAGTAGAATAATACAGCACCTGCATCTACATGTAGATCTTGTCTGTCTTTAGCTGTACCAATTTGTACAAAATATATATTTATGTACTGTAGAGGATTGAAGCTATCTTGAGAAGGAAAATTCTGTTTATGTATTGAGGGCATTGGAAAAACTGAGAAACTTCTTAGCCATCAGATGATTATACTCACCCACAAAGCTTTACCAGATTCAGATCTATCTGTGAAGAGGTATGGTATTCAATGATGATGGCTTGTAACCCTTCATGGTAGCCTGGAAGCAATACAATACAGGTCATAGTAATCCACACTTGCTCAAATGGCCCATTAGTGCTGTAGTTCGCAACCAAAAATCCTGGTCTTGTCTGGTCTGGCTTGTTAACTTCTAAAAATCCTTACCGGCTTCTGGACCGGCACAACAGGCCAGTGTTCCCAATTAAAAACAAAAACAGCGTTACATTTAGACACAAAAGAAAATGGTCCCCCTTTTTTTCTTCACCTTTTAGATCCAAAATACACCTCAAAATCTGATAACTTTTTGCTTGCGTGTCAGAATTCTTTTTATAAAAAATATCCCCCTCCTTTTTCACAAAATCCTGGACCTAGCCCTGCAGGACTTCATGTAATTTTGTGCTCATAATGTGTACATATAAGTGAGAAGAATATACAGACCAACAGATTATGCTGGATAACATATTAATTGAAGGTGAGGCTCCTGTTATCTCAATCTACAGTGAAATCACATTTCAACATTCAACTGAATTTTACAGTAAATGTATATTACTATTATCACTGATGTATTCTCTTTGTAATTAAGGTAATCTATAACTTTTGATTTGTGTTCTACAATTTTTTCTTCAGAACTATATAGCAAGGTTTGGTCACGGTAGCGCCAAGCTTGCAAGACAGGCTCAGAGTAAAGAGAAGACACTTAACAAGATGGTCGCTGGTGGTCTTACTGAGAAAGTCGTGTCAGACAAGGTACGTCATGTCAAATTATGTTCAGCTTGAAAAAATTTTGTATTTGATTCGATGTCATTTATACCATTCATATATGCCATATATTTCGTGGGGTTATATTTCCACTGGGGAGTCGCAAATTTAACAACACGCTAAAATATTCACTGCTATAGTAGCGTAACATGGCTGTATGCATGCAGACTTTGTAGAAGCTTACTAAAGTCACCACTTCACTTTGCGAAAGTGCATTATCATCATTGCTGTTTGTAGATTTAAGAATTTCCCGATCGTGAATTCAACCACTCACAAAAAAATCTGGTTAGAAATATATGGCGTATACAGTACTGTTTTGTCTTCTTTAGAACAGCCTTTTTTTTGGAAAACATATTGAAGGGAACCTGTATGTAAAGACCAACTGCCTGTAAATATGCCTCTTCTTATTTCCCTTGAATGAATATACAGGTTTAATAATCCTCTTTCCTTTCATCGAGTAGAATCACAGCAATGTGTATAAAGCAGCATTGTCACTGTTTATCTCTGCTTTTCCTACAGACTCTATCTTTCTACTTCCCAGACTGTGGAAAAGTCCCACCACCTGTACTGATGGTACAACACGTATCTTTCCGCTATGCAGAAGACAAGGTAAGCTCTATGGCAGCGATACTTTACCTGGGTTCTAGTCCACATGGGGGTAACTTGAGATTTAAAGGAGAGGGGGTGGGGGTAATATTTGGACAAAAAGATTCATTTGGGAGGGGGAGGGGATAGGAGCCCTGGCATGGAATGTCAGAGAGGGTTGTAGATCACAAAAAAAAAAAAAATAAGAGAAAAAAAAACACTGCTATATGGCATAACAACTCTGTAAAACATATCATAAATCATGTAATAAATAGCTGTGTAAATATCGTCTCTTGATCGTATGTTATATTGAGATACTCCAATAAAATCAATTTCAGTTTGACCTTGAGTAGTTTAATTGCCAATCAAAGAAGAGATATTGATTTATAATTCACGTTAACTTGATCCTTTATGTAATCCATCAAACAAAGTTTATCAAAGGAAATGAAAATTTATAATTTTGTGAAATCTGTAAATTTATCTTGAGCATTCCAGTCCTTGTGGGAGAATGATGACACAAAAGGCCGAATTACAGTGACCCTTGACCTTTGTGTCAGGGGTAACGATGACAACAACAGACCGAAGCGAATATATTCTGACTCCCACATTTGAAGACTGAATGCAACAAATCTTCTACCAACTTCAAAATAGTGTGTCAGTAGAATATTTTCCCCGTTTTATGCATTGATCAGATGGACCTCTCCAGTGAAAGCTAAGAATTTTGTCTGCTTTTGTTGACAGCCATTGATTTACAAGGATCTAGAGTTTGGTCTGGATCTGGATAGCAGGATAGCCCTTGTAGGACCCAACGGGGCTGGCAAGTCTACCCTCCTCAAGCTCCTGGTAGGAGAGCTGGTCCCGACCGACGGACTTGTCAGGAAGAACTCACATCTCAGGATAGGCAGGTACCATCAGGTAAGGTCAAAGGTCAATTTGGTTAGCATACTATGAGGAAGAGGAAGGGTTGCTGCACTCACGACAGTGATTTTCTAGATGTTTCTGTCCATTTTACTTTGAATTTATACTTTCATTTACAAATGCTGCATTTGCTCTGTGGAATGAATTTTGCGTTCAGTGAAAAAAATGATTAGACTAGCCTGGGTAAAAAAAGATGAATAAATAAATGAAAATAAATTGGTGTCTAAAGGTCACAGAGGTAATGAGTCATAGATTACCCTTTTTAAGTAGCCAACATTCATGTGTAATTCCCTGACAGTTTTCGTGTGGAATCTACAGTAGCAATTTAGGGAAATAAAATCTCTCACATAGAGTATTTGTAAATGGAACCTAATATTTACCTATAGATTCCTTGTTTCTGAACTGATTAACTTATTTGGGAAAAATTTAATCTCTTTAAAAAATTGCTGTGAATTCGGTATACATTAGTTATAGAGTTTTCTTGCCAATAGGAGCACAGTTGAAAGTACATGTAATAATGATACTGGATTTTGTAGTGCAGATAAATCTGATTTCCTTCATCCTTCACAGTTTCTTGAGTTTGCAATTTGTGCGAACTTTTTAAAGAGCGAGAATGCTAGATATTGAGTGTGTATCTAATGTTCCACTAAAGAAACAACTTTTATAGACTGGCCAGTCTACATGTATGTACATGTATGTGGGAGAATGATGACACAAAAGGCCGAATTACAGTCACCCTTGACCTTTGTGTCATGGGTCACGATGACAACAACAGACCGAAGAGAATAACACTGACTCCCACATTTGAAGACTGAATTCATTTCATATTTCTTCTCACACCATAGGAACTTTTTACAGTCGTGTTCTTTTTATATCTTTCTTTATAGTTTATATTAGGAAGTACATTAAGTTATACTTAAGGGAGAGAAACTACTTCATGAGTTGAATAACTACAATAAAGTAGGGATTAACCCCTATAAATATCTTAGTTTCTTAAAGATTGACTGTCTTTTTCATAGTTTGTATTTTAGTTACCATACTACTCATTCTAAACTGAATAAGCAAGATTCATTATACTTTAATAAGCTTTGTTTTTGTGTTCCATGCAGCATCTCCAAGACCTGTTGGATTTAGACATGAGTGCCTTAGATTGGATGATGAAGTGTTTCCCTGACATTAAGGAGAGGGAAGAGATGAGACGGATTATAGGACGCTACGGCCTCACAGGCAAACAACAGGTAGGATTATCACTAGAAAAATGTACTATTGGAACATTTTATTGTCTTCAAAGGAGAATGAAACCCTGGTGAAAAATAAGTTTTCATGAAAAGAGAGGATAGAGAGAAGCAATTTGAAAAAAGTTCCATCAAAATCGGTTACGAAATGAGAAAGTTATGAAAGTTTGAAAAGTCTCAATTTACTTTCTGTGGCAATCCTCAAATTGGCAATGTTGCTTCAAAGTGACAGGTTTAGTAGTACAACTCTCCATATGTTTTGTACTCAAAAATTCATATTTTCCCCATTATCTCTCAAGGTGCAGCTTGTCTCCTTCTTAGCTCAAGATATATCATGGGAAAATGTATTTGACACAACATATGTTGAGTTCACAAAAAGACAAGCAGCATTGTCTGGAATATGCTTTAAGTTTCATATTTAGGTTCTTAAATCTTTGTTTCATTGTAAGTTTTGATTTGGAATATACATGTATTTGGGCTGACAAGCAAGTAACAGGTCAGATAATCACCTTAGAAATATACTATTGGAACATTTTATTGTCTTTAAGCCCTTCTCTTCTACAAGGATTGCGAAGGAAATATACTTTCAAGATTCACATTTGGGTGTTAAATCTTTGTTTCATTGTAAAATTTGACTTAAAATATCTTTAGGCTCACAGGAATATCACCAAAGAATGGTACTATTGGAACATTTTATGGGCTTTAATCTCTTCTTTGCCTTAAAGATTAATCAGTTATCCTAAATAAACTTTGAAGATTTAAGTTTTAGAAAAAAATGAAGAGTAGTTAAACTTGAAGAAAAATCAGACAAAGAATGAGAATGTTATAAATATTTGAAAATCAAGATTACTTGGAAAGGATTAAGCTTGAAAGACCCTTGGGTGGTATTCTCAAAATATTTTATTTTTTATGTAAGTAAAAAGATGTTAATTGTTACGACAAATCAGAATTCGGACTTATCATTGGTTAATGTCGCCGCATAGCTGGCTGCTTATACATTGTTAGAAGAGACATCTGTGCAAACACCAATAGTAGGTTCCATCATGCACAAGGTCATTTTTCATAACATAAAAGTTTTCAGAATATGGCCCTTGGACATGTACTTAGGGAAGCTTGAGTTCTGGGAAAGGTAAGACATAATTTGTCAGCTTTCTCCTTCTTATTATGTTAGTTTGGAAGATTATCATAGTAGATGTGTCCCACGAAAAGGATTGCTCTTCAAGTGCCCTCACATTCAAAATATGACAAGAAAGAGCTAAAATATTTGGGCCAAATATTTGTGTGTAGTCCCATATACACATTTCTGTGTGCAGTGCGTGTGACTCTCAACAGGATTGAGTCAATTTCTTATCATTTTGGTGATTCCAAAACCTTTTACTGCATATATCAATTCCTATGTGCTATATAATCAAACTTTCCCAGTTGCTTCGATACAGTTTCTTTCCCAATTCAATCTCATGACCAGAACTCAACTTTAAATTCCCTAATAAAATAAATATCAATCAGATATTTTGACAGTCATTACTCTTGGTGTTTCCTTTTAGATATGTCCAATTCGTAACCTATCTGATGGTCAGCGATGTCGTGTCATCTTCGCCTGGCTGGCCTGGCAGTGTCCCCATCTCCTTCTCCTTGATGAACCCACCAACCATCTGGACATTGAGACCATAGATGCCCTGGCCGAAGCCATCAACGGCTTTGAGGGAGGCCTGGTGCTCGTTAGTCACGACTTCCGACTCATCAACCAGGTGAGTTTGCTGGTGCTTATGTGCTACGCTTTGAAGACTGCCCATGCAGGATCCTATACCACTTGGTTTGGTTTGGCTCTTTAACATTTGATTCAGAGTCCATGAAAAAAAAAATGTGGGCTCCATTAGGAAGAGAAAAAATTTCTCTGCACACCCTGTCCCTGTTTGTTGTTGTTGTTGTTGTTGTTGTTACCCTAAATTACTTGACAGATGGAATTTGTGAAAGGAAAAAACAACTTGAAATTCCCTAAATTGGCATCATGTTGAAAAGTTCAAAATCATTGTTCTTCCACACAAGTTATTGTTATTATTTGACCCCAGTCACCAGCCCAAGTCATCTTATCTTCTTGTTCAGTTTCATGACCTATTACCAGCTTTTAGGCAGTTCTGTTTGGCCAATTATTACCAAACTTGCCGAGAACCTTTAAGTGGTGCTTTTCACTTTGGAGGCACTGATGAGAAAGCATATGCTGTTGGACTTGCATATTGAAGATGATAATTTAATATTGTGGGGATATGATGTGGAATGCTCTCAAAAACACCATTAAAAGTGATGATTTTGGCATATTTTTTCTACATTTTCGAGAAGCACTCTGAACACATATATATATTGATAAGTTAGATGCATTTTAACAAATTAAGCAATGATCTTTTTTGCTTTAAAAAAAAACTGTCTAACAGGATTTTCAAGCAGTTTGTGATATATTTAAGCACAGTTTAGCCACTTCCGTAAGTCACTTGTAAAAGCTGAATAGTAACTTTAAGAGCCGTCATTTACATTATTGGAATTTTCAAAACTATTTATGATCTCCTACATATACATATAATATTTCTTCTTTGTATATTTGTTTGTACATATATTTGTCCTGTTTTATAGACATTAAAACAAATGGAAATCAATCCAATTCAATTCAATGGACTATTTTTAAAATTTCAAACAGAGGAGGTACGTGGGCATAGGGTATGTAAGGTTCTTGCCATGTCTGTGTTGGTTTCGTTTCTTAGACCCCATGACCTCTGATCTCCCAACCTCTGATCTACATTTGGTCTCATCTCTTTCTCTCTCTTTCTTCTTTTACTTATTCAGGTCGCACAGGAAATCTGGGTGTGTGAGAAACAGACGGTGACGAAGTGGAAAGGAGACATCCTCTCCTACAAGAGCACCCTCAAGAAGAAGATCATGAAGGACAACGCCAAGGCCGTGGCCATCGGAAAATGAGTTCATGTGTGGAAGATCCCGCTGCTTTCAAAAGAGGCCTGACCCCCGTAACTGACCTCCTTTTGATCAAGTATTTCCATTTGCCATGGAAATTCCTTTTAATAGAGAATGATAGAAAAGTTATCAGGATGATTTTAATTTATCAGACGGAGATACGATGGAGTCTGATTATGAGCTTCAATTATCACAGTATTCCAGTCCACCCAAGTTGAGCAGTTACGCCTCGTTCAGACATGACACATCAAACTGCCTCAGAAAACTGCCTTGGCAAAATCAAACGACATCAATGTAGCGTGCTTCATATATCTATATCTTATAACACACAGATAAGAGAATACGAGGGGACTTTGCTGTGGGCAGATCTTTTTTCCAGCCCATTTGCCATAAAAATAGTTTTTATTTTGCTGTGGCGGATTTTTGAGATGGTTTAGCGAGTCATGTGTGAAAGAGGCTTTACATTTGATGTTTAATAGAAATAAAGTTAATATACTGCTGAAGGTATACATCCTGCATATATGTGCACCAACTGTGATTTCGATCATTTAGAATCAACCCGCTTTAGAGGTCACCTGTATAGAAGGATTACTTCATCAAATTTTCCAGCCCCTAGACTAAATTTTGATAGCACTTCACCTTGCACAGTATGGTCTCCATTTCATGCATACCGATGGCCATTATTATAAACAAGTTTGACTAATCAACACCGCTGGTACCATAATTTTCAACATAATTGTTAGAGCTGTTGATACTATTGTCAATGACAGAATTGCCCTGCTTTCCCCCCTGTTACGGGTTACTTTGAAACATTGTAATGTGGATGAATGAAGCTTTTATGTGATGGTTGGACAGCATGAGGACTGATTTATTGCTTATTGTAATATAATCTAACCAGTGAAAACAATACATGTATTACACCGCACTTCATAAATGTGATATCTCTGGCCGGTTGGAGTACATGCCATGCATGCTGTTTGTGATGATGCTACATGTATGTACTTCAGTGTGTATGTGTGTGTGTATGTCTGTGTGATGTTAGTATACATTGGCTGCGTTAACTCTTGTGAATGTCTGATTGGGCTGTGATGTGTATGAATGCTTACGGCAGTGTGTAATTGCCAGAAATTTGTCAGGTTTAAATGCCTAGAAATCTACCTAGGTTTTGATTTACACGATATGATCTTGATTTTGTTAAAAATAAAATAGTTTTTGACCCTCCTTCAGCCCATACCCATATTTTTTGCTGCATTTATGCACTGTATTTCTGTTTTTGTTCCAGACTGGGTTGTTTCATCTAATTCATATCTTCTTTGAGATGCTTTAGATGGATTTTACTTGAATTTACGTGAAATAAAACCAAAGGTACCCTGAGAGTGTATACAGGGATCTAGAATAACTATGGATGGTATTGAGTGTTGCCTTACTTGTATGCAGTTTATTAGATGATTGAACCAGTGCACATGGGAAATGCTGCAGCTTGTCTTGAGACACCGCTATTTTCTTTAAATGAAAGGTCAAGTGAAGTTCTGGTAATGAAAATACATAGTAACAAAATTTGATGAATATGATATTCATTTCCTTTATAGTAATGAAAACAGCGATGTGCGAAATAGTTTTGCAATATGTCCAGAATTTATGTGGATTTTTAGAGAGTAAACTTTTAAAACTTGGAATGGTCGTTCAAAAATTTTTGCTGATCCAAGACACGCAATTATGGCCACATGCCACTCTGTGTGTACATGTACTTTAGGCCGTAAACACACACTGTACACTCTGGCGTGGAAGTGATGATGTGAACTTCAAGAAGCACACACACAAATTCAAACGTAGAAGTGTGAAGAGCTTTGGACTACTGTTCTAAGATTACATTTCTTTTACACATTATGCGAAACCCCAGTTATCTTGAGGCCTACCAAAAACAAAACATGCTTCAAGTGGGAAGTTCTTTCACCTGAAATTAAAATTAGAAAGAATGCTCACGATCACTTTTATCCGTTGCCAGAACTTGACGTCTTCAATAATGTTGCAACGGTTATAGTATTTATAGTGTACTACTCCTGTGAGTTCAAAAGTATTACCGGTTGGAAAAAAATGCAATACCCTTGTAAGTGAAATTATGATTGTCATTATGCCCTTCTGTTGAGTAGATACCGGTAGATATTTACACCTTCATGCATTGTTAATCTGTTCTGTTGATGTAGGTCTATTATATTGGAATTCTAGCAGTTCATGGATCTCCAGGGCATTCTTTGAGTCAATATTCTGTCATTTGGTTGTTGGTAAACTGTGAATGTAAGATAGAGGGTGTATGCTTTCATCTGTGTGTATGGCACGTGTAGCTTGTGACCGACAACGATTTTAATGAAAGACATTTTTAAAACAAGTTTGAATTGCATAGAAATGTTTTATGTCCTTTTTGCTTCATTTCCGCCATGACAGTGTGTGCAAAATGTTATTTCAGGTTGCATTATGCAAGCTCTGTAAAAATATAAAAAAATGAATAAATATGTATGTATTTATCATATTTATCAATTGCCTCACGGCATAATGTAATATATATATCTGTATTGGTCAGTAAATTTCACTGACAAATGTGTCTGTGGTTATACTTTCTTCACTGATATGCAGTCTGAATATCCATTTGTATGTCTGGCAAACTGAACAATATGTTGAAGTGGGAGAAGAAAAATAGAATGCATGATATAATGATAACACTGAAGATAATGACATAACAGTTGGACTTCCGTCCTGTATGGGTCGTATTTATCAACCTATAATTTTATGCTAACTAAAATCTTTTTATTTTTTTGTGATTGGTCATTATCTCTGTGTCAAACTATTTTTTTTTTTTTCAGTCAGCTGTGAATAATTGCATTTAGAGTAATTACAATCCATTACATTTTCCCAAAGCAAGTTATGGAGGTGTAGTTAGTTGCATCTCCACAGAAGCACATGCATGTGGATAACATGCTTGCCACTTTATATGATAAAACCAGAAACTTCCCCAACAAGAATTTTAGCATTTAGTAATGACGACCGTTTCTTGAATGGAGAAGATATTTTGTGGCTTGAAATTTTTGGGAATCTTGACCACTCGCCAAAGTATCATGCATGTGAAATTTCTTGTTTTATGGTATTATTTCTTTTTCTTTGAAGGCACAAATAAAGATAAATCTTTTTTTTTTTAAAGAAAATCTGTATTTGCCCATTAATATCACCCATAAGATTAAAAAATAATATACAGAGTTTATGAATGTTAAATATATTTACACGATTAAAAAAAAAAATCTAGTAATACCTATTTTATCAAGGTTTAGTATTTCTCAGGTGCAGTATTTTTGCACAAATTTAGCAGCAAAGTTTTCTCATATAATTTGAATTTAATTTTTGTTTGCCTAAATAAACATTGCTGGCTGGACTCTACTGGTACTAGTTTTTTGGCTAGTATTTGAATGATTCAATACAGTACAAAGTATATTTTTGTTTGCTTTTTAAATATATTTATGTTAGCATGAAATTAAATTAAACTTAATACAAAAAATATGTAGTTATATCTTATTTTGTGAGAATTATGGGGTGTGTGTGTCTGTGCGTGTTTGAGAGGAAAATGCATTCAAAATTTATGGAATTTTCTCCCGAGAATCCAGGGTGACAAATCCATGTATAATATGCACGTTTCTACATTTATGCAACAGCATTTTTATGGATGGAATCCATCTGACATAAATTGTTGCCATGTTTTGCTCGAAAGTATATTTTGTAAAGTGGGAATAACTGTTTGATTCAAGAAGCTTTGTTATGTCAAAGTGGTATATGACAGATTGACAAGGAGAATATCATGAATATGTTTTACACATTGGATATGATATCTTCCCCTCAAACCTTGGACAATTTTAAAGAGAGAGATAGAGAGAGAGAGAGAGAGAGAGAGAGAGAGAGAGAGAGAGAGAGAGAGAGAGAGAGAGAGCCTGACAGAGATGGGGTAGGGAAAAGGAGAGGCAAAGGAAAGGGGGGAAAAGGAAGGGATAGAGGGAGAGAGAATGGGGGAGAGAGATGGAGAATAGACCCCCCCCAAAAAAAAAAAAACAACAACAAAACAACCACCACCATACAAACTAGCACATCAATGATGTGGCGCTCATCCGGCATGCAGCAAAGAAATTTATGCAATTTGTACTTTGAACACAGTAGACATTGTAATGAATCGATGAAATGTACATGTATTGGTTACATGCATGTACAGATGATGAAGTGCCTATTGCAGATCTGGCTAAATGTGGTTTTGGAAGGAGACAGTGACATGTAGATATGAATGAAAGTCTGGAAATTGACAACTCAAGTTGCACGACTTCAGTTAAAAGATTTTGGGGAATGTAAATTTTAATAGTTTTACTGTGTGACAGAGAAATTTGAAATAAAGCATAAAGTTAGTCAAGGTGAGGTATCTCTACCAACTGTGAAATCTTTATTGAGAGAGATTTGAAGGTTAAGATTTGTAATAAAAGAGAAAAGCACTGAATGACATAAGTTATGCATTGGTGTAAAAAAAGAATTTTAAGGTTGGGACATTTAAGGGTGGCTTCAGTGCATTGTCCCTCACTGTTTCAAGTCTTTATTAGCTCATAACCCGCTATTGTTGACCACTGTCACTTCTGGGTTCTCGGTTCTGTCGATGATGTCGATAGAAATCATGTAGAAAGGTATAGCCTTTGAAATAATCCAGCAGCCATGGGTTTCATAATGTACAGGGCAAAGAGTTAAAATAAATTTTGTATAAATTACCATAAATAATTTTCTAGATAAAATTTCAAAATTCCGAGTAGAAGTTCAATGAACCTCATGAAAGTCTTCCTCAATAAATGAGGAAGAAGAAGCAAGTTTTGTGATTTTGTAATAAATTTCGCATAAATTAGCATAAATAATTTTCTAGACAAAATTTCAAATTTCCGAGTAGAAGTTCAATGAACCTCATGAAAGTCTTTCAGATGGAAAAAAAAAATCGAAATCGGTCAATAAATGACGAAGAAGAAGCAATTTTTGTGATTTTTGAATAAATATCGCATAAATTAGCATAATTAATTTTGTAGACAAAATTTCAAAATTCTGTGTAGAAGTTCAATGAACCTCATGAAAGTCTTTCAGATGGAACAAAAAAAATCGAAATCGGTCAATAAATAAGGAGAAGCAATTTTTGTGATTTTTGAGAAATGCGCATAAATTAGCATATTTAATGAGTTTCAAAATTCTGTGTAGAAGTTTCGAATCCCCCACCTAGTGCTATCATATAAAGCAAACGGAATTAAAATCGGGTAAGAAATGGCGAAGAAGAAGCATTTTGAAATTGTGGACGGACGACAGACGAAGGACGGACGGACTGACGGACGGACGGACGGACGGACGGACGACGGACGACGGACGCCTCGCCACGGCATAAGCTCATCTGGCCCATTCGGGCCGGATGAGCTAAAGACAACAAAAAAAAACAACAAAAAAAAAACAAGATACAAACAAAAAATATTTAGCACTAATACTCACCAAGAAATTGCATGAAGTATCATGGCAGGAAAATAAATCACAAAAAGATGAACAAATACTATTCATGAGTGTTTAATCATATTTATATAAAAGGCACTCTGATATGTACAATGTCTATTTTTGCTTTTTACATATCATACATTTTATTCACAAAAAAGCCAACTCCACTGAAAAAACTTTGGAATAATATCAGTCACAGGTCAAGGTTTGGTGATGCATTTATATAAATTTACGGGAATAAAAAGACTATCATAGACATTTTAGGATAGGAAACTTACATGTACGTACTGGTTAACTTGAACAAGACTTGTCTGGCTCTTCACAATTGTATAATATAGAAAATCTACCATATGTACCCTAATTCCATATAGTGGTTTAAATGTCTTTACAAAACAGAGTAGCATTATTCATGATAAATTCTATTAATTTCACTACACTACAAATTTCAAGGTGCTGAAACTATCTGTGCGGGCTTCATGTGGACGGAGTAAATAGGAGTAAAACCTATGAGCATTGATATGAATACTATAACAGAAGGATTAGTGACTATAAGATTGAAGGCAAATATAAAAGTACAAGTACAAGAAAAATCATCAAAATGTGCTCAACTGGCCTATTACATGTAGTTCCATTTCCAAGTACGTGGAACATTTTAATAAGTAACGCCAACATTTGAATTTGGTAAAGCCTAGCAACAGTTTACTATGAGTATGGGGTGTTTCTGACTGGTGTACACATCAAATGTGATTTCTCCTGACATGGCTTTGTTTAACAAACATAAAAATGTTGCATCATCAAATAATGATTGGCTTTCATCAAAAAAATCTCACGCTATCCCATCTTTCTGTCATCCATCACAAAACAATATATTAGAAAGGCTGTGAGTGGAAGGCTCTGTCAAACATAAATTTACAAATTCTATTTGTGGAAAGGAACGAAAGGGATAGGATTTTTTGAAACATCAGTGTCCATTTGCAATGTATATTAAAAGTTACCTTAACCCTTATTGTGCCATCAAGTTTATGAATATTTCCAATTAATGAAATTTCATCTGTTAAATGTTAAGATTTATTCATTGTGTCACTGTCAGATTTGGCTACATCATCTTCCTTTGGAGCATACTTTGCAATCCATATCATCGTTTCTGTTTCCGGAAATATAATCTAGCTTTTCTCAATCCAAACATAGAGCACAAATTGATGTTCTCAGGCAGGATTTGATGCCCATGGCATGGAAGGGCTCAAATAAAGATCTTTATAAAACAAATAGTGAGTTTGAACCCGATTTCCAAATCTCAAACTTCCTACTGCATGTATTGAAGACTGAGACAACATCATGACCATTGGTAAGATTCTTCTTTCCTTGCAGGTGTATGTTTCTTACAAAGCTAGGCAAAATACCTATCACAAATTTGTTCCTAAGCACAAATTCATTCATCGCAAGAGATGTTTTTTTATTGTCAAGGAGCACATCAATCTCAGGGCAAAAGAATGGAATAGGGTATCCAATATCGTCAATAAAAAAAAGGGGGGAACAGGAAATAAAGTTTTGTGTCCAGGCAGTGATCATCTGGGTGAAGGTCAATGTAAGACAAGATCAGGGTCATTGGTAAGGTTATTCATATGTGTGACTCTCTCCTGGATCTTCTCACCAAGTTTGTTGTATCGCTTCTTTAAGAATAACTCCAGCTCACGTTCTCTCTTCTCCCTGCAGTGCAGAAAAGACAGAGGGAGGAGATGTATGAGGAATGATTAAAGGTACATGTGATATCTTTAATATTTGAAAATTTCACCCTACCTTCAGACTTTGCCATAGTTAGAGATTTATATACCTTTGCCAAATGGATGTAGAAACTGGACAAATTCATAGGGAAACAGGCCATAATATGTATCTCCAAATCTCTCATCGTCTGCCTGTATTTGAACTTATTTTGCATCACTTTATTTCAGAGGTCCAATAACCCAAAGGCTGCACCTGGGGTGTAGTAGATTTAAAAGGTTGATCCTTTATAATTGCTTGTTGAAAAACACAGAAAAATAAAAGCAAAATCCTGAACCCCTGCCACCAAACTTGAAAATATAAGGATCCTTTTCAGCTAGTCGGAAATTGCTGGTTAACTGGTTAACTGGTCTGTCACCACCACCTCCCCCTTCAAAATGTTTCAGCTACATCTCACGACTCAATTACCAGTATGAGGAAGTAATGAAAAGCCAGATTTTTTTTCTGATTGTGTAGCAAAATTAAAAACTGGAAATGTTTTTATAAATTTATTGGACAGTTTGATACTGAACATTAGATCATCAGCAAAATCACTACAATGTCTTCTTCTTGCTAATTATATCAATCACATGTAAACAAAAACTCATATCCCTGAGCGATATCCTCTATAAAACTAATTGAAAACATAACTGAGAGGGTACAAAAAACCCCAAACCATTCTCCATTCTTCCAAAACTTCAAAGAAGGTCAAAACAATAGCAATGTCAAGCTCCTTCATCCATTTAAACAAGATCAGGGCCCTGTTTCACAAAACTTGTTACCAATAACAAATGACAATGATTGATATAAGCTACTGAAATCAGTGTATTTGATTGGTTGTGAGCAGTTGTTATTGGTAACATGTTTTGTGAAACAGGGTCCTTGTGCATTACTTACCTAGGTACCGGTCCATTAGATGAGACTGGATTATTGTGCGTAGGAAGCTTGGAACCATAGGGAAACTCGTCACTGCAGGGTAATCAAGCACATCAAGAACAACATAGACAATGTCAACAACAATAACAACAATAACAAGAACAATGTCAACAACAACAATAACAAGAACAATGTCAACAACAACAGGTAAGGACCATGCCAATAATAGTACGGTGTGTGGTGGAAATAACACCATAATCATTACAACAAACACAATATAACAAAATCTTGACACCTCAACCATCACATCCCTACTACCAACAAAGCCACCACCACCATCACCTTTCCAACAACTATCACCATCACCACCCCCATCATCACCAAAATCCTCTACCAATACCACCACCACAACCACTACCAACCACATCGGCAACAATAACATAAACACCGACACCACCATTATCAATACACATAAACCAGCCCTACATTAAGTACCCCTACACTTGAAATAATATGAACAAGCCCCAAACAATTTTATCAACATTACTTTACTGTAAAACCAGAATCCAGCCATTTTGACAGCAAGAAACTTTCGAGATTTGCAAAAATTTGTGTTAGGTCGATTATGATTCAATGATTTAATGATTTTTCGGCACGAAACTTTCCTGAATCCGAACCGCTCGCGAAATTTGCGAACATTAAATGCGCGCGAAAGTTTTTGGTTTTACAGTAGCTTCTATTGCCGTAACATACATTCGCTAAAATTCCATGCAGAAATAAACATGAAAGTATGATCCAGGGAGGTGTTTCATAAAGCTGTTCGCAAGTTACAAACGACTTTACGCACGACTGGTGATATGTTCTTGTGCTAAATGAGATATCCCAGATTTTCCCTGGTGTTTGAACATGTGGGACTGAATTTCCAATAACCCTAATCAATTTTGACAAATAATAAACTTTGCATTCGGATGCTTGTTTTACAGCAAGAATTTCAATCCACAAAGATCGGATTTCAACTTTAGCTGATGGGAATCAAATTGATTGAGAATCTGATTAGCACCCAAGAACAGGTACCAGTCGTGCGTAAAGTCGTTCGTAACTTTACGAACAGCTTTATGAAACACCTCCCAGGTGTATTTTAGTGCTCATCAAGTTGATAATCATGGTAATGAGAGGGTGGGGGGATGCACAAATTACATCAACAAGGCCTCAAATCAAATTGATAAGCATTACACATACATTTACTTGTAAATTCTATCAACCTCACCACAGCCTTGTGAAAATTCCTTGCTCAATATCACAAACAGGACTTAACACCACACCCGTTTCCCAGAAGAAAATAGTTGCCTTCGATCACTTCAAAGTAATACCACCTGGCTTACCTCTCAGATGGTTGTTGTTGTTGATCTGGAGTACATGGTGGGATGATGAGGGGGAACTCAGCGTTGACCATACCCGGCGTCAAGGCTACACCAGTTGTTGTCTCCTCCTTGGCTTCTTCGTCATCCCTACATGAAGAAGACATGCAGAGGATAATGTAACATGGAGACTCACTTACAACTTTCACATTCCTTCTTACATTACCGCCTTAAGCCCACCGCACACTTTATGATCGACTACGATCCGATTGTGGAAATAAACCGCAATGGCATTAAATATAGGCATTTTAACAAGTGAAAGCTACCTGATTCAGGTTCTGAACAATAATATGAATACTCAACATAGGAATTTGGTGCGATGTCAGCCTTAAATCCGCACTAAGGGCCAAATCAGTTACAAATCGTAGACAATCCCAGGACTGCTCTGATGTCACTACTATTCAGAGCTGATTTGGCCTTTCTTCCGACTAGAAGGCTCGTAATGGGTCGTAATTTCGATTTTACTATCTATGTAACTATTCAGAACCTCAATCAAACATATTTTATGTGATAACTGTTTATATCTAATGCTATAACATTTTCTTTCAAAATCGGATCGTAGACCGATCGTATAGTGTGCGGTGGGCTTTATTGATATGTGTGACTGTGAAGTATCACTGCCAAACCAGGATAAAGTCACAATTTGCACAATACGACAAAAATACATTCAGACCTGCCTATAAAGGCCACCTAAGGAAACAGAAAAAGTGGCCACTGTAGACATGTGGCCTTTCTAGACAGGTTCTAAAACATATATTTCTTCCTAGAGGAAGACAATATTTGTGACCACTATGGACAGGTGGCCCTTATAGAGAAGTGGCCACTAAGACGGGTATGACTGAACCTGGAGACAGCCAAGGGGGAACTCTGGATGACTTCAAGAGAAATCTTTCTCTGGACTCGCTAGGGTTATGTGTAACATTCAGTGTCACTGAAAAATATTTTTGCAAGATCAGAATGTCATGTATTACATGTAGCTGCATTCTTGCATCTTTGGGAAGTTAAGAACAATGTATTTTTCATCAAAAATGTCATACGAATTGACAGAAGAAACATGCTTCTTGGAAATATCATGATAACACAGCGTTATTTGTAGCTAGTTCCTGGATAGTAAAATGAGGACTAAAAATGAAATGACTTACGAGTCATCTGAGAGGATGTTCTCCTTGTCTTCCATTGGTAAACCATCCAGAAGCCCTGGTACAGACTCTGGCAGCAGGTCTGTACTGAAAGTATCCGTCCTGTTGGTTTGAAAGAAATGAGAGCAGTAAGAATTTACACTATGGTGAGCATTATACACTCACAATTGGTGATCCAACATTTGTGGTGACAAACATCTGCTTTGGCCTTTATTTTGTCAAATATATAGTGAGGGTAAGGGTAGGAATTGGGTTTTAGATTATATTTGAGGTAAGGGTTAGGAACATGTGTAGTGTTTGGTCCAGGGTTGAAGTTAGGAATTTGAGTCCTGTAGAAAATTTTTAGTTTTAGTTTTTAACGGTGAAAATGTGACACTCACCATCTTGGGACCCAGACGTTTGTTAGGGTTGGTGTGTTAGCCAGCGAGACCAGTCCCTGAGATGGAAACTTCTTCCATGCCATCACTCCTTTAATCACATCCTGTAGGAACAAGGGTCATAAAGTCAAAGGTCAAAATCATTAGGAAACAGAAATAAAAATGGTAATTTGTTAGAAATGCCATGACTTTGATTGAAGTACCATGCCTTGTATTCTGCAAGAATTGCCATGGTTTACCAGATATTTCACTGCACAAAGAATACACTAGTTCCATCTTCAAGCATATAAATCAAGATTTGCAATACCACAAAGAGAAGATGCACAAAGCAATTGTAATTACAATTGTGGTATAAATGAGGATTCCGATTTACTGCGTTGCAACTGCAATGCAAGTTCCATACATAATTCTTCAGGAGACTACATGTATCAACCTCACATATGTACTCTTCATATCAGTGTTGGCAATTTTCAGGGTACAAGCAGTTTCCAACAAGTTTTGTTATTCTGTTCACATTTGGCTGGTCTGAACGTTACCACAACATATAATTACTACATGAAAAAACTTTCACAATGATCTTTTAAATATATTTTTCTTGAAATGAAGCTTCACTGTAGGTTCCATGACATTTGCTCCTGTGACAATTGCTCCGGTCTAACTTTGCCATGTTAATCCTAAACTTAAACCTAAACCTAACCCTAACCCTAACCTTCACATTGTCCTGAACAAAAAACCAAATCATGACCTTGACCTTAACCTCTGACCCATCGTGGTATGGACGACGGAGCAAATGTCGCATGAGCAAATGTCATGTCACCTCATTGTAAATACTCAAAATTGGATAATGTGCTTACCTCTTTGTCCAGGTATCTCTTGAGGGTTGCTCCATGTTTATTCCTGGGATCCGAGTGGGTGTACCTGGGTAAGGGACACAGATGGAAGTCTGGATCTACCTCAGCGTACGGTAATGGAGGTAAGAAGACTTGAAGACCAGGTGCAGGGTTCTGAATGGGACACATACGTTCACAGAGATAAATACATTAGCGGATTTAGTAGAGAGGGGAGGGCATAACTGGTCCATGTCCCCTTTTAAAACCAACGTGGCATTCCTTAAGTACACAAGGAAAAAAAAACACATGCCACCTCTTTTTCCAATTTTTGACCCAAATAGTACCTGATAAATCTGATAACCTTTTTTTTCTTGCTTGTCAGAAATTTTTAGTAATTGTGCCCCCCCCCCCTTTCAACAAAAACCCTGCAACTGGCTCTCTATACATAATTTGTTTATCATGATGCTCGCAAATATTTTAGACTGGATAGGACAGAAATCAAGGAGAGCATAATGCAGATGCCACAGTTCATGAATATTCATAGATATGTCACAAAGCAAGTAATAATTCATGAACTATGCATTCAAAAGAGATTTTCAAAAAACATAAAAGATTTTTTCGGTACTACTTCTGAATGTACAATTGCATTTAAAAAAAAGTTTCAAGGCAAGGCAATATCTTTTGATTAAAAAAAAAATGAGAGTAATACAAAAAAATGAAGACACTATGTATCCACTCACAAATATATGAAGGGATGGATAGTCTACGGATTTGAAGAGCCCAGTAGGGGGCACAAGCTGGGCTGCTGTCTTTCTTGCCTCTCCCGTTACCAGCTCTATCGGTTCCTCCTCATCATCATCCACTCCATCGATACCTTCCAATCTCTCCACAGTTGCATCATCCTTCTCCTGCCAGGCTGGCTCAGGTACTGGCATCATGATCGTCTCATCCTGAAAGTCAAAGACAAGGTCAAGGTGAAGGTCAATGTCAAGTCAGAACAAATTGAATGTCTATTTCACTGAACATCATGGACTTGATAACCTTACTGTATATTAAGACTTAAGTGAGTGAGTTTTCTTGAACAGTAATTTGGTGAAGAATTTGAGAAATATTTATTGCAGGATACAAAAAAAAAAAAAAATATGTGAAAGCTTAATGGAAAATCTTGAACTTCCGGACAGTCTTCCTAAATACAAAATGAGAGTAGCGATGAAGGTAATATCAAACAATCGCTTCTTATGAATGACCCTGTGGATACTGAAATTGGGGAAGAACGCTCAAGGTTCTCGCCAGGGCATAACATCTCTGGTGCTAATACCAACCAGGGGGGATCTCAGGGCAAAAAATACTTGGGTAAATCCTCCCTGACAAGGATAATAAATGCATCAATGCACACTTTCAACCTGCAAAGTTGTTTTGATCCTCCCAAATCAACCCCCATCCTTAGATGCTGGAAGACAATATTTTAATCAACAGACCAATTAAGGGTGAACAATGTTGAGGGGAGAAGTCTCAGAGCAGTAATGCATCAACTTACCTCAGCACCTGTCCTGAGAGGTCTGACAAGCTTGGGTGCCACATAGCCACTGGCTGCGTCCTGTACACTGTGAGCCTTGTACCCCATCAGCCGGTACTGCCGGGGTACCTTGAGGCCTAGGTATGGTACCTTCCGCTTCACCTCAATGTCTGTGGCCTTGGCAGGGACGATGCCTAGGGCATCAGGGGCCTGGTGAATACAACAAGTATAAGGCAAGTAAGTGCATTGTCAATATACAAGGGTACTAGCTAATACGTTTGAGATAAGGAAGGGCGTGCAACTTGGATATCTCTGTTGTATGTTCTTCAAGATTCATGACAAATTTTTGAAACAATTATTTCCAAAGTTTTCATAGAAAAACATGTAGACTCTCCATGTAAGCACTGGTTATGTCTCTGGTTATCTGGTTATCTTACTGAGTTATCTCTCTATAATAAGTATACATATCATATGGATAAATCCATCGACTTCAATTTGTTTGCAGTCTCTACTGAATTGAAATGCTGATGACATATCACTGATGACAGTAATGATAATGATAAAATCGGTTTCTGTAGTACAGTTACTGGATAAAATCTTTGAGCAACAGAATACCTTTCTACATAGTCTGATTTTATTGTTATTGTTATAAGTGACCAGCCCTTTACAAGTACAGCACTGCCAAATTAGTCAGTTCGATGCTATTAACCCTTTCGAGACAATTGACCACATTTTGTGGTTTGGCTCAATAACTTTTGATTCAGAGCTCTAAAAAATATACCAGATGCCTGAGTAGAAAGAGCAAAAATTTCTACACACAATGTTTCCATTTTTGTTGCATGATCATATTGCGTTTGATGCCAGGAATTATATAAAGGAGAATAAGCTTCAAAATCCTTAAATTGGCAACACATTGACAGGTTCAAAATCATTGTTTTTCATCAAAATTGGCAATTTTTTCAACTAATCGACAAAATATCTAACCATGTATATTGTTTTCAAAGACATTACACCGTATTAGAACCATGTAGCACTAAAAGAAAAATATTATTGTTGCCAATTTGAAGAATGAAATGTGATCAATTTAGCCCTTAAATAATTCCTGTCCTGAAAGGGTTAAAGTGCATTTTTGCAGGAATTATGTCTTAAGGGTCTTATTTGCAGAGAAGTGGGTCTCTCATACTCAGGAAACCAAAATGAAAGGAAATACCAGTATTACATAAATAAACAAAACTTCTCAAGATTACACATCACAGAGAAAAACAAACTAAGAAGGTAAAAATCTCTTACCATATCATCCTTATAATCCGGTGAGATGTATGATGGGAAGGCGTAGGTCAGTAACTTGTTGGAGCTGATTTCAAGGGGTAGGTGATCATATTTAGCCTCGCCATCATTACCAAAGGTCACTGAGAAAAAAAACAATCAATGGTAAAGTAAGATAAGGATTCAAATGAATTACAGATGGATGACTTGGAATACTAGAAACATACTTCTATGACAGCGTCATAAGGGAATGCAAGCAGGCCCTCAAGCAGACCCATGAGAGAGAGTAGGAGAAATAGGACCATAATTGTTAAAAAAAGGCAGCTAGGGTGAAAAAATATAAGTAGGAAAATGTAGGAATGGAGCAACTGCTTGAGAGACTGAGTATGAATAACTTTGGAATGGTCTGAAACACACTGAAAAGGTTGTATGACACAATGCTTCAAGATCAAACACTATTCCTAATGGTAAGCATAATAATCATCCTAATCCTACTAATAAACCTAACCCTAACTCCATATTTTTGACTAAATAAAGTCTGGAGCATCTGTCTTCAAAGCAAATGTAGGATCAGTACTGAAATAAATCTTACCTTTCTCCACCTTGCCAGCATTCCCTGACTTGTAATCCTCCACCAGCTTGACTAAATAAAGTCTGGAGCATCTGTCTTCAAAGCAAATGTAGGATCAGTACTGAAATAAATCTTACCTTTCTCCACCTTGCCAGCATTCCCTGACTTGTAATCCTCCACCAGCTTGCTCAACATGGACCACTTGTCTGCCGCCCTCTGCCTCAAGATGACCTTCTGGACGGCCTGCTGGAAGCGTCCGATGGCCCGGTGCTTCATCGCCCAGGGGTCGTTGCAGTAGAGGTCAAACTGGGCCACGGGGGCGGGGACGTGGGTCATCCGCCGGTAGGTCCGACGCTGGGTGCAGGTGGTGGAGACGCGGTTGAATTCTATCTCAGGAAGCGGGTCCCCCCTCTTGAACTGTAAGACATAAGAAAAAGGAATGAAATATTCACTTAACAATTTCTGCACCATGGATGGGAAACTACGCCCATGAATCGACTACGAACATCTTTTTTGTCCTTTCTGAGACAGAAATCAAGTACAAGCATCGCATGGTTTTAACCCACTAGATATATTTTAGGCCAAATTTTCATTAATACGCGAGGGGAATTAAACTAAAAGTTTGACTCTTGCAAGCAAATTTATGATAATTGCTTGTAAGGACATCTTCACAAGAATAAACCTAATATTGACTGCACTGAATGAACCAAATATTGGGCAATAAAACACAATGATGAAAACTGCAGAGTCATGACTTACATGATAATCTTTGAGAGCCTCTTTTCTTGTTTCTATAATCTGCAATCTTTCTTCTTGAAGCATCTGATCTCTGCCAAGGTGGACTTGCCTGGAAAAAGAGAGAGAAAAAAACAGTAACATAAAGAATATTTAGCTTTCAATCTTATAGAGCTCTTATCTTCTTGTGTTCTAAGTATTACTGAAATAAATACATTTAATATCAATATACTTTTTAAATGATGGCACAAAATCACTAAAAAGAAATGTAGTGGGTAATTCTGGAATTACAAGCTCGAAAATACAACATAATTTCTGTTATTTAGCTATTAAGTACAATCTTTTTGCGGAAAATGTCTCTCTTGGAGCAAATTTACCAATTTACCTCATTTAGGTACTAGTACAACGATATCAAAATCAGCTATCATTCGAAGAAATTGGCCCTATTTCATAAAACTTGTTAGCAATAACAACTGCCCCATTTCTATGACAAATTTGCTCTCAGCCAATCAGATTCAAGGATTTCAGTAGCTTATAACAATTATTGTAACTTGTTATTGATAACAAGTTTTATAAAACTGCGCCCTGACGTTTAAGCCCTGTTCAGACATGACACGGAAAACCACCTCAAAATATTGTCACTGGAAGACTTTCCGTATTAATGAAGGGTAAGATGAAATTTTTAAGTAAGGGTTAAAAATACAGACCTGGGCAATGTTTTATAGAAGAGTTGCGATTGATTGCAAATAATTTGCAATTGATATCAATTGCAACTCTGTACAAAGAGATTGGAGATGCAACTGATAGGAATTGCAAATTATTTGTAATCAATCGCAACTATTTTATAAGACGGGGCCCTGCAAGCAACGATGAACCCCCAAGTGTACTCTCTGATCTATGTGCTAAGATACAGAAATTACAATTACTTATCTCTTTTTTTTCCTTCAAATTTTAGTTTAAAATGGGCTGAATAGGCCTTCACTGTGGAAAGCTTATATCACTCAGAGAAACTCAAACACTCACCATCTTATCTGGTTTCTTCTCTCTGCCTGTACATCATCCCTCACTTCTCTATCAAACACAGCTTCCTGGAAATGAAACAAATTAATAAAAAAAGAATAATAATATAATAATAATACAACACCAGGACGGGGAAAAAAGACAATGTAGCATTAGTTATACATAAATTAAGAACCGAAGCTCAATCAAGAGTTGTCGGATATAAAGAAATGGTGACAAGGAATGGCCTGCAACTCTAAAAATGTATTTATTCATGGGAAGGGGTGGTTCTAAAAATACATGTTTGTAGAGGGGAATTTTGTTTTAATAAATTACATTAAAATTGGTATATTTCCCTTTTTTTTGGGGGGGGGAGGGGGGGATTGGAGGTGGTTATGTTGGAGGAAAATTTGAGTGACTCTACCAACTAGTTCAGGTCTTGAAAAATTAAAAAGCAGCTTTAAAGTCCTATATTTCCCAGAAATTACATGAACTTTATAAACCCTACAAGCGTAAAATTTGGCATTCAGCAAATGATTTTACCTTCAATTGCCTTGGGTTGAGCGCTTGGGCGGTTCCTGACTTAGACTGTACAGCTGAAATAGAAAGACAAGTAAAATGTTTCTTTAGAATACACGAAGCAATACAAAACAGAATTAAACATCCAGAGTTTTTAATTATGTATATACTAACATTTCTAAGATCATCTAATATCAAGAAGGGAAATTTCAGAATTACGGTTGGGAGTAATCTATTAACAAGCTTGTTCTTCACATGGTTAAAATTAGCAGCCAGGTATCCTCATAATCTGTAAAATAGTTTCAACAAAGCCCCCCCCCCCCCCCCAATAAATCTACATTTATCTCCTCCTTCCTCTCGATCTCAACATTTGTGTTTCTCCTGAACCTCTGAACTTTCACCCATTACTTTGGTACTACAGTTTATCTCTTTTCCCTTTTCATTCGCCTACATACATGTAGATCAAGCCCGAAGAACTTTCAAATACGAGAAAAAAGCATTGATCTACCTGGACAATTACATTAAACACTCTTTACAACATCAAATTGATCAAACCCATTCTATACGATCAAGGTATAAGAAAAGACGAGCCAAATTACTCCATCATAATCATCATCATCAAAAGTGATCTGTTCAGTGTTATAATGGTTTTTAGTAACCCTATCATTTTCTCAAGCTAATGTGCCTCTAAGTTGTTTGATCTTGAACTATCTGCTTCATTTCTCTCCATACTGGTCCTCTACAATTTGCAATGACACGTTCCAAGAAAGATGTATGAGGACTCACTTGTGACTTTTTTCCCTTCAAACCAACTTACCCTCCCTTAACTCCTTCACAGTCAGTTTCCCTGGTGTCTGCAAAAGCACCGCATTCACCGAATGCTGGACGTTCAAGTTAGCTGGAAAGCGGACGCCATTCTTCTCAGTGCCTTCCTTGGGTGGCTTGGTCACTGTAACGGTCTTCTTCTTAGAGGGCTTGACCGTTCCTTTCTTTCTTCTGGCCATCGATATGGGTGAGATGGAATGAGGGTCAAGCTGGACTGCATTGACAGCTGTGTTGACCGGTGAGAGTGGACCTTCCGTTGCAGTGTCAGTGTGTTGGGTTTCTTGTGGACTGTCCAAAAATACAATAAATGGGTTTGATTTCTGTTAAATGTCGTGTGGACCATTATTTGAAAATAATCTCAGTATGTTTGACATCTTGTAGACGATCATAACATTCTTAATATATTACATCAAGTAGAATGTCAATTTGAAAATAAACTTATATTTTTAATTCCCCTTATTTAAATAATACTGACGTGAATACAGGATCTAGTATGTGACCAAAGTCAGAAGTACTTTTACTAATTTTACTTGAAATGAGATTCCCTAAGAAGAACTCAAGATTACAGTAAAACTAAAAACTGTTGCAAATTGCCTTTTTCCCCGAATCCATACCACTTGCGAAATTCCCAAGCGTTTCTTGTTTCACAGTAGCTTTAACACTCACATGGCTAGTCCAGGGCTGGAGTGTCCAATGAATGTGCAATCCAGCGGCTTGGTGTTGAACTGGGAGATGATCAGCTGCAGCTTCATGATCGCTGTGCTGAAGTCCGACGGCGAGTAGGTAGCGGTCAACTCAACTTGGCCGTTGCCTGGCACCGTCCCACTCATGGGGGTGATGGTGATGGCGGGGTGGGGTTGGACAAATTTGAGCTGGAATTCAAAATCCACCGGGATATTGCACTTGATAGGAATCACCTTTCTTGATCTAGTTTAAAATGAAAGAATAAACATAGCACATGCAACATTTACAATTAAAATAAAACTGCTAATGATAGGCTATTTCAACTGTACATTACAGTGATTTTGATGTTAAAGGCACTTCATCCCTTTTGCAGACTTGCACATAATTCCGCGAAACTTTGCACAGGTATAGTAGACATCCTGTAGATACTGCCGATGAAATTTCAAGGTCACAAGTTCTATAAATCCTTTGGAAGAAATTAAAATCTTGCTTTTGTCGCAGAGGAAGCTATTCAGAAATCAATGCAAGTACATTTACATGTACTAGTAACGGTCAAAAAATAATTTTAAATATTATGCAAATTCTTTTTAATAAAAAAAAATTAAAGTGTTCCCAAATTGTTGTACTATAATCCTTTTCCCAAAAGATACCTTGGAATCACCTCTCCTGGACTCAAATTACATGAGAGTTTGGTACAACTTGGATACACCAGGCCAACTACTCTTTAGTGCTCAGATATCACTAAAAAGCTGTGCCCCTCCCATTTTTTTTGTTTTGTTTCCATAGCATTATTAAAAACATGTTCTACAATCAAAAGAAAATAAATCTAGTGTTTTTGATGAATGAGAACAAATCCTAACTTACCTTTGGGAGACAGGCGTTGGAGGAAACTTCACTATTTCTGGAAAGTCTGTCGTCATGACAGGATATGCATGGACTGGAATCACAAGATTTTCCGTACTCTGTAAAGAAAACAAGGAGAAAAAAAAAATGAGTGGTCTCTTTTCCTATATTTAACAAAGATATAAAGTTGATTCATGTTTTGTTTTTACGTAAACAAGAAAGTTTTCAATATTTTTTTTAGAATTCATGCAAGAAAACGCAAGACAAGAAAGAAGAAGAGAACCTGTTGGAGGAACAGCAAGAAAGCAATATGGGGGGGGGGGGGGGGGAATGTATTAATAGATATTACATTCACACTCCCATAAAAAAATGCTTTGCATGGATGTGTTGCCAATTTGAAGATTGAAATGTTAGGTTTCCAATTTACTATTCCTTTTTACAAGCCAAACTGCAAATTGCAACACACAAAGAAAAAAAAAATTGAAGTGAGTACCTGATAACTCTTCTCTTTTTCTGCTTTTTTTCCTTCTAATTAAATATGAATTAAGAGATACCTCCGCAAAAAGCGTTCTCAGTCTGTATTGAATGGGATAATCGTTGTTTACCTGGCAGTGTATCCTGATACAATCATAGAAGTATCTCCACTCGTCTGGTCGGAACTCTACTGTGACTTCCATGGACAGCCCTGGTACCAGGCGGTCTCTCTTCTTGTACCATGCCTTGAAATACCGTGTGGCAGGAGGGATAATGTGCATCTGCTGACATTCTGATGATGTGTTGATGATGTTCTGGAAATGAAAAAAAGAAAATTAGATATTATTATTACAAATGTTTGTATACGTAATGAAATGTGAAAAAAAAAACTTGGACACTTAATGCGGCAATACTCTTTTAAAGTTTCCAAAGTAAAAAAGAAGTAAACAGGCTTATATGATAATCATGTGTCAACCATGGACTGGAATAGCTTACTATATCCTGGCTACACATTGTTTTCAGCACAACACTGATTCACACCAACCAGTCATAGACGATGGACTACTGACATCATGTAAGGATGGCCCATGAACAGACAATTCCAATGTATTTTCACCCTCAAAGAACCTTACGTCATTCATAACGGAAGCACCCTAATATTAAAATAAAGGTGTGAAAATGAATTTTTGTACTCACCATGACTTGTCTATGAACCTTGCCTGGTTCAAAACCAGGAAAGTGGACCACAGCTGGTTCCACTTGGAGCACATCATTGTGAGATAATTTATGGTAGATTTCTTGAGAAAAACAAAGGTAAGAAGAGGAAGATTTGAATATCAAACAGAATACTATACAATAATTATTCTAGAAATAAATCTACTACTATCAGATCAAATAAAGCCCATGAAAATTTGATTCTGTTATTATCCGTCATGCAATTTTTTTTCAAACAAAATTTAATAATCCTGTATTATAAACATATCATTTCCTTTTGAAGAATCAGCAATTTTTAGAATGAGAAATAGGCAGTCATTTAAGAGTACTACCTCATTGCTAGCAAGATTTCCAATGAAATTTATAATATATACACTGATGGGGGGGGGGGGGGTGTCTGGGCACTTAACAAAAATTAACTTGTCTGATTTTACCCCCAAAATGCAGAAGTTAATACTAAAATCAGTGAATATTTGCAATTCATACAACTGTCAACCTACTGTATCTTGTGAATGGCATGTCACAATTTACATGAAATTTTTTTTGATTTACTGTTTGAAAGTGACCTCTCTGGACATACAACGTGTGGGTATACAATGTCCAAGTGGATTTGGGAAAACAAGTTTTCTTTCTTACTTGTGTCTAAGAGATGGTTGGGTACTGTTTTCTTCTTCTCGGGAGCAACTAGCGACTCATGTAGAACTATCGAGGTGCCATTGATGCGGGATTGACTCCTCAGAGGAGAGAGAGGAACTGTGTTCAGCTGACTCAATGGCCGCTCCACAGCCATGGTCGCACTTTCTCCAGCAGAATCCTAGAAAGACAAATTGACAAAGAATAGATCTAGATCTATTTGGTACGTGAAAGAAGAAATTTTATGTTAATTATGTTACTGCAATGTTTAGAATCCTGGGCATTGTTTCATCAAACCGTCACAAGTACAAGTTCGCCGACATCCCGTTGAAACCAATAACCAATAGGCAGTGTATACAGCCACACGCGTGTGGCCGGAAGGTAGAGACACACGCGTATGGCTGTATACACTCGCCAGGCCTGAGGATACAGCCACACGTGTCTACTTAGACTCTATAGATCTATGCAGCGGCGCGGCACGTAGGAAGCGCATATGCACGAGCGATGTGTACCGTATATTTATGCAATGGTACATGTTGCAAAACATCATCATGAAGGTTTTATCTCTTGAAATTCACTGACATAGAAAAATATACAATGTTTTTACGTCATTGCCATCTGATGACAATGAAGTACAAATATTGTTTGTATGTCAGTGAATTTCAAGAGATAAAACCTTCATGATGAAGTTTTGCAACATGTACCGTTGCATAAATATTTGGTACACATCGCTCGTGCTATGCATTTGCTATGTGCCGCGCTGCTGTGTAGAGTCTAAGTAGACGTGTGTGGCTGTATCCTCAGGCCGAGCGAGTGTATACAGCCACACGCGTTTGTCTCTACCTTCCGGCCACACGCATGTGGCTGTATACACTGCCTAACCAATAACCTCGCACAAGTGTGAGTGCATTGAAACTAGTGTTAACTTTAATACATAAGTTTCAATGGGATTTCGGGGAACTTGTACTTGTGACAGTTTGATGAAACGATGCCCTGATCTTGGGCTTGGCAGTCTAAGTTAACTTTTTAATTTTGAACTTGAAAGTTGAAGTTGAACTTTTTAAATTTCTGTACGAATCATTCATGCCATGGTGCTTAATTAAGTTAGGAATCCAGGGCACTTTACTTTAGTATAATGATAACAGGTAAACTACATTCATATAATCATAAATATAATTATTTCGTTAAAATATGTTGAGTTCTTTGACTTTATTTTTTTTTTTAAACTTAAAGAATTCAGGCAGCGGTCGAATCACTGGCAGGTTACGGTACAAAATGTTCTACATATGGGACTACACAATTTGAAAGTAGGCAATTTCAGGAGCAACAATCGTACACATTTTTACGAGCTCTACATCTCCTATTAATGACAAAAATAATAAATTACGGTTTTTGAATAATTATGGTATCCATTAAAGACGACACTAATACATATATATATAAATGACTATAGCATATTTACCTGCCGTTTGTAAAAAAAAAAATTGTGTAAATTTCCTTGCCAAATCGGAGTATGTACACTGTTCACCTACATGGTCGACATGCGCTAAGGTAAATAAGTACTTGCGAGATTGAGAATATCATTGACATTTTTAAATATGTACGGATATAATGACTCAAAATATGCTATTATAGTATTCAGATGTCAATATATTTGATATTTCTTGAGAAAATATTTTTAAAGTTTTTATGCGGATCATTAATTGTGATCCATTCGTGTGATGCGGTCGTCTAGTTCCCATAACAACACTTAGTGGAGTAAAGATATTTTGCCAACAAAGTGCCACAGCGTAGAAATAGACTTGTTAATACAGGTATGATTTTACATATTTTATGTATTTCGACAAGATATTAAATTATTTTGTACAATATCAATAGATAATTTATATTTTTTTAAATCAAATTAAAAAAACAGCATCTAATTATGTATATGACCTTTTTATTTATTTCAAAACAAAATTAATTGATAAAGCTGCTGTAAAAGAGACAAACAAAAATATCGTCTGCTATTGCTGTATTTCATTTAATTTTGCAAACAAATGTTGACCGAGTTTTAACCACAAATTCGTTCTCTTGAAAAAAAATCAAACAAAAATCAACATTAAAACATTAATTTGAATTAAAAAATAAATAAAAAACATGTTTATTTGTCAAACCAATACGCAACACTTCCAGTTTCCATGCTCTAACCATGTGGGGCTGGTGCCGTATGGTCATGGACCTGAGAAAGGAGCTGTGATAACTCCTTGGTTCATACTACGTCAGCTCAGCGGACCCGAGACGTCAGCCTAGCCCGAATCCGCACCGGCCCGCGCCCCCGGCCGGGAGCTGCACACCTCTGAGAGTGAGAGATCGAAGGAGACTCGGATGATTCCAGCAGAATTTTTCATTATTTGTCTGCAATGAAAGGGAAGAGACTTCACGTGACTGCACTCCAGAACAACGTTGCGGTGAGGAGGCAATTTTTATAGATCTATTTCTAATTTCTATTTAAATTTTAAGGTCTAGATATTATCTTACAAAAATCTAACTAAGCAGTGGCCAGTGCCAGTGTTTACTGCCACAGTACGCATTACCATATAGCGCCCCATATAGCCACACGTGCACGTGTTCAGTGTTGCGGTATCCAAAGCCAAAGCAAGGCAAAGCCAATATTGTATGGATACAGTCACATCAATCCGCAATGCAAATGCGCCCATGATCACAATCCTTACATTCTCTTTCAAATGGTTTTGCTTCATTCTTACCGTTTTTTCTCCAGCTTGTAGTGGTGCTGTCACCAACTTTTCTGAAATTATTATTTTTATTTTAGTGATATGATGATGGCTCGCTTGCGGGAGTTTGAGGGTGTGTGTAGTCAAATCGGCTATATTAGCTAATATGCCCAGTAATCCTCAAATTGGCAAGAATCCTACCTAGGATATCAAAAAACAGAGCAGAACGGAGGTGTACTGAATTTCTATAGAGTGGAGGTATAAAGCCTTAAGAGCAACGAGCTGTACCGTCAACTGCTCGTGGTCTAGTGGTAAAGAAATCTGCATGGTCGAAGTATCCTTATTCTACACCGCACGTTCTACAATGTTGCTGGTTCGAATCCCGCTCTTCTTGACTGATATTTTTTTCAGTTATGAATTAACAATAGCGTTTATTCCGTTGAAAATGATCAGAATTTTAATAATAAAAACACAAGAAACTTGATTAAATATTCACTTTGTCAGGCGGATTTAATGGTGGCTGGGCATAATAACGAATTTGGCCGTCAAATCGATATCGTACTAATTTACCGCTAATGTTATAGAGTCTGATATGCAGTGATTGTGGTCTGATAACTCCCAAGTATGACCAGCAATCATGATAACTCCTTGATACGTCTGAGTAGCATGATTTGGCAATCCAAATGCCCAATTATGATTCCGAGCGATGAACTCAGTTTTTCGAGGAAAATTCTACTTATCGAATAATGAACTTAGTTTTTCGCTATACAGTAAACGTTGTTTTTCAATCATAATCTTAGGTTTATCACTGGTGAACAGTTCTTCATCATAAACTCAATTATTTTTCCATTCAATGTGCAAGTTCATCTGTACGATAAAAATAAGTTTTTCAGAATTGGGCATTTGGCTTCCCACGCAGACCAAGGGTTATCATGCTGATCAGACCGTAGTTATCAGACTTCAATGCACCAGACTCTGACGTTCGCATTCCAGGTACCAGGCCAGTACGATAAACACATACCCTCCGGCTCCCGCGAGCAAGCCATCATCATTATCGCCAACTATGTAATTGTTACAAAAGAATTAATTGCAGAAAAGTTTGTGACAGAACTACTAGAAAGACGAGAAAGAACGGTGAGGATGAAGCAGAAACCGTTGACATTGCAAGAGAATAAAATGGTCAATGTAAGAATTTAAAGGGAAAGGAAAGGAAGCTTTTTTCCTTCGTGATCGTGGGCGCATAATGTGCATTGCGGGTTGATGTGGCTGTATCCATACAACTTGGCTATGGATTCCGCTAGACATGTGGGTGCATGGTAAAAACATGCACATACAAGTGGCGGTAAACACTCCCTATTTTCTAGCTATTTCCATTTGACATGTTTGAATGATATGATATTTTAGGGTCTAGAAATTATCTAAATTAGATGTAAAGTTATTAGTAACAGTTGAAGTTTTATTCAGGTTGCAATTCAGGAATGGGCTGAAATTAGAATGAAAACATATTGAGTATCACTTAGCATGGCACTCGCATAATCGTTGCTCACCAGAGAACTCAATACATGTACTTTTGAAAAAGATTAGATAATCTATCGTCCAAAAAAATATGATGACTGACATCAGATTTTTGGATAATTCTGTCGTCAGTGGAGAGTGGAAATATCAAAATGATTGATGTATGGCCAGGGGTCCTAAAGCTGTGCACCCTGCAAATAAGCGCAATGCGATGCGTTCAGTGCGCCAAACTTTGGGCGTGACTGAGCAACGAGATTATCATATACGTTGGCAAAAAGAATGACTAATTTCCCTTTTTGGGGGGTAATAACTAATTGGAAATCAGGGTGAAATGCACATCAGTCAGCCTCAAAATCAAGATTTGCATTCATTTAATATGTTTGCGTTGCTTTACGACCCTTTCGTTTTGTCAAACAAAATTTGACACAAGCATTGACATCGACTTGATGATGAATGTTATACACATTCACTGAGTCCGTCATAATTTCCTTAGCAATTTAACTTCAATTCAATTCAGCTTTATTCAATTCCATGTATAAAAACATTAATATCAACATGCAAGAAATATGTTACATAATAATTGAATACTAAGACTTAATTATTACATTTTGCATGCAATCATTAAAATATTAAAAGATTGACAATAAAAATAGGAATTTGGTTGCTGTATAAAAACCCTAGTGGGTTTGTCTTGACAGCCAAAATGACAGTAAAGAAATTCATAGAAACAGTAAAATTACGAATGGAATCATACAAAATGATTTATGATGAAACAATAAAAACAAAACATAATAAAACACAAAGACAAAAAAGTAACCGCACAACCCTAAACAAAACTGCATCGTGGAATGATATTAATTTTGTTTACATCGCGAGATTATTGGAAATAAGATATAATTTAAGCTTTCTTTTAAATAAATTCAAACTTTTAACAGAAGTTATGTCTGATGGAAGAGAATTCCATACAGAAGGAGCTTTATGCCTGAAAGAGTGTAATTCATATTGTTTAGTAATAACAGATAAATAATATTTCATTCTATTTCTAGTATTATATCTATGAACTGAACAATTTAATGTTAACATATTGCATAAATTTTGGGGTAACAGACCAAGCCTGTGTTTAAATAGTAGTACTGCATTAAAATAATTATTCAATTTATAAATATTCAGTATGAATAACTTCTTGAACAAAGGTTTTGTATGTGCCAAATATGTAGATGATGAAGCTATTCTTACAAATCTCTTTTGCAATATAAAAAGTGCTTCCAACTTGGAAGAATATGTATTAGCCCATACAATATTACAGTATGATAAAAACGATAGGACTAGAGTATTATACAATGTAATGAGAATATATTTTGGCAGGATATGGCGTAATTTGCTGATGACACCAATGTTCTGTGATAACTTTTTTCTGATAAAAGAGATGTGAGTATTCCATGATAAATCATGATCAATGTATACACCCAGAAATTTAGTACAATATACACGTTCAATTGACGTATTATTGATTTTCACTATTAAGTTTTGCAAAGAACTATTTTTTTTTCTTCAGAATATGTAGAACTAAGATATTTAAAGAAATTTGCTTAAACCCCTAAATAAAATGACTTTTTAGGGGCTGGAAACAAAGAGCGTAGCTTTAGGTCCCCCATCATACTACTACTTTCAACATCGTTATAGATCTATATAGATCTAGACAAGTTTCATAGCCTCTCCCTGGGTAGTCTCCTTTGTTCAGGGATATTTTCCGCTGAGACTAGTACACCTGGCTTCACGGAATCCCTCTCCTTGGAGGAGAGCCTCAAAAGTCAAAAGATTTTATAAACTCCCTCGTCTGCATAGTGTATCTTATTAAAGTGTTATTGTTATAGAGTCAGATCAGTCACATTTGTTTATGTCCACATGCTTTAACAGGTGCAGGGGACCAATGACAGCAGCATAGTGAGCAAGTGCTCTGTTGCTTTGCTTGGATACTTCCAAGATGCATACCTTCATCATTTTGTGTCGAAGACTTCCAGGAGGGCGCCTCTGATCAACAGAGGTTATTTTGTCAGGGCTAGAGCCATTGATGATATCCTGAAGGCATTCCTCAAGCAGTTTGGAGATTGTAGGAATCAGGTCAGAATGAGTTCTGGTTTTACTATGCAGTAATTTCTAAAATGACACTTTCCCTAACTCTGCAAATTATGCAAGTGATTATGGAATATAGAGAATAGTTGACTGGACACCAAATTTTTTTTCTTCTCTTCAGTAGAAACTTTCGTTCTCCTTTCAGAAAAAATCTTGTCATTTCATGAATCTAAATTGTCAGCATATTTTGATAGATTACCAGTGAGGATTTACCAATATTGTAGCAGTTTTGGCAAAAAGATAATTTCCTCATATTTTGAAAATGTCTTTCGAAATAGACTAAAACAATAACAAAACATGTTTTATGCCTGGGACTGGTAACCCAGAATCTATGTTTCTGCAGGAGAATGACAAGGAAGAGAAAGAGGAGCAGGAGGTAGTAATTACAGTGTCCAAGAACAAATCAAGAGCAGGAGCACTTAAAATCAAAACAATCATCGTTGTGACAGAGACATTTTACCATGTCCATGGCCAAGAGAAATGAAGCAACATTGAAACCACCACCACCCACTTTGATTACGAAGAGTAGAATGAACATTGTTTACTTGAACTTTTAATGATGTAAATATTAGAGATTAATTCACTTAAGATGTATTCATTAATCCCTCTAAATTGCTGGGATAGCATTTAGAAAGGCGGGCTTATGTAGCGGTTTTGCAAAAGATAATTTCCCCATATTTAAAAATTCTTTGGAAATAGACTAAAAGAGTAACAAAACATGATGTTTTATGCCTGGGACTGGTAATCGACAATCTAACGGATATCATTCAAGGTTGATCTAATCTTCTAATTAAAGACTAGAAATATTAATTTACTTCTTACCTTATTGTCTGGCAGAATGTGAAATTATTATTGCTGCTTCCACGATTGTTTTATATTCCAATTACTCCATTTCATTTGGCATGATTCCATAGTAAAACAAATGTTTTTACAAGTGTCCATTCATGAATTGGACAAAGTAGGTTTGAATGAGACTTGTCAGGAATATGCATAAACTTGGGTGAATTAGTAACCAATCAAAATACAGCACGTAGCGCGTATTTAAGGTTGCGCGACCCCTTGCGGACTATAAATAGTGAGGCCGACCTGGATGTCCTTTGCATTTGTGTGTGAGATGAGAGATCAGGGGTGGTGATTATTTATCAAAAACAAGTTATCAACACTTCTTCTTGTATGTAGAATCAATTTCTGCACCCCCCTCCCCCTTTTCTCTTCTTCCAACTTTTCTTCTCTTTCTCACTTGACACCTCTCCTCTATACTTCTTTCCCCTTTTCCTCTTTCCATCCATTCCTCCTCCTTCCTTCTTCTTCCCTTTAACCTTAACCTCCCCCCCCCATATACCGCCACAATATTGTAGTCCATTTATTTTGTATCGTTGACTTGCCCTGGTTGACTTCTGTGTTCAGTCTGTCTAATTATAGTGCTTGCCCCATGATGCTAGACAAGCAGTTTTGGAGCACTCTACCTATTTAATCTATAGCTGATTTGTTATAGTCTTGGACTTATGATTTTCTTTCAGGTGTTGAAAACAGCGAAATTATTTACTGTTAATTCTCTCTTTCTACATGTATACATTAAGAGCTCCATTCTGGGGGCTGATGTGCTTTTGTACAACCTATGTGTTCGTACCGATTGGTTAGTGTACATTGGTCATAAGTATTATTTACGGCATATGACATCGAATGCGTAGGGTATACAGAAGCACAGCGCCCTCTTCTGTTGGCAGGTCTCTCTCTCTCTCTCTCTCTCTCTCTCTCTCTCTCTCTCTCTCTCTCTCTCTCTCTTTCTGTCCATCTACTTCTGCAATACACAACTACATACATTTTATGCATTAAAATTTTAACATTCTTTAGATAATATCACTGGGTGCTGGCTTTGATTCTACATACTTCAGACTTCAAGCCAGTGGCTCACTGGACAACACTGCCTTTTATGAAGTTGATTTCCCTCAGCTGGTGAAGAGGAAGGCTGCATTGATTAGGAACAAGTCTGAACTCACTGAATTACTACTGAATCCAGTCTTTCATGATGACTCACATCAGAATTCATTTGGTGAGAAAGGATAACGTTCTTTTAGTCAATAATTCAAAGCAAGATGTGTGTGGTCATGTTTTTTCAGCTACAATGCCCTGTTCTTACAGTGTACTCCTACATTTTAGTCCTTGTATTTGCAATAATTAGGGGGTGGGGAGGGGGGGGGGGGGCTTCAGGAATATTAAATAAAACGTATTGTACACTGCAATAGATGTCTTGAGTTTGTCATGATTTTTGAGGGCCCCAGATAATGGGAAACTACAAATGTTACAGTTTCTTAAAATCAAAGAGATCTGTACATTTCAACTTTTTTCACATCTGGAATTAGCTGAACCAACTTGGAATATCCCATTCACTGGTGGTTCAAGTTTCAGTAGACATCAGTAGTTTGTTTAAATCATTACAAAGCAACATGTGTGCTTTATAGATAGAAATTATCTACTAATGTCCCCATGGATATACACAGAATCATCCTTTTCGAATAAACAATGCTTCAATCCTGTTTTAAATTTCTAACAATACATCTGCTCTTTATATTTTGTCATTTAGGTGTTTGCATATCATCAGAAAAGTACCATCTTCTTGGAGTAGACCTAAAGCATCTGGATGCTTTGCAGAGTGTTTTCCAAAACATTGGTGTTGACTTAGTGACACCCACCTTGCTCCTGTCTGAATGTGTTATCACATACATTGATACTGACAGGTATGTGAAACCTGATATACTGAACACCTTTACAGAAAGACTACCTGTGTACAAAGATCGCCCTTCTTCTCTTGCTAAGTGTTTCTCATTGAAATGTAGTAAATCAACCTGTAGGCCTTACATAAAGACCAGCTGCTTGTCTGTTTGTTATGAGGAGCAGAAATGTGAAACACACTATGCTTTTGTCATTGGTTTAGGGAATCGGTTTCCCTGCATCATATGTGAACCAGGCTTGATTGCACTCTCAAACTTTCAATTAAAATAAAATTCTTAACCAATAGATGCAAATGAATACCAATGTTGTCTTAAGTATTGTATTTAAACTCAAAACCAAGTAAAGCACTGAACATGTTTGACTTAAGTATTGAAAACTTGATTAGTGCCCCAGAAGTCTAGATAAACTCAATAGACATCAAAATGCATTTATACCATTTCGAATGTGTATTTTGTATATGTTGTTTTTTTGTGACAGGCAATTTTCAGTCAGATTTGATGATATGAAGTCGACCTTTCTCCTTTCTCATTCAATCTGTTTTACAGTTCAGATGCTCTCATAAAATGGGCTGCAAAGACCTTTCCAAATGGTCAGTTTGTTTCATATGAACAGGTGAGTTGAATTTAATGGTCCTTAGGAAGAAAAGTAAAGACATTTTATCTAGAATGCTTCTCTCCACCCAGGAGTTACATGTAAATGGGTACCCGCTAAGATGCAAAAGTCATTGTTGTTTATGCAGCACTGTGTACGTGTGCCTGAAAATGGTGCCTGGCTATAGAGCTCTTCAGTGAGTGGAGAATGTGCATACATTTTGTGCGGGGTTATATATATAATTTCAAAGTACAAAATAGAGACATTGTGAATAGGTTCAGTTACAATGAATATATATAGATCCAGACTATTATTTTGATTATTTTAACCATTTTGTAATTTTCATTTTCTTATTCTTTATCATTTTTGTAGGTTCTCCCTGGTGATGCCTTTGGAATTGTTATGTGAGTAGGAATTATATTTTTTAAAATGCAATTTAGTTTAGAACTGGAATCAACATGAATCAATAGCAATTTTTATGTTCTAAATTGAACTAAAATTACTCTAACAAATGATTAGTTTCTGCAGATTTGCAGGAATTCATTGAAAACAAAAAATTAGGGTCCCTTATGTAATTAAATCAAATATATTGATGCTTAAAATTACAGCATCTTATTATAATATGCTTGAATAAATCTTATTCTGCCATTATTACATGTACATCTTAATTTTCTTTATTTACAGGCAGAAACATTTCCAGAAGCTCAACTCACCATTGAATGCCATTCAGACATATTCCAGCAAGCAAAAGCATTGTGCCAGGTTTATAGAACAGGTACACTATTGATTGTATGCATTGTGATGTTAAACTTCCTTCATAAATGGGCATTTTTTTAATGAGTTTTTTTTTTACCCCTGGCTCTTTGAAATTTGTTAAATTCCCTAGCGTCTGAACCAACATAGTTTTTATGGTTGATGTTGATACTACTTGACTGCTAAGAAATCAGATATACATGTATGCACAGCGGTAAGACACCCAATGACCTACCTATGACCTCAATTCATCTGAGGGACTTGGTTATAGAGGAAACTGGTAACCTAGGACCTTCCAGTCCCAAGACTACTCTATCCATTGAGATTGAACCTAGTGTATTTTGTATGTGTAGCTCAAATCTCTATCCCCCCCCCTTTTTTTTTTTTTTGGGGGGGGGGGGGTGGTATCAGGGTTTTTTAAGTCACCTACTAGAATAAAAATGATAACTGTGCATACAACATTATGCTGGTTTAAACAATAATGACAGAATATCAATTTGTTGAGAAACTCATCGGGGTATCATTTAAGGGCTAAATTGATCACGTTTTATTCTTCAAATTGGCAACAATTGTATTTTTCTTTTAGGGCTGCATGGTTCTAATAAGGTGTAATGTCTTTGAAAACAATATACACGGATAGGATTTCTGTCGAAAAGTTGAAAAAATTGCCAATATCGATAAAAAAACAATTATTTTGAACCTGTCAATGTGTTGCCAATTTAAGAACTATAAAGTTTATTCTCATTTTAAAATTCCTGGCATCAAACCAAATATGGTCATGCCAAAAAAATTGACATAGTATGTGCAGAAATTATTGCTCTTTCTACTCATGCATCTGATATATATTTTTAGAGCTCTGAACCAAACCACAAAATGAGGTCAATTGTCTCGAAAGGGTTAAAAATACCTTGAATCAACTTAGCAGAAATATAATGTACTGGTGAGACCCATGCATATAACATAAATTATCTTCCATGCAGGGTTGGCAAGCGTCCGGTGCAATTAACATGTATGAGTACTACACACAAGTGATCTCTGAAGAGGAGAGAAGGAGAGTTGAAAGGATAGAACTATTTGATGAGTTTGAGGTAAGATTGATAAAACTCATTGACGTATGAAAGTGAAATAATTTTTGAATATAAATGTTCATATTTTACATTTTTAGAGTGATTTTTTTGTGCAGTGCAAACAGTAGGTCTCATTAATAAACTAATAAGACTACACAGAAATAATCATCACCATCACAATACACTTAGACAGAATTCCAAATTGGCAACATGATGCTATAAATCTGCATTTGTCATAATTTGGGAGCGCATAGGGAAGCTATATCATAACATGATATGCGCTATACAAGGACGGTTTATTATTATTATTATTATTATTATTATTATTATTATTATTCTTATACACTCTGACACAGAATATACATATCTTTAATACATGAAATTTTGCTTCATACTTGTGATAATGGTTGTTGGCCTACTTGAATTTTTTCAAGTAAACAAAGCATGAGAGTCTCGGATAAGAAATGACTGAGAACTGATCAAATTCTTAAAAATCTTATATTCATGTATTTCTATGAATATTGCAACGACATTCAGTGAAAAAAAAAAGAATTGAGCTACATGTAGATGATTTTATTCAAGTTTATTGACTACATATGGTGTTTTTATTTGGTAGGAATGGCATCTGAAGTGTGTTCACTATATCCTAGTAGCTGCATTCAATGGCAGATGTGCAGAAGCTAGGGCAAATCTCTTTCCTGGTAAGTATAAAAGGTTTATTGCTGTTCGGTCTACTTCATTTGATATCCAGCTTGTCTTATCCATTTTGGTCTTACCCCCTTAAACCCTATACGTACATGAGTAGCTTGGTACATACATTGTCATGTAAGCCTTGGAATTGATTTTAATCTTTCACACCTGCTCTTTTGTTTTGTGAGAGGTGAGTCTAAGAGTCTAGTAGAGTACAATACCTTGTCATTGTGCATGGATGTCTTTGTCTCTAGGGGAAGAGGAAAGGGGTGGTGGAGGGGAGGGGGTGGAGAGGGAGGGGCAAATCAATGCATTTCAATTTTTTTTTTTCAATTCAATTTCGGTTTTATTAAAAAGACTCAGCAAAAAGTCCGAAGACTAACAGTGTGAGTTTACAATTTTTAAAAAACATATAAATATAAATATAAGTACTAAAGTGAAAAAAATCACAGACAAGATAAGTAATTTATACATATTAAAACTATTCAACTTCGTAAAAAAAAGAAAATATACATTACAATCTGAAACAGCGCTCCTACCGCGACCCAGCACGCATGCTCACTCCTGAAGACCTAACCCCCGCCGCGTCCCACCGATCCGCCAAGTCAGCGCCCCCACCGCAATCCGCCGACGAGCACGCAAACTTCAACAACCTGGAAGCACTGAACCGATTAAGTTCAGCGCCTCCAGGCGATCAAAGCACGCAATCGCGCAAGCGGACCACCACAGGGGCAACCAACCCAAAGGAGCACATCGAACGCGGCAGGAGCTAGGCAAGCTTAAAAAATGGGGGAGAAAAAGAGCACGCCTGTCGAGCCACAGCAAAAGCACTGACCCAAAGGAGACAAGTACACATAAGAAAGAAATAGCAAAATGACAATAATCATGAAGGCAGGAAAATTGCACTGGCACACACAAAGCTAGGCCGGAACACCACAAATACATGTATGCAAAAGCATAAACATACTTGTCGTGTATTGGACATTTTTTGAACATTTCAAGAGACAAGGATCAATAATCATTAATCATTCATGCAAACTGTGTTTTAAATACAATGCCAAAAGAGCTGTAAAAACGAGTGTCAACGGTGAGAAGAGAGACACAGAGCTCGCTAGAGAGAGAGAGAGAGAGAGAGAGCCGGGGAGTACAGGGGAAAGGGAGTAGAAAAGAAATAGAAAGATGAGAGGAAAGGAGAGAAAGGGATAAAGAAAGGCAGAAAGAAGAAGCAGATGACACTCGTAACAGCAAAAATTGGAAACTTACTAGCACAGATATTTATAATTGCATGCATATTGCAAAAACAAAACCAAGGTTGCTGCAATTGTGATTACACTACAAAAAAAGGAATGTGGTGAAAAGCCAAGACAGGAAAGATTGAGAAGGGTGAGATGGTGGAGAGAGAAAAAGAGAGAAAAGAAGTTAAAGAGAGAAAGAGAGAGGGGTAAAGAGAAAGAGAGAGAAGGAGAGAGGGGGAGAGAGAAGTATGAAGGAGAGGCCACATCCAAGTAAGTAAACATTGCAAACAATTATTGTCTGTAAGTGTAGAATTGTTGGTAAAATTGCACATAGAGTCTGCAAGTGCAGACAGCAACCAGGAATGTGATGAATTCCTTAAGAGGAGAAAAACTGAGAAAAGGAAAAGAAATACAGGAGAGAGAAGGATATACGAAAAGAGGAGACGAAGGGAGAGAGAGAGAGAGAGAGAGTTGAAATAACATCACATCCAGGTAAAGGACATTGCACATCAGCAGTAATCATGTATATGAATACATTGACAAAAATTGCATAAGTATGAATTGCACAAATATAGATATGTTGACAGAATAGTTGAATAACACAACATTTGTCTACTAACTGTTCTCCTACAGGTAAGTAAACCTTGCAAATAATTATTGTTTGTAGATGCAGATTGACAAAAAAGTATAGATGAATGCATCAATTGGGATAAAAAACCAAGTACCATATTAATAATGGATTAAAAAAAAAAAAAAAAATTGCACACTACAAAAAAAGGAATGTGGTGAAAAGCCAAGACAGGAAAGATTGAGAAGGGTGAGATGGTGGAGAGAGAAAAAGAGAGAAAAGAAGTTAAAGAGAGAAAGAGAGAGGGATAAAGAGAAAGAGAGAGAAAGAGAGAGGGGGAGAGAGAAGTATGAAGGAGAGGCCACATCCAAGTAAGTAAACATTGCAAACAATTATTGTCTGTAAGTTTAGAATTGGTAAAATTGCACATAAAGTCTGCAAGTGCAGACAGCAACCAGGAATGTGATGAAATCCTTAAGAGGAGAAAAACTGAGAAAAGGAAAAGGAAACAGGAGAGAGAAGGATATACGAAAAGAGGAGTCGAAGGAAGAGAGAGAGAGAGAGAGAGTTGAAATAACATCACATCCAGGTAAAGGACACTGCACATCAGCAGTAATCATACATGTACATATGAAAACATTGACAGAAATTGCATAAGTATGAATTGCACAAATTGTTGACAGAATAATTGCAACCAAGTACCATACATGTAGTAATAATGAATTTTTTTTTTTTTTTTTAAAGTTGCACATGGAGTCTGCAAGTGTAGAATGTGACGAATTAAAGGGTAGAAAAACTGAGGAGAGATGAAATAGAGAGAGAGAAGGATAGAGTAAGAGAGGAGATGAGAAAGAGAGAAAGAGGAGAGAAAGAGGAGAGAAAGAGGGAAAGAGAAAGAGTAAAGAATACATCACATCCAGTAAAGGACAATGCACATCAGCACATAATCACAGAAAATTGCAAATAACAAATTTATCTACTGACTGTTCATCTACAGGTAAGTGAACATTGTAAGTAATTGCCGTCTGCAAGTTTAGACTGCATGCTGGAAAAAAAAAAAAAAAAAAAAAAAAAGGGGTATATTACATGTATACATAAATTAATTGGGAAGAAGGTTCAAGTACAATTATGATTGGGAAAGGAAAAATTGCACATAAAGTATGTAAGTGTACGTAGTGTAACCAACAAAAGGGAAAGTGATGAATTTGCTAAGAGGAAGAAAACTGAGAAGATGGAAAGAAAAGGAGAAAGGGAGAGGATACATGAAGTAAGAGAGAAGGAGATGAAGAAGAGAGGGAGAGAGAAAGAGAGAGAGAGAGAGCAAAAGAAAGAAAAAAAAAAAAAAAAAAAAAAAAAAAAAAAACATCACATCCAGGTAAAAAAACATTACAATCAGCAGTAATCTATGAATACACTGACAGAAATTGCAAATTACACAAATGCTTCTACTGACTGTTCAAAGTTCTAACAAAATAAGGAATGGGAGAATTACGATATCTATCAGTTCTCATCATAGGCAGGGACAGATCAGGTGCATTTCTCAGGGTACGACCACAATCACTAACTCTGCACGCAGGCAGGAGATGTCGATGCATCTTAGATCTAAGAAGAGATTGGGCAAATTTAAGGGAGAGGGCAAAACGTCTCTCTTTAAGAGAGGAGACGTTAAAAGCTGAGAGCAATTCATTGTAAGATCTATTGTCAGGATATGCGATTATCTTGAGGGCTCTCCTCTGGACTCGCTCGATGCAAGAGGAGTGGTCACTTGTGATGCCTGATGTCCAAACGGGTGCTGCGAATTCTAGTATCGGCCGAATGTACATCATATATATAATGGCAAGATCACTGGCATTAACACCATTTCTCCGGAGCTTGGTCAAGAGGTAGAGTCTTCTCGAAGCATTGGAGATCATGCGATTAGCTTGCTCATCCCATTTGAGGTTATCCTGAATAGAGACCCCAAGAAGCTTAAGGGATGAGACCACTTCTAGTGTTGTAGAGTTGATGTCAAGCACGATGGGTGGTGGGGGTTGGCGAAGAAATGAGAGCTGCATGGCTTTGCACTTAGCAGCATTAGGAACAACATCGTTGTCATCGCACCACTGTATCAAGGCGTCTATCTTAGACTGCAACTGGGAAGATTGCGATTTCTTCAGAACCTCCACAAGAGTCAGGTCATCCACATATTTCCACCTATTAGCACAATCAGCAGAAGCATCGTTAACCAAGACCAGGAACAAAATCGGTCCGAGTCGCGTACCTTGGGGCACACCACATGTGATGGTAAAAGGTTACATGCATGGCTATGTAACCTTATCTATTATCTCCTTATCAAGCTTTACAATGTACAATGGACACATCTAGTTGTTTGGGAATCCAAACTTTCAACCAGCTTGGTCATGTAGCCCTGGTATTGTGTATAATCTCTCTCTCACCAGCTCTTTTATTTTGATAGTGAGGTGAGTTGACGAGTGTACAATACCTTGTTATCGTGCAATATCCTTGTCTATAATAGAGGAACGTGTGGGGAGGAGGCCAGAGCAATACATGGCTATGTAGCCTTAAAGGGTACCAGTCACCAACAAATATTTTGCCCTGTTATAGGGGTTCCATGTCGCTATACGAAATTCAAAGTATGAGCTTTCCTTTATATTCTTCATACCGTTAACCGTTAACCCATAGAAGGTCAGGTAAAGTGTTTTGAGGTTAACTTTACACATTCTAGCTGTACACAAATTAATTTTTAGGTGATTGGTACACTTTAATTTTGGCTCCTTATCAAGCTATAAAGGCCTACCAAGGGTATCTATACATTTGTCTTGCTTGGTTGTAAGGTCTCTTGTGGGTCCCTAAGGAGTTATATATAAAACACCATTAATCTGGTACACAGAATACAGTAATACCATCACGCTCCAAAGACAGAAACTCAAACTTCAAAACTTTTCGAAAAAAATATGTAGAAAAATGAACTGCATGTTTTTATTCCAGATCTGCAAGTGGCACCTCCAAAAGCTGAACAAGGCCCACGCTCTGACCACCTTCCCACTGCTGTCGTGGAACCTCTCCCACTGCAGTCCGCAACAGAGGCAGCTACCTTGGTGAGGGTGTTTTCACATGCTAGTGCACTGGTTCCAAGCACACAGAGCGTCGTCATCACAGGAGGGTTTGGAGATACAGAGGGATGCCATGGGAGGATGGAGAAGGTTCAGATGTTCGATCTTGAACTCGGTAGCATTGTGGAGCTGGAGGCGGCAGAGGGATCTGAGAAGTTAGGTAAGAACTGTTTATGGCATTTGATCAATTTATACTGGGATTGATGGAAGCTAGATTTATATTGCATATAAATGAACATGTCCATCTGATAAATGAAATCTACATTTATATTTCATATAAATAAATTCATTTATAATGCATCTAAATAGACATATTCATCCAAGAGTATGCTGAAGGCACATCCAGCACAAAGTACTACATGTTTAGTATTACCCTGGAATGCACCAGCCTGCCCTAAGGTGCTGAAAGCGTTCAAGGAATTACAGGTATTTCCTACCAGGTACCCATTTGCAACACCTAAGATGAGAATATTAGCTTTAGAGATATATTTGTATTAGGTAAGAAATGATTGTTCAGGATCACACATTTCAATAGGAGTTGGCTATTCTATTTACATCACCCTAGAGTGGATTTTTTGAAAGTCTTTGTGATTATATTGTGTATCTAATCAGAAAATGACTGTTCATTTCCTAGGTCCCAGGCTGCACCACTCCATGACTGCCCTGACTTCTGATAGGTTCCTCGTCTTTGGTGGTCGTACATCCCCCGCCAAACCCTGTATAACCTCGTACATCCTCACTCTGCTGGATTCCAACCACCGACGGTCATACCATCTACACGGTGTATGCGTGCATGAAGAGGATTGCTTGCCAACTACCAGGTGGAGGCATACGGCCACAGCAGTGACTGTGGATGAAAGGGAGACTTTGCTGGTGTTTGGAGGGAGGAGTGTGAAGGGTCACCCTATGGGGGATAGCTGGCTTCTAGATGTGGAGAAGATGTCATGGCAAAAGGCAAGCATTTCATGATTACATGTCTGTAAAAAAAAAACAGCCTTCTGATAATGAGACCTACATTCAACAACATCTATTGTATGTACCAAGTTTGTATCAAGTTTTTCATCTGATGATTTTTGCTGGCTGTTTGTGTATATGAACAAAGAGCAGTGGCGATGAAAACCATAATTTGTTCTGTGTTTCCTTGAAAACAGGTCATGTTTGAAGGACTAAAACATTGGTTTGTGAATGTTTCAGGACCAAAACCAAATAAATGGAGATTGTTTCATAAAGAAGAATAGAATACCACAACCTAATAAATGTATACAAACAAACAATAGATAGTGACAATAAACATAACCTTTTGCTGTCCTCTATTTCCTTGAAAATAGCTCAAATTTGAAGGAGCGGTGATTGCGGCTAGACATTCCCATTCTGCCACACCCTGGAGGGACTCCCATGTAGTGGTAGCTGGTGGTATTGGGGGAGATACCACACCCCTCAACTTAATAGCAATCCTCAACGTGGAATCAAAGTCACATACTCTCATAGAAACATTACCACCATTCAAACCAAGGTTAGTTATGACCACTGCACACCTTATGACCTAACTGAGACTGGACTTTGTCATAAATTGCAGTTGGTTTCGATTTTGAAAAGGGTAGATTGTATCTAACTACAGTCCTGAGTTGTCATGAATGTACATAAAGTAGCATTAGAGACTCCAATAAAAAAAAAAAAACAACAAATATTGGTGATAGTTTTAGGGGTAAATAATAGAGGAAGATAATCTTTTAAAAATAAAAATTCAAATCTGAATATCTAATAAACTCTGATAAAATGTTGGTGCAATTTATTCCTGACAAAGATAATGACACTTATCTCTAAAAAATCACTTTTTGTCTACCAGGTATTCTCATACAGCTCACATAGTAGAAGACCAACTCCTGCTGCTGGGTGGGGTCCAACCAACCAGCGATGCCCCACCCTCACTCACCCTCATCCACCTTGTTACATGTGCTCTTCAGGAAATCAGTTTACAGGTAAATGCAGTGTTCTTTGAGAGTTGAGTCCCGTTCACATATGACATTTTAAACCTCCATACAAAGAAAACCCTGTGGTGACAGACAACAATTTTATGTGTTAATGAATAGCAAGTAATGTAGGAATGAAAAAAAGGTTGTTGCATGCAACAAAGGGGCCTACTTGTACTCCCATATCTGTGTGTTATAAGATACAGAAATTTGAACTGCACTATGCTTTATCCTTTCATTTTGCCATGTGTCATGTGTTATCTGTGTCTGTGATGCAAGTGCATTCATGAAGATTACATAATGTAGCAAAAGTGCCCCAACCCTTCTTTCAAATTTCCATTATTTCATGATCATATTTTATAAATTGAAATGTTTTAGTGTGCAGGAAGTCCCAATGACTTTAGTTTTGACAGTACTTGCATGTATTGGTAAATGTTGGTGGTTGAGAAGAAAGTCATTGTTTTCCTACATTTTTACCATCTGCACATGTATGTAGGCATCTCCAGAATGTCCATTGATGCTTCACAACCACACCAGTCACTGGCTACCTGACAAAGAGGGCATCCTTGTTATCGGAGGGGGAGGAAACTGCTTCTCGTTTGGAACGCATCTCAACGACACACCGATTGTCATAGAGGGAGCCCTTAAGAATGTCGCTAGATAGTACAAGGCATTAGGGGAGAGTGGCTAGTCAAAAAGATGTTGGATTGGAAAGTGCACAAATCTGAAGAAGAGTTGAAATGTGCAAGAAGAAGAAGATGCACATGTATGACATTGTTGGTGGCACTGTCAGGATTGTGTCTAGATAGCATTTGGTATGATTAGGCGATGCCTGGTTAAATCCAGAACAATTGAAACTAGAAATGAAAACTGAAGAAATCTGGAAGAAAGTCTGAAAGTGAAATGAAGTTATACATATATGTTTTAGCCGATTATGTCAGCATGGTGCTCCGACATGCATGTATGCTACGGCGACATTTGCTCTGTGAGCTTTATTTTGTCAAAGATGTAGGTTTAGGGTTAAGGGTTTTTGTTGAAATTAAGTTTTAAGTTAGGTTCAGGGTTAAAGGGAAATTTGAGCTCTGGGAAAGGTAAAAAAATAATTTGTGAGCTTTCTCATTCTTTTTATGTTAGTTTGGAAGATTATCATATTAGATATGTTCCCCTAAAAAGGGGAACACAATTGCTCTTCAAATGCTCTAACATTCAAAATATGACAGAAAACAGCTGAAATGTTCGGGCCGAACATTTGTGTGTAGTCCCATGTACACATTTCTGTGTGCAGTGCATGTAACTCTCAGCAGGATTGAGTCAATTTTTTATCATTTTGGTGATTCCAAAACCTTACAGCATATACCAATTCTTATGTGCTATATAATCAACCTTTCCCAATTGCTTTGAGACAGTTTCTTTCACAATTCAATCTCACGACCAGAACTCAACTTTATATTTAAGGATAGGGTTAGGTACTGTTTGGTCCAGGGTTGACATTAAGAATTTGGCCGTTGTAGGATATTCAGCACCGAGTAACTGTCACCGGAGCATGTGTCATACAACAGTCTGCATGAGGTCTTGCATCAATGAGAGTCGTGTACGTTACCTTGAATGTGGAGGATTGCTTTAACCTATCACGAAGCATGTCCTGAACCTAATTAGAAATTTCAAATTAAAAGCCTTCTCAACTTCATAGGCTAGCAGTAAAAAAAGGTGCCCTTACGTGTACATGTATGTATGTACTGGAAAACCTTCATCTAGGCACTGTATTCTACCCCAGGCTATGTACATTATATTACAGTGGAAACTCAGTATAAAGAGCTCTGATTCCTGATATAACAAGGTAATTTTCATGGTCCCATGAATGCTTTGTAGTGATTTGGTAGTCATGATGGCTTTTCTGTGATACCATACCCATTCAGAACTACTCCTGAAACAACCACCACCTGAGACCACTTTCCCCTGGGTAGTTATATGAGGGGCAGTTAAAGTGATTTCATTGGGGTATTTTTTGTCGGGGGGGGGGGGGGGGAATACCAGGATTCTCCTAAGGTTAGTTGTCACAGATGGAGGAATAATTATCAAGGTGGGAAGTGCTTGTTAATATTCTGTTCAGTATATTGGATTGGAGTTCATGTACATGTATACTGGATATATTTTATGCACAACTTTTTTTTACATGCATGTAATACATTGTGCATACGACGAATAAACAAGTTGAGATTGTATTTGTATTAATAAATTATTATGAATTTTCTTATGAACTGTTTGGCAGATATCTTGTATTTTATAGTCTTGAATGTTCAGTGTAAGTTTTGCTGGATCCTGTGAAATGTTATTTTCTGTCACTAACAAAGCTCAAGATAACACATGAAGGTAAATTTCAGTGTTGGTCAAGGTCATGAATTTAGTGAAAATGTTTTCTTATTGTATCTTATTTTTCGAAGACCAAATCAATAAACTTTTCTTTAAATTACTTTTTAAAAATGTACTTAACAACAAACTGGTAGGTCGAGGTTTGACTGGATGAGTGGATGTATTACAGTGGAACCTCGTTAAAACAAACTCCTTGGGACCAAATTAAGAGACGGAGATTTCTGTTGTTGAAATATTCCAATTTAATGGAAAGCATGCCATATATACAATATACATGCAGATATACAAGAGCAAATTGCATGTGACAATTAACAAATTAAGACAAAGTATTTCAAGACACTTATAGAAATAAAAACTCAGAAAATCATCAATTTAGACAAATAGAGACAAAAAGTTATACACCCATCATTAAATTCAAGTAAAACTCGGTTTTCTTCTTTCATTTATCTAAATGTAATGTAAATTATTTAACAGAAGGAAGCAAGCAAGCTTTTCAATACTTGTGTCTCTGGATATGGGGACTAACAGTCATTCATATAATTGAACAATTTTCATTTACATGTAGCCATTCAAAACGTGTATTTTCATACAATTAAAATTCCAGTACTTATTGACATAAAATTTGATATATTTTGCTGTACATAGGTTACAAGATGAGAGATGTTTTAAGGATTGTTCTTCATGTTTCATTCTATTATTACGAAGATATTCTCAGGTCCCTAAAATCTTTAATTAGGTGATTATTTTGTCTTAATTGCAATGGATGTTTTTAGAGGGGAGGGGAGGGGAGGGGTGCGGCACTACAAAATGCATTCTACTGGCAATGTTGAATCAGATTGTCATACTGAAATAATTTTATGACAATTGTCTGATAACTAGTTTTTCAAATCATAACCTTTTTATAAGTACATGTAGTTTTTCAGTAGTACACTTTCATATCAAATAGATACCACTACTTGGCAACACAACAGCATGAAACTTTTAAAATTTATAAAACTGAGTCCAAGAAAGAATTGAAGAGTTTACATTACTCATGTATCATAATTTGACCTTCCCATTAATAAACTAAAATGAATTTGGCAAAATCTTTGGGTGGTATTCTGAAAACTGTCATCTATGATTTATAGGGAGAGGTATAATTGTCACAGCAAATTTTGAATTCAAGGAATCAATAACACTTGCACAGATGTCAGCTAAGTGTATGCTTGAGCAACCAGCTACGTGTATGCAGACATTAACCAATGTCTCATTCCAATTAAGATTGTGACAATTAAGATACCTCTCATTAAAATAAAAGATAACAGTTTTCAAAATACAACCCAAGGTTATTCATACTATCATTTTAAGACTTGAAGAAACAAACAAGACAAACATTAATCAACTTCTCTTCAGTATATAAAAAAGTTTGTAACGACTTCAAATGTAAAAATTGTGCATATACACAAAGGCAATCCAACTGTAGTGTACTAACAAGGTTGCCAAACACTTGAACATACAGGTACATCATAACAGTTTCACAAGCTAAATACTATCGCACTGACACTGTAATATCTGTTGGTGAGGTCATGCGTCCAAAACCCCAAGAAAGTTGTGAAAAAATGTCTTTTGACTACACATAAAAGATGATAGTGAATATTTCAAATTGAAATTGCAATTGTGAAAGTAATGTTTACACCCCATTTAATAGCAGTGAACGTAATAAAAGACGACATTTTCATGTCAAAGAGTGAAGCTGCAACACCTTTAATTGACACTGATGCCATAAAAAAAAAAACTGATAAGAAAATGTACAGATTTGAATCAGTAGTATTTAATTCACTTGTACAGACAAAACTTAAAAAAAAAAAAGAAGATGTATTTTACACTAGTAACATCCTTGTTTAAAGGTATCGTACAGTAGTGGGAAAGGTGGCGCTTTGGATATTTAACTACTTTGTCAGCTGGAATGGAAATTATTACATATATTGTTGTGAAATGATTAATTTCGAACATAGGCGATGTTTGTTTGAAGAAAAATGGTTTAGAAATGGCTAAAATGTCCAAAAAAATAAACATCGAATTACAAGCGCGGTACCGCGCTTGTAATTTGATGTGAAAACAGTGTGTGTAACAAGTGTGTGCGAACCGCTATGCGCCGTTGAGCCGGGAGCGTCGGGGTAGGTGGTCCTTAGCGAGGGTATAAGGTAACCGTTGATATTCGATCATTTGAATTATTTTACTGAAAATCACCGGAAATCATGAATAGAATACCAGATTATCTCACTCATGTATCTTTTTATTGAAGCCGAACAATATGAGACTATATTTGAGCAGTTTCGTGCCAACTTTCATTTTGCTACCACTACTGTTTATTACCTTTAAATGGGGGAAAAAAATCAAATTCACAATAAATGGAGAAATCTACTGGCAACATTCTGTTGTTAAATCTTCAGAATAAATTGTACATTCAAAATGTAGATGAATTGGAATTCACTATAATAACATATAACACATATGATTAATGGTCAACATAGACCACCAATAGTCCAAAATAGAAGTAACAAAGTAATACTCAAGCTTTGAAGACAAACATGTTGTTGGAAAACACCAGAAATGCCCATTTGGAGCATTACATATTTCAAAAGCTCATAAAATCTTGATGAACAAGTCTGAACAGTGTACCATTAACAATTCTGCCTCTATGTCAAACTGTTTGCCTTTCATCCTGAAAGACCATAGCCGATTCTAAATTTCTGTCGTCACTTGCCCAGCAAGCCACCAGTCTTGCCATTTCTCTTCACAAAAGAATATGAAATATGTACAACAATAAGTGAGAGAAACTGGAACAAGAACCAGTCTTTTCTTTCTCATATTCACTTCAAGGCAGCTCAGTACGTATTATGTACACAAAAATGACATTTCATGTTTGTTTTAAAAAAATGTATCTTCACACTTCATCAATTTGTTTCAATTTTCTTCTTTTAGTGACAAACACTAGAGCAATGAAAGTATCATGCTAATTGCTTCCATAGTTAATGGCAGCCTGTTGATTGCTCCCTTAGTTTTGCTCTATCATAGAGAAATTTTCTCAATCAAAATTATTTTTTGATGATAGACATTGTGTGTAAGTTTGGTAATGATTACAATTTTAAAATTAAAATTCACATGTATGTACTGTATTTATTTATTTAGCTTTTAACCAATCTCTGTACATGTTGTAGCCTTAAAAGTCCATGATAACTTAACTGATTTTATCTTAAATAAGAAAAATAGAACTTTTGGAGGCTGACAAAAAATTTTTGATTTGGTCAAGAAAAAAAAAATTGACATGGAATATAGAAATTCTTAAATTGTATAAAGTAAGTGAAAATATTCACATTTTAATATTTTCAATAGAGGTCTTGGCATTCTTAAAATTCAATTAAATCTTGATTTATCTCTTGGACTATTTTAAGATGTATTAATACAGTATACAGACAAATACTAAGCTTGCTGAAAAATACAAATTTTCTAATGTTACCCTGTTGCTTAAAAAAAAAGGTTTTGGGGACTTTTAACACAGGATTTCAAAAACATTTAAAGAGAAAGTTGAGTTCTGGTCATGTGATTACTTTAATTTTGAAATAAACTGTCTCAAAGCAATTGGGAAAGGTTGATCATGTCTACATAAGAATAGTTGTATTCTGTGAGGCTTTGGAATTATCAAAATGATAAACTGACCCAATCCTGCTGGAAATCACATGAACTGCATACACAAAAAGATACATGGGACTGTACACACATGTGGCATGAATATTGGGCCCCAACATTCTGGCAATTTCTCGTCATACTTTGAATATGTGGGCATTTGAAGAGCAACGCTTTTCAGGGGACATTTCTACTATATTATTCTTCTTAACTGACATAAAAGGAATGATAAAGCTCTCAAATTATTTTTCACCTTTCCTAAGAAATCAACCTTCTCTTTTTAATGTACCAATCACCTAAAAAAAAAGAAAAATGTGTACAGCTAGAATGTATAAAATCAACCTCAAAACACTTTACCTGACCTTCTGTGGGTTAGCGGTTAAGGATTATGTAGAAAATGAAGGAAAACATAACACCCCCTGGTGTAGACCCCAAGTTCGGTTCAGCCCGGGCCCTTATTCTATGCGAGCGTACGAATGTTGACTAGTCTCCTCACAAGTTGCTGCACATAGAACATAGAACCCCTAACATACAGAACAAATATTTCTTTTGTAATTGGTACACTTTAACTCTTACATGTAATGGATGAAAACTGGAGACTGCCACATTTAATCCTTACTGTACTGGGCTATCTAAAGCTCCTGTCTGACTGGGGGGGGGGGGGGGGGGGGGCTCAGAGACTGATCGCTGCAAAATTTTGCATGGACCTCGAGAATCGCGTAAATAAAAAAAATCCAATGTTATCTTTATGTAAATCATTTCTTTGTCATCTTTAACTTTTTTTATTGTTTTTTTAAAGTCTGCTGTTTCAGAGTGTTATATGAACCAATATTCATTAATAGATTATAATTACAGCTTAAAGAAGGAATTAGTCAGAAAAAAGAATAAAGTCGAAAAGTTGTAGTGTGTGAAATGCAGCGGTTCAAAATGCGCTGAGAAACTTGTCTAGGGGCTCAGGCACCCCCCCCCCCCCCAGTACATTAAGTGTTAATAACAGGAATATATGCTATATTAAACAATTACAAACAATGACTTTAATTTACACGAAAATCTTTTTTTTTAAACATATATTATTGTATCATTATTCGATTAGGGGGTCTACATCACACAAGCTAAGCTTTTTAGTTGATCCCTCCACATATCCTTTTGAACACCTATCTATGTCATATTCATGTATTCTCTGTTTTTGCAGTGTTTGTAATTTATACATACTGTTGTAATTTCATTGTAAATGTGGGATCTGAATAAAATAAAATAAAATAAAATCAATATGCTACATGTACACTGTAAGTTTGCTAAAGGTCCACTGTGGCAGTCAAGTGTTTGTTCTAATATTCGAGTTCATATCTAAAATTTATCAAAAATTGAAAATTCACAAAGAGCCAGTGATTACACATATCACCTATAAAACACCAAAGGTGTAGAATGTTGACAATAAATGATGCACAAAATCACAATGCTAGATGCATACTAACAATGTAACCTTCTCTATCATGTGACATTAAGGAAAAATCTTTGCACAGAAAAGGCACAAATTAGCTTGGAAAGCCAGTACATTAGTGAACATTGAGCCTCATTTGTCGTGCATTTAACACAGGAAGTTAATATACAGGTAAGGTGGACATGTTCACCACTTTATAAAAGAGATAACTTGTAATATTTACTTCCTCACCTGGGTGCAATGTATGTACTTTAACGATACACATGTTAAATATAGAAAGTTTAGAAACATGTCTCAACTGATATTAGTCTTGTTTCAATCCTGCTGTTTGTAAGTTCCCCCTTTGTTCCCCGTCTCGGGGAAAACTACTAGAGAGAACATTTTGTGGGACAAGTTACAATTTAAATTTTAAAATAAAAATTTCATGACTAGTTACAAACCAAAACAGTAAATAGCATCCATACATGTAATGGCAAGACGAATGTAAATGAATATCTGACCTTTTTTCGTCCCCACGGTTTTGAGAAAAAAAACTGAGGGGCTTCCATATTTAGACAATAATAATTGCACCAAATCTGAGATAGCAATTCTAAGGATTCTATGTAGAAATTGTAGATCTACATTTAAGCCTACATAATAATCAAGGAAGCCACCCCCCCCCCCCCCAAAAAAAAAAACAAAAAAAAAATAAAACAAAAAAAAAAACCACTTTATGTTCAAGTCCTCAAATTGGTACTTGTATTTTAGTATTTCAAAAAACAACTCTGCAAAATTGGATGTAACTGAATATTTTCCTTTCATTGTATGAGAACGCTTTCAATGCTTGGTGAAAACACAGTTTATTATGCACTGAAAGTTTGCATTACTTGGGACAATTCAATGTCATTTCATTTTGAAGCTTATTTGATCGTTTGCTAGATAAGGGGAAATGAGCATGTTATATTTATGAGTTGTAATTGAAACTACAGAAACCATGTTAACTAGCCATAGCTGATGTGATGCCCGTTTGGGTCAATTAGCTTGATTTGAAGAAGAAAAAAAATGTTGTAATGAAAAAATGTACAATGGAACCCGTTATATAAAACTCCTTGGGACCAAGGAAATTACCTTATATTGAAACCTTGTTATATCAAAGCTAAAAACAATGGAATACAATGAATTGGGACCGCCAAAATTACCTTGTTATAACAAGTTTGTTATAACAGTGTTCTTTAAGGTTCCACTGTATCATCGTAAACCAATGGAATTTAATTTTTTTTTTCTTTCCTTTTTGGATTTTGTTTTGTTTTTACTTAAACCTGATCCAATCAAATCAGTTCTGGATATGGATATTAACTGTTGGGCTACGCCTAGTAAAGTGCTCACACTACCAAACATTTTTTCCTCAAGGATAACAAAATAAAAAAGACTGAAATTCCAAATATCTAAACTTCAATGCAAACATTACAGAGTTGAGCAAACTATGTAAATGATCTGAACCTGCTTTTTCGGCAATTTTTACTTAAACTGACTGAAATGTCAGTCTGTTATAAACTCCGATATTTAAAATTAAAGAATTACAACTGAATTTTTACTCCCTATCTAATACAATTTATAAAACTGCATACCTTTCCTTTCATTTCTTTAATCAAGTATGAAAATATAGACACTCTGACAATATATACCAAATACACTTCTCGACAACATGTTTAGACTTTTATAAAAAAAAGTGTTCTTCCATCGAGGTGCATGTAAATGATCTATCGGACATTCTTTATCCTTTACAAGTAAGAAGAAAAAAAATACATATATACAGTAAAACCAATTCTTCCAGCATTTCATTAATCATTTCAAAAGTCTTTCTTCTTTTGCCTCCACCAAGACATCAGCGTGACGCGGATGTGCAAAGAGCAAAGTGCAAACGAATGCGTGAGGCAACTGGACATGAATGCTGTCAAGATGATGCCATTGTTTTTCATCTTGTAGGGTGAAGCAAGGCCAGTGACATTCCATTTCAGTTACAAAACTCTCGCGTTCTTGTCGGATCCCTCTGAATCTCGAGTCAAGTTGCAGTGCACGGACAGTACTCAAGAATCCTGTACTCCTTGTGGCACTTCGAGTTCGTCGAAAAAAAATTCATCGTGATGCATGATGAAACCTGTTTAGACAATGGGGGAGGGGGACAAATACATGTATTAATGGGTTGTTGATCTCACATATTACCATTTATGAAAGGCTAGACCCTCTGGAATCCAAATATGTCCTTTGAACCCCAAAACAGACATCTTCAAATTTCATGAGTAATTTCATAAGCATTTATACCACACAAGTATTGTTTCATGAAGTCTTTACTTTGACACGGTCAAGATCTTTTAATACACGTATATGTACATGTACTACAGGAATTATGAGGCTCAAATGCGTGGCCATAAATTTGAAGTTCAAAAGGATTTGAGCATTTAAAATGACTCGTCTGTCAAACAAGTCAGATGGAACTTCTGTTAATGGTCTTTGTATCATGTACATTGGAACTGGCATGACAAGTAATCAAAAAATGTCTTATATTTTTCACAATGATACAAATATTCATGGTTCTATGATGGTATTGAAAGTTCAAAATATCAGCTTTTTAGATATTGCACTCTAAATAAGGCTAAAGGCTAAAAGCATCTTGTGAGTAGACGAATCAACGCACTTGCAGAAAAGTTGGCTCAAAGTGAAGATGGAATGGGCCTGGATATGATATTATTCTTTCCCACTATGCTCTACAATAATTATGATTTGAATCTCTCATAAATTCTTCATTTAAAGATTTACAGAATGATACACAAATTATTTTTTGGTGTGATTGGATTCAGCCTTGATATGATGAAACTATTTTTCCCCTCTAGGCTTTCTAGTGATTAAAAATTTGAATGTTTTGAACCATTTTACAAAAAAAAAAAAATGTTTATGTGTGTCATTGGTCCCAATGGACACCTTTCTAAAGCTCTCCTCCTTACCTTAATCAGATTTATGACAGTATAACTCTTTGAGTGACTTGAGTTCTTCTATTAACGTCTTGTTCTGGTTCTCTAAAACTGCCACTCTGTTCTCAAGACACTTGATGTATTCCTTCTTCTTCCGCCGGCACTCTTTGGCTGCCTCTCTGTGGCATATAACAAAGGAAAACGGGTAAAATCTCGATTATCAAGGCCACATTTTGGGGGAAGGTAGAAAGGGGAAAGCTTGGTATCAGGACCACATTGGGAGGTGGGCCGAGATAAATCTTCTTAGAAGACCACCTTGAAAAGTGGATGGGGTTAAGTATATTCTAGTATCGAGGACTTTTCGGGAAGTGGATAAAGGAAAACCTTGCGCAATACCTAGTGTCATGACTGCTGTAGGAAGTGGACATGGATTATGTAAACTATGGTTTTGAGGCCATTTTTTTAAACATGGGTGGGGTAGAATGTGGTATGGGAGGTGACAGGGGTAAGGCAACCGATGGAATTGGATATGCATAAACCCTCCATTTCATTGATTGTATCTAAGGAAATAAGTAAGGATGATGATTTCTACCTTTAAGGCATTCAGGATCCTACAAAATTTTGAAGAAAACCAAGATTTCCATATTTGTTCTCATCTTACTGACCTGTTCTTCATGAGTCTGAGCTCTCGTTTCCTTCCGGCTTCTTCTACCATTACTTGCTGCTGCTGGAGGTTGGATGGTGCCGTCATGACCACACCCTGGGGTAATGATGTGGCTGGTCTGATCTGGTAGGCTTGTACCTCTCCAAGACGCGCAATGTTCACAGCTGAGGAAAGATGAAGCATACATGCGAACGTTTTATAAAGTAGAAAATAAAGATACAGTGGAACCTCGTTATAACAAACTCCTTGGGACAAAGGAAATTGCCTCTTTATATTGAAACTAGGCTTGGGCGGTTCTGCTTTTAGAGAGAACCGATTCCGATTCCGACGCAAGGTCTCGGTTCCAAAGGGAGTCGACTCCGAGGCCGCATCGCACGCAATACCATATGTTGCCTATAGTAGTGCATGCTAGATGCTCGATTTCGATTCCATGCAGAGTCGACTCCGGCAGGCCCGGCCCGGTAGCGTGCACCGTACCGGTACATGGCTTCTATACATCACTGCACTGTAGCTGTAGAGTCTATTGAGTATAGTGCAGCTTTCACAAATGTCTGATTTTCATATAAAAACTCCACTTTATGAAATAACTATCAAAATTCTACATACATGGCCAGAGTAATCATAGTACAAGCTTCAATTTCATGACTGTAATGACGAAAACCATATTGAATTCGCGCTGTAATGATGGAAAACCGTTCGTCTTTTTCAAGTTTTCGCGAGCGCGCGAGCTGGCTGCTGGATGACTGTGCATGGTGTAACCAGGAGGTGGCGCTATACGTCATGTTCCTTTTTTTTGGTATTTTTCACATGTGGCCTGTAGGCGCCATGTTTTTTCTGTGGTTCCAAACGAACGAAACTCATTCTTCCGATTGATAATGGGTAGCTTAGCTCAAATTATTATTTTGTGGTGTCACTGTGGCGTTAATAATATATGTTTCCTCAAATTTTGGAGGGGTTTTTACTTAAGTTTCTTCCATATTGTATATTTTTTCAGTGAGATGATTTTTTGACTGGTTGACCATAACTTTTGATATGTGACCAACATTTTTCTTCATTCTTCCCTCTTACGGTAATCTTTTTAAAAAATTGTTAGCATTATTATTCCTTCTCTTAAAAGACTCAACATGTATTTCTTAATTCTGAAGTACTTTCACAATTAATATATTTGTGCCGCGAATTTTTTTTAAAGACATGTAAGCTCTCTTTTCATTTAATTTTTTTTTTCTTAGACTTACTTCCTTTATCGTGATTTTATTTTTTGTTAATTCTTCAAACACTGAGTTTTCATTCTGGAGTAAATTTCATTGATTTGTTTTAATTATTTTTATATCATCACACTGGATTTAAATATGCAGTAACCAGCAATAACATAATTGTATATATTTTCTGTCCCTACCCTCTGAATAATTCTCTCGCGGCTTGCCATCTCTCTTTCGCTCTCTCTCTTCCAAGCTCTCCTGTTGATCCTCGCTGATCACAACGAGGTGTGCGCTACTAACAGCGTTGTACACACACAAGCAGTCCGACATACACACACTACACACACAACACACACTGATAATGGGTCCATAGTTATACCAAGCTCCTTGGTTATACACCACGAAGTGCATTCATATTTCCCACTGCTGCATGCTGGCTTCGTTTTGCGGAGCCGAGTAGCGGTGCTGGTATGACTGGAAGTTCAGAATTTCACTCATTCTGGGGCCGATTCCGAGGCTCTTATGTATTATCACACATCAGAATCGACTCTCGGAACCGCGGAACCGCCGAGCACGAGTACTCGATTCCGTACAACATGGAGTCGACTCCTCGGTTCTCGGAACGGGAGTCGAGTAGAATCGATTACTCGACTCTCGCTCCCAAGCCTAATTGAAACCTTGTTATATCAGGGCTAAAAAACAATAGAATACAAAGGAGGGGGACCAGTAAAATTACCTTGTTAGAGTTTGTAATAACAATGTTCTTTATAACGAGGTTCCACTGTATAACATATCCATGCATGCAATGGAACAGCAGCAAATGATCTACAGAGTAAGCTGTACATGTATAGCCTGGGCTCAACACTAACGATGCACAAGGGCCCGTAATTTGGCCCAGGGCCTCATAAATTTCTTAAGTTTGTTAAGAGGCCAGTGCAGACAGACCCTAAAAAATATCAATCCATATCAGACCTCCATTACTGTGAAGCCCAGCCATAGACCGATTCGGTTTCCAAGTTGTCGGGGAGCACTGTAGTTCTTCGTCCACCATACATGTACATGTAGCTGGTGGCCATCCAAGAGCTATGTAATCAGACAGGTGCATGGCCATCCCTGAACTAAAGCGAGAATATTTTAACTATTATTTAGCATACCTCATGGCCCCCAGTAATGGCAACTAAAAACTTCCATGTTCAGCTCTCTGAATCGGTGTATGGTACAACCAAGCAACTCTCCTCCTTTTCCTGAACCATATCTATTTTATGCACAAATATGCACATCATTTATTATCAACCAATACAAGGTATAGAAAAGGAAAATCTGAATAGTCAATATCAATGGGCTGAAGTTGCACTGATAAAATGTCTTAAAATTTCTGAGTAGAAACAACTGCCCAGTCAATTAAATATACCAACAAGCAAGTTAACAGGACAGGATTTTGGGTTATGAGCTGTACAGTACTATAATGACCTTCTACTAGGTGTTAAAAAAACAGTGGACACTTATGATAATTAATAACTCAAAAATTATACATTGTATCAGAATGAGGTTTTTACATTGTTAAGTTGAAGGATGTAAAATTTATTGGGAGCAAGTTTTAAGACATTTCTCTGCATACTTTTCTGGAAATATTGCTCTGAATATTCAATTAGATTTTTCACTTTTAGGAAAATAATGGCCACAAGATCTATGTGTATCAGTAATTGATTCAGAATGTAACAATGGCTACTGTGCACTGCAGCTGAAATTCCAGAACACCTTTTAACCCAGAGTCATGAATCATTAATGACAATGGACAGTGAGAGATTGGCAGAAATGAAAGCTGCAACACACAATGACAATTGTTTTGTCCTGGGCTGTCTTATAAAGAAATCAATCGCAGCTCCTATCTCTTTAGTGCAGAGTTAGTATTGATATTAATTGCAAATTATTTGCAATCGATCGCAACTCTTTATAAGGCGGGGCCCTGAATTAATTACTGATACACACAGATTTGTGGCCTTGATTTTTTTTAAAAACATGAAAAATCTAATTAAATATTCATAGCAATATTTCCAGAAAAGTATTCAGAGAAAATGTAATAAAACTTGCTCCCAATAAATTTTACATCCTTCAACTTTGCAATGTAAAAATCTCACTCTGACACGAAGTATAATTTTTGAGTTATCAATGATCAAAGGTGTCTACTATTTTTTTTAAAACACCTACTACTAAGATTGCTTAAAAATACCAGAAAAACAAAGCTTGCAGATGTACTCACGGTACTCACCAGTAGCTGCCGGGACAAAGAACTGCTGGCCATCTTGGGTCTGGATGGACTGGACAATGCCTGACCCTCCTGCACTGGTCATGGTCAGGGTCTGAATGCCTTGGACACCATCTCCAGCAGGGTTGGCGATCTGGATGGTGGCTGCCCCTTCAACAATGAACAGAAAAAAAAATCATTGATTCTGGTTGTCCTATTAGGCTCAGATAAGAAAATGTGGTAAAATCTGCTTTAGCGATCATATCATAGAAAGACCACATTTTTTATGTACATGTATGTATGATGGGGGGAACAAAACCTTCACTTTGTTTCCAATGGCTAATAACATTTAATTCAGTGTTTTATGCAAATTTCTTTTGTCTACCTTGGTCCTACATATTCTGAAGTTGAATCGTTGAGAAATTTGGGGAGAACGATCGTCTATAACTAACATTTTCAAGTCGATATTGATGGCCTTGTCAAATTTTGTTGGACAGAATGAAAGGGTCCTAAAGCTATGTACATGTAATAAATGAATTTAAATCTTAATTTTGAAGCTGACTGATATGAATTTCACCCTGATTTTCAAATAATGATAATGCCACAGAAATAAAGGATAATTACTATTTTATTTTGCAACCCTCAATGATATACTTGTTGTTCAGGCACAGTAGAAATTTGGGGTGCTGAACACGTCGCATTGCGTGTATTTGCGGGGTGCGGAGCTTTAGGACCCTGGCCATACATGAGTGCTTGGTTCTATTACACATGCTATGACAAGTGCTCTAGTTTGTTTTATATAATACCCGAATTGCCAACTTTAACCCTAATAAAAATAACACAACAACAACAACAAAAATTACAGCTCTAACCCTATCCCTACAACATTTATATCTTTCCACAAAGTCGAAAGATCAAGAGACAATGTCACTCGAAGACACGTAGGGTCACCATGTATCAATGGACGCAAATGACCTGGACAAACGTAACGGATGCCTATTTGTCGAGACGACTTTACTTGTGTACCTTAATTGAAGGGACTTTACTTACAGGTGTGAATGTATTTACAGTAGCCACTAAGAATAATTATTGTACATTATGGCACAATGCAATATGGAGATTTACAGTATACAAGCATGCAAGTTAACTGAATTTTAAGTAATGCAATGGTTTGAAGAGGATGCAAAATTAATGAGCTTAAAATGAGTTCTCTGCTTTCAGACAAGCTACATGTACACCAATGTTCATAAAAAATGGAGACATACATCATAAAATGATAAACAAACTTGACTTCTCCTTATTATGTCACTGTCTACAAATATTAAAAATTGTTGAATGTTAAAGGGCAATCCAACCTTGATAATAAGATGATTTGTGTGAAAGCAGAAAAATAAGAAAAACAGGATGGCGAAAGTTTGAGAGAAATCGGACAAGGACTAAGAAAGTTATGGATGTTTGAAAAATGAGATCACTACATCTATGCGAATCTCAAATTGGCAATTTGGTGAGTCAATTGTGACATTTTTGTGGACTACTCTCCCATTTGTTGTACACAAAAATATCATTAATTTGCGGTTTTCTTCGAGGTGCTTTTACCCTCGGGGCAGTACTCAAAATATATTGGAGATAGCATATTGTTATAGGTCCTCATGAACGAAAAGATCCTACTGAGTAATGCATTTTGAAAAAAAAGTGACATTTTAATCATTTTGTGTGTTAGAGCGAATGGGGGAGTTGTCCACAGCTACATCACAGTGACATTACCCATTCGGCCAATTTGAAATTCCCATATGCATAGTGATTACAACTTTCAAAAATTCATAACTTTTTTATTGCTTGTCCAATTTCGTTCAAACTTTCACCAATCTGCTTCTCTGATTTTTTCTCTTTCTTTCAAAGCAACTTCCTATAAAGGTTGGATTTCCCTTTAAAGATCAACAATAATGGAATTGCTAAATTGCTACATTTTACCCAAAAAAAAAACAAAAACAAAAAAGAACAACAAAAAAACATTGCACATGAATGTATATGAACAGCCTACAAAATACAGGAACATGTTCAGATACAGAAGTCCAATTTTACATGTATTAACGATACATGACTGTACAACTACGGCACATGTACATGTACATAGATTTCAGATTCCAAATTATCCAAGTTCAACTCTGATCATTTTTCTGTACCTCAAATGATCACCAACTTTGAGTGAAAGATTAAAAAAGAAAAATACAAAGAAAGACATACATGTAGGTCTTTCACACTCATCTTAGAAAAATAAAATTGTAAAGAAAGCCTTCATCAAGATCTCATTAAATTTTTTATGGAGTACATTCTGCAATTTCCCGTGGTTTAGAAAAATTCATACATGTACATGTATTATCAGGAAACCTTGTCCTTCTATTTCAAACCTCACCAAAAGACTGGGGTAGGTTCTTAACCAGACTGAAAACAAATGAACAATGAAGAAATAAAAAGTACTGGGGAAAGATAAAAGGGGGAGATTATTTTCTTTTTTCCCTTCTTGATTCCTTCTTCCATGTCATGCTCCTGTCACACGTGTATCACGGCCTGAATACCGGACAGGGATTGAAAATAATACTCCAAATGGAAACAACTCGGCACTGACATTTATAGAACGTGGTCGACAGGAGACCAACTCTTGAACCAGTGAATTGTGTCTAATACCTCATAAAGATGCAAATGCGCAGTGTCTGTATTTAGCGGTTTTGTTAGCATGAATGGTGGTGTGGTGTAACGATATTATCCCCTTAGATTTAGGTTACAAACGCCCCCAGGAGATGAGCGATGGTCATATCACGTGATCTTCAGCTGACAGCGCTGATGTCAAATTTTTCCATGCTGTGAACGTGGGCTGGATTCTTTACTCCTCGACTAATTCGGACCAATTATCACCCACTGTTAATTTGATTTTCCAAATCCACTCTCTTATACCTTGTCAAAAAAAGTTGCACTATTTCTTTCTTAACTTGTCAAGTCTTTATGTATGACGTGATACCTTTTTTCTGAACCTTGAAATCTTTAACACAACTCTCAATAAATGTCAACTTTCAATATAATACACTCAATCCATATTATCCCTACAGGTAATTTCTGATTAAAGAGCCTTTTCTTCTTAAATGCAACAGTTTATAAAGCTGGAAGGAATTGGCATGATTTAATGTACATCACAATTTTTATGGTAACTCCAAAGCCGCCTGATTTCTCATATGATCAAAATTTATTAAAACTTTTTTTTGGGGTGGTAAATGAAACATATCAATATTTCTCGCTCCAATAATTTCATTTTTCAGTGAAAAGATATCTACTGTTTTCTATTCACGTGTATTCAGTCAGATGCTCTCAAATAAAAACTGTAAGGGTTTATTTCACATTTGAACACTATGCTTGAATGTACTTGTAAGCATGTGAAAAAAAAAGAAGTTATGTCCCCAAGAGACTCTTTAATAATACATTTATGTAATCTAGAGGAAAAGTGAGATTTTTCAGCTTTCCAAAGCTTTATCACTCTCTCCTATTTTTCAATAGAAAAGCACAATTGCAGAAAAAACAACAATATGCAACCAATTTGGATTTCCAAGGAATCTGACTGTCTTACACAAAATCCTTATGGTACATGTATGTGCACTTGTATGATTGCCTTAAAGGACTAATTGAAGAAAGCAGCCACAGAGAAACAAAGTAATCAATCGTGGAATTAGGCTCAATTGCAATGAAATCATTCTGAGGTCAATGCACACGGAGGTAACAAGAAAGGCATTTATAAAAGAAGTAAATTGCAACTCATGAGAACAGTCTAATTAGGCCCATTTTAAATACACAAAAGACAAGATTTGAACTGCAATTCACACCTAATACTCCTTTGCATTCATTCACACATAGGATACATTAGGTTATATACATGTACGTCACTTTATGACCTTTGTTGTAATACAAAGAGCATGGCACATTATCAAGGTTATTCACAAAAACAACAAAAACGTACAGCTAACTGTCGAATCTGTTGGGACCACAATGAATAGTTCGACTTATGCAATCTTCGACTTAGAAAATGTAAATAACACGTTTTGCATACATGTAGTTTGCGACTTTGGTCAAAAAAACTGAATCGACTTAGGGAAAATTCAACTTATGCGACTTTGAGATATGCAAGGTAACTGCACTAATAAGCCTCATTCACCAATGTCAGTCTTCTGCAGTAGACAACTTGGGCAAAATAAGCATAACATTCTTCATATTTCTGTATATTTTAACACACAGAAAAGTGAACACATGTAGGCTGTTTGTTGTGTGCTAACACATATATATTTGTAAGCATTAAAAAAAAAGGCATCTTTTTCATCAATAAACTTGGGCAAGATCATGAGGAAATGAGATTTTTGAAGAAAACTCCAAATTTCTGATTTATACAATAAAATCAGTGAATAGTGAGGAAATGTCACAAACTCATTCCAAGCTGCTATTTTGTAGCTACGAGATAGCGGTTAAAGTATCATTAAAAAAAATGGTACAATCTTTTGAGGTGTCTGACTTTCTTCAACCTTTTTTCAACTGTTTTTCTTTAAAAAAAAAAGGTTGATTTTTCTGCTTGTATTGAAAGCAAGATATTCTGGGACCGACCTTGGCCTTTAAGTGTAACTTTCACATCATGATTGTTAAAGAAAGGTCCCAGATCTATCTAAACGATCTGATGGATCATCACCAGTTCGGGTCATCACACTACTGTTTCCCAAGCACCGTCAGATAAACATCTGTAAATAAAAAAACCCAAACACACATGCATACACACACACAATCACACATACAAGAGGAATTTTATCCAAGCACCAAATACCTACAAATCATTACTTCAAAAAATGGGTTTGTTTTTCTTTGGCTACTGATTATAGGGACATCCTGACAAAACTTGGGGATTATGATTTGTTATTGTAGTCCCCCAAATGTCAAAAAGTACCTTGAATTTTAAGTACTAAAGAGTATTACACTGAAAATGTCAAGCACAATTGTAGAAAGGAAGCAAAATTAGCACCTTTCACTAAATGGTAATCAAGTCTTAGGTTAGGTTTACAGTAAAGGACAAGGTTGGACAGACATTGTAGTGTTAGGTATAGGGCTAAATTGGGAATTAGACTAGAGTAGGAAATTGATGGTGGAGCAATTGTCACCAAAGCAACTGTCTTGTAGGATCACAATCTTACCTGTTGGTAAATTTTGTATAGCTGTCCCTCCTGAAACGATGATACTCTGTGTACCTTCCGACTCGTCACTTCCTGCTGGTTCTTCCTCTATCTTTGGCACTCCTGGCACGTCAGATGACAGGTCATTCAAGATCCTCCTATATGCATGAACCACCAAGAAAATAAGTTCCAATTAATCATCTCTAGGGCCATTCTTTGTAAAATGAAACTTTCGGTCACACACATGACCTACTAATTTTGCCTCACTGCCAGAAATCGGATTACATTTATTGATTTTTTTTTTAAAATACCAGTTTCTTACATGAAAAGGATTTCCTTTTCTTTGACAAGAAAAATTCATTTCCCAACCATGTTTTTACAGAGACTTTTAAAAACGCCCCTTTATGAGTGGTCATGCACGTGACCGACCCAATTTTCACTTCTAAAAGAAAAGAATGTTCACTAATTTATGGAAAATTGCTTTCAAACTGTTCAGAGCAATCCCATCATACAGCAATGAAAAGTGGAAACTTGCACTCCAAAGGAAATACGAGAAAAGTAGGTTTGAATACGAACAAGTAAGACCCTTTTTTGTGCGAGATCACACACGTGACCGACCTAATGTTGACCTCTGGAAAAAAAAAGATGTACTCTCATTTAAAATGATTACCCTCCATCTGTTGGGGTAAGATTGTTATTCAAATATCCAAAATGAGAGACTTTTACTACACGACAAATTACTAGAAAATTAGGTTTAAATGATCTATTTTTCAGAATTTTGGTCACACACGTGACTAAGAATGGCCCTTTAACTTCTCTTGTGCCACCAAGGTTTTGGATAATTGTCATAAAAGAACTTTCAAGCGTGACAGTTTCGACTTAGAGTGCATTGTTTCACTGACTAATCTGGCATAAAATATCTTCCACGGATATAAACTTCAAAACGAAGACACCCATTCCCTCTTCAGGAAGTAAAATGTGGACTTTCTTAGTACCAACACATTGTTCACCATTTAAATTCTTGGGCGGGGATTTGCCACCTTCTGAAGAGAAAGTGTTTATCAATTTATAAGCATGTACATTTTTTCCCCCAGTCTGAGTCAGGTTTTTGCCCGTGATAAACTACAGCTTAGCATACCTATTTTTAAAAATCATAATAATATTGTTTCATTGAAAATCAAGCACCAACATGTACATGCAGTCTATGAATTCTGATGGTTTGAATGTAAAAATATGTCATTAAGTATATTTTCAAACATTTTTTAAAATGGAAGTCCAATTAATATTGATAGTTCTTTGGGCATAATAAAGATGCTCAGTGTAAAAAATATATTTTAGCTTACAAGAGCTCTCTAGGGACTTGCTATTGTTCAAGTGAGATTTCCTCATGGAAAATACAACAGGTGTTGGTACTAAATCATCTTTTTAGGAGAGCCTTTTCTACTTTTATGCAGCCATTTCAACAGCTAAATAGCTTTCTGCACCTATGTATTTTGTCACCAATTTGTATCGTTCTGATTCATAACAGGTCTTAATGTACATCCAGCAAGAAAGATTTGAGAAGTTCTAGAATCTGTTGATACCATAGGTCTGTATTCTTGAAAGCCACTAAATTTAGGCCAGGTTTAAAAACAGCCTAAAGAAAAAAAGGATAAGCCAGGTTAAACTTAAAGGCCACTTTCAAGAATATGGTCACTTGCAGTTACCTGTAGGAGGGTCTTCGTGACAATATTTCTTGTCTTTTCTTCCTCTCGGTTTCACCGTCCACAGTCAAGCTGTCTTCTTCCACCTAAAGTAAAACATATAAAAGACCAGAATATTTACATACCAACTTATGCAAAATTTGCTTAAGCTCATATCAAATTATATAATCAAATACCTTAAAAATACCTACCATTTTCATGTCACCCCAAGCTTTTAAGAACCCCTTACAATACATGTATGCTTTAGTGAAATATTCACTCCTTGGAATTTGCAGTTTTGATTACATCTGGTGCATACATGTACAGTAATCTAATACTTCAATATCAGAACACAATAAAAATATAACAAAGGCCAAGATTTCCTGATGCACCTTTCATATCTGCAAGTTCATATCCGTATCGTATATGTATAACAAATATCATGCATTCATTACTTTGTGAGAAAGATAATTACAGGAAACACCTTGTATAAAGAATTATTCATGTCGGCTGAAGCCTTCTCATGGATCTACATGTACATAAACAAAATGAGGAAGCTTCAAGGGACCCTGTGATACACTGAACATAACAATATAAATAACCTGAGTGTATATATTTATTTTCTAACAAATTTAAAATGGCCAACATTTTGTGGTTTCCCTCAGCCCCTTAAATTCAGAGCCCTGCACAAAGTATACCAGATGCATGAGTAGAAAGAGCAACAGATCTTACTAACTGTAAGTCCACTTTTGTTGCACAACCATAGCATTTTATGCTAGCAATTTTGAAAAAAAAGGAAAATAGGAATTACAATCTGTAGTTGGTAACATGTTAAAAAGTTCAATATCAATGTTTCTTCAAACAAGTTGGCAATTTTGAAAATCTTCTTCAGATTGTCGGTATGTGAACCTGGAGTTTTGTAAGATAAAGGAATGACAAAGAAACATGAGTGTTGATAAACTGGAAGTACATGCAAACCATATTAACTTAGCTCTTAGCCTGCTGTGAATGGCTTACTATGTAATAGTTTGTCAGACAAGATATCAATTTACTTCCTCACCCCAGCAATGTTTTACAGGGCATTCAATTGAAGAGTTGGTTTATATGTAGCCTTTTGTGATACTTGTGTTATACTTCAAATGATTTGAATTACAATCAAATTACCAAAAAAATCTACCAAGTATTTTGTAGTCGCTAAAAACTTATTGTCGGCCAATTTTAGGCAAAGAAATATTTGCCCTTTCAAAGAATACATTTGGGCAAAAGCATGTGTAACACTGAAAAAAATACATACAATGCAAGGATTCACTTCCATGCCTTAAGACAAGCTTTGGTTGGAAAAGAAAATATAAAATTAAGTAAAAAAAAAAAATAGAAAAAAAAAAGGGATGGCTCAACAATGGAGACAAGAAGAACAGTCTTCAAAGGCAGATGGCCTTTATGTAAAGGTTTAATACGAAATACTGTTCAAGGGAAACAAAAAATTTGGTCTTTCTATTGTTGGTGGTTGCTAAAGCAGGTGTGACTGTACATTTTTGTATACGTGTATTTACACAAACTCTAGATTCGAGATGAAAGTATCTTTGAATCATGTAGAAACACTGCACAATGTTAGTGCCATACAGCTTGTACTGTAGTTTCATATCTACTTCAGATTCAAGGACTTTTAATGACAATGTGCAACATGCCAAACAGTGCTTGTGCTGGAAAAGAACATTTCTGTCAGAGCGTCATCTTCACATCTCTTAAACTCTTCACTAGATTCCGGTGGGGGGGGGGGGGGGTATCATCAGCTGAAAGCCAGAAGGGTGTTACTTGAATATGAATACGACTTAACTCCATCTGGCAATCAGCATATGATACTTCCAGGAGAAACTATAAAGCCATGTACTGCTCCACACAATGTACATGCAGCTTCATTTGAATTTCTATTTATTTTCTTCAATACATATCATTTACTGTAGTTATTTTAAAACAATTCTGACTTGTAGCAAGTGTCAAGATGTGATCCCTTCAAAGTAACTCAATGTTCAATGTAAAACATCCTTGCATAAGTTGCATTACTAACATTTGGAGCCATGGTCGAACGTTCCCCAATCACATATGGAAGAGAGAGAGAGACAGACAAACAGAGAGAGAGAGAGAGACAGAGAGAGACAGAGAGAGACAGCGAGAGAGACAGAGAGAGACAGAGACGAGAGACAGACAGAGAGAACCCTATTCCTAAAGTACATAAATATGTACAGTGTAAATGATGTATTCAAGCCTACTCATCCATATTTCAAAGAAACCACGGAAAGTTGAGACAGGATGCCAATAAAACGTACAAGCTACATACATGTATACATATGTAGCAGTGGGCTTACAAAGGGGATTTCCCTAAGACAAAAGTGATAACAAAAAAAAAAAGTATCTTTGTAGCTTTAATATATCACTAAAGAGCAGTCACTATGGTTTTAGAAATAAGAGAAAAGAGGCCATAAAATATCAGTGAAAACTAGGGACTGGTTGATTTGTTTTGTTTTTGCCTTTTTTAGGGGGGGGGGATGAAATGAACCAAGGGGAGCAGCCAACCTGAACTTGGACTACAGGTGTAGCCTGAATGACGGAGTGCTGGTTGTTAGTTTGAATGACAGACTGGACCTGAACCACTTGATTGAGGGGCGTGGTGGAAGGCGTCATCACCATGGAAACCGGCATGGGTGAGCAGTTGTTCACCTGTTAGCAAGGGGAACAAAGAGTGAAACCAATCAAACCTTTGGTGGACTGCTCACCCAAATTGAATGCTCAAAGGGCGGGGTATTCCCAAGTGGTCCTACTAAAACAGCCCCTTGTACATTGACCATGCTATACATGTACATGGACATTGTGTGTATACAAGGCACCAGAAAAACCTTTTTTTGTAGGAGGTCCGGACTTACATTTTTAGTGTCTGTGTGCAAGTAGGAGCCCCATATTAAAAATGTGACATTTTGGAGATCCAGACTTAGGTTTTCGGTGTCCATGGTGTCTCAGACACCTGTTTGTGTCAAGCCTAGATGTACATGTACATACATGTACATGTATGTACAAAATATTTTGAGGGAAGCCAAAGTCCAGCGACTGTGCTCTTGAAACTTTGGAAAGACAACTAGCAACTCCAGTATTAGGCATGAATGGAATTTATGAAGTGGACTTGGTGAAGAATCAGAATCACCCATCAAGGGTGGGGGGGGGGGGGGGGGGGGGGGGGGGGGGGGGGGGGAGGGGTAAGGATTTGGGAATCTTTCTATTCTGGTAAGTGCATTTTTAAATCTCTAGTTTAATCTTTATTTAATCACCCGGTAAAAGGACATATTCAAGAGCACTCGTTCTGATAACAATACAAAGTTGTTTGTCCAGAATTAGGCAAGGATGTTGGAAAATGCCCACCTTTTACAGGAATTGATGAAGTAGGATAGTGTGTTAAAAAATCAGAATGGACCATCTTAGGGTGTACGTGGGGGACTACTTGTACCTATCAGGAAAATGCATTTTAAAGGTATCTCATTAAATCCTCAACTAATTACAGATGACTGAACTGATTTTCACAATACCATATTGTTAACCTCAGGTATGAAAGTCAATATGTGACCTGCATTTGAAGACACTTTTGCAGGTTCACAAAGAAAGAAACTTAGGCATGTTTATATCCTTGTTAAAAACAGGTTAAACTGCATTATTTAAAAAGTCTATATCTTAGTATCCCAGTGTAACCAATTTGGTACAAAACAGTACAATATATGAGTATCAGGGACTTTCTTATTCTCTCCAAGTATCTGGAGGTCCACAGTATATTTAGGAACAAAATCATCAAATGTAATTGATTATTATTATTATTATTATTATTTTATTCAGCAAATTTCAAGTCACATAATTAAACAAACATGAATAAATGACTATAGGTTATACACACAAGTCCTATTAATTTGCAAGACAAAAAGCACAGAGTGGACTGATGAGAACGAGCAAAAGAGAAATATACTCGCCAAAATTGGTGAAAAGCTGTAAAATTTCTTTTTCTTTTAGAACTATCAGTGTACATGTACACTGTACATTATATTTGACTGGGGCTCGGTACAAAATCAACTAGAAATGCAATGTAGCTGAATATTGCTGAATTTAAGTAAACAGATTGGCAATTTAGCGTAATCACTCAAGTTTTTGATGCATACACAGAAGGCATTTGCAATAGAAAACTTTCCTAAAGTAATCCTGAACATACATGTAGGTGTTTTATGTTATATGTTAAATGGAGAAGTTGAAAAAAAAAATTACAGGCATCCATTAAATTTTGCACTCTCCTAACTGTTAAAGGAATTTATGCCATACTGAAATTCACGACTGATGGTCTTACATGCATCTACATTAGCTTTATGTGAAGTATGATCTGCAAATTTTACAGGTTGTACATGTGCACATTATACATGTATGTTTATGTTAGTAAGACCTACAGGTACATGTAATGCATAATGTCCGCTGTGAGGCAGAAGGGACACCCAAATTACAAAAGCTCCTCTTTTTTTGTTCAAGATGTATGTTCTTAGAGGGCATTTTATCTAGTTATCTTTCTCAACCCATGGACCTTATAAGAATTCCTGTAAGTTCAAAACAATTTGGCTACCACAGCTACGTGTAAAAGCCATGGTAAAATTTCCAAAGCATCTACATACATGTAAAAGGTGCACAAAAATGTTGATTATAAAATGTGTTTTCATTACAATTATTATTAATTAATTTTTGACATAGGACTTGGAGTCATCCACAGTTTCAAGAGGAGTAAGTTTTACGAAATGTCCTCTAGAGGTCCTCCAGATGATAGCAGTATGAATAGATGAAAATATTGTAAGGATTTCCTGAAATCAAAATGCTCTTCTTCCTATAATTCATGTACATGTTCATGTCGCTTATTGACTGACATACTTACATTTTAATATATTGTAAGCAAGAGAAGCGTATTATCTAATCTTAGAAATGTAAGAGTAACTTTTGTGTAAAACATGAAAGAAAATGAAAATATAAAATGTAGAAAGAGCTGAACTACATATATGTTAAGCACTTTGAATGATCACAGAACTCAATGTTTGCCACTATCTCTTTCAAAAGGTTTTAAAACTTTCTGCAAGAGCTCTGTCCAACAATCTGCTTTAATATATGGCTACAATGTATCTAGTCTTCCTCTTCTTGCACATGTCCTCTTTGATGCCAGTGTATCAAGTTAAATTTAGCATTTTCAAAACATCCCTTTCCTGCACTTTTGTCTTAATCAAGCCGCCTGTCCGTCTGTGCATTCTGATTCGGTATTTCCCTAGAAACATCAGTCATGTTGCTGTTTCCTGAGGAGCCAAGATTAGAATGTTATGTCCACCTGACTTCTTCCCCTATTTCCTGCCCCAGCCCACACCTGAGAGTTTCAAGTCAAGCCAGCCAGCCCTGTCACATGATCAACCTGTATGCTAGACAATACTTGCTGGATCCTTCTCAATACGGACTGTGTGTAGATGAATACGATACATAAATCACAATCACAATTCTTGTTTTATGTAACTTTTTTTCCAATAAAATCTGTTTCTAAAAAGAGGAAACATAAAGTATTGAGTGAAAAAAACTGCCACATTTGTATAGAAATCTGTGATTTTGATTTTTCAAAATGCTGCCAATTTGAGGATTTAAAGCTCATACCACTCATTTTCTTCCGAAAATTTGTAGCATCAAACATCATGAGAGAGCAACTTAAAATGGGTACATCTGGTGTACTGTTAGGGATAAGAATGAGCTAAATCACATTTTTGGTCCTGATTGGGTTGCTTAAATTTCCTCCATCCACCTTGACGCTGAAAAATAGGACATCTCATGAATTCCATTCGAAAAATAATAGATATGTTCAGCTACGATAAATCATGAGGTTCTATGCGAGTGACAATACACATGTATGCATGAATGGGCTTTCAAAAGATATTTCCACAAGGAACAAGACAACGAGTCCGTGGAAGCAAAACACAGCTGTGCATGCCCAAATCCGACCCTCTGCAAGATTGCCTACAGTATAGGTGGAACAGCCATAAACTAAGATGAGCAGTAGCCTTAATTTGGAGTTCCTTTGAGCAGTAGCCTCAATTTGGAGTTCCTTTCACGTATAATTTACACGTACAATTCAATGGAAATCATGTATGGAATTAAAAATAATTGGCACATAAATAAGTAACTTGGTTACTTGGTAGACGAACCTCTATAATATTAATCTATGGATATACATGTATGGAAAATTATAAAACTATAGTCCAGTTTCCTTTGTGCTATAAGATCTTAATGTTTCATGTGCCTTTGAACATTTTGACATATACATGAACATGTACATTCACAGGCTTCTTACACTTAATTTTTAACCCCGTACTATCCTTAAACCCAGACTATTTTTGGGCTGTTCTCTTTTGCAGTTTTAGTCCCATATTATCTCCCTAGCCAAAGCACCTACATGTAGCCCCATCGAAGGTGGGACTAACCCTGCTTTTTTCCAGGGCTAAAATAATCCTGCACTATCGTAGAGTTAGCCCACTTTGGGAAAATGCAATGTGAACAGAAAGTGGGCTAAGCTTAGTCCCGTACTATATATGCGGCTATATCCTCGTTCGGCCCCAGGAATAAGCAAAACTTTGCAAGTGTAAAAAGCCTATAAATGTAGTCTTGAAAGAAGTCGTTTTATTTGTTTCAACATTTATTGAGGGGAGAAATTAATGATCTATTTTCAATTAGAATGCGAATTTTATACATGTAATTTGTAAATCATCAACAAACTTCTTGCCAACTGGTACATAACACCTTTGGTATTAATACCAAGGGTTAGGAATTTCAAAAAATAAAAAACAGATTCCCCAAACAAGGGTACCAACAAGGGTGATAAATTAGTCATTCCTTCAAAAGTTGTTTTTTCTCCAAAATTGTTTTAATCCTCCCAAACCATCTCCCTGGGATATCATAAGGCCACATATCACTCAATATGGACCAATAAATGTGTCAGTGCATACTTTCAACCTGCAAAATTGCTTCAGCCCTCTCAGATCACCCCCGATGGGATTAGGTAAAGCCATATTTCTGTCAATTTGGACCATGTGTGAACTTTTTTCTGCAGAGAAGCCTAATCATCAATATTATCATAATTACAGAAGTAACTTCAAATTCTATGTCATTTTCATCTTGTTTCCTATCAACTTTTGGGCCAATGGCAAAATGACAATTCCATGCAAAATGGGACCTGACATGCGTTTAATTTCTTCTTCTTTTTTTGTTGTTGTATGAATACAAATGTGAATCATTTGAGAACTGAAAAACAATATTTTAGAGATACATGTATACCGGCTTCACAAACATAAATTAAGGTGTTAAAAAAATAAATCACTTTTGTTTTTAAAAAAGAACAGATGAAAATAAATTTGCAACAACAACAAAAAAAAAAACCCATTTTCCATCAAAATCTCTGATACTGTAGAGGAGGTGCAATGGCTTAGTGGTAGAGCAGTGGTCTTGTAACCGAGAGGTCCTGGGTTCAAAGCCAAGTTCATGCACATGTGCTAACTTGCCCTTTACTTTGGCAAGGCATTTATCATCATCACCAAATCCCTCACATAGGACTTAAAGTCGTACATAAAGGTCCTCCTTGTTGCTAAATACAAGGATACACTAGCTTTCTTAGAACTCAGGTTAAATAAATCATCATCAAAAATAGCTTCTTCCTCAATAATACTTTGAGGGAATCTTATAAACTCTACAATCAAGATGAATTGTGTGTAAACCTGGTCTCTTTTTAGAATTAAATAAATTCAAATTTAAATCATACAAAAATCAAGATTCTTTCTATTAAAAATATTTGTTAAAAAGAAAGAAAAAATTATATCAGCAAACTTGAGAATATAAAGGACAGGCATCACTCAGAAAAACTTTTTTTTTCTTTTTGCATAATAAAACCAGGTATCGTGTTGATCATGATTAAGGATTGAAATAAAAGGTTCAGTGCTAATGGAAATGTGCAATTATCAAGAAATACATGTAGTACAAATTGAATAGTGAGGAATGCATAATGTACATGTAGTCTATTAACATTTTGTCCATTGTATACAAAATGAGAAGTACATGTGTACAATTTGGCATACCCATACACTTTACTATCAAAGCAAATTTTAAGCAAATTCGGGGTTCTGGACAATGAAATTGCATTTTGAAAGATATTGCCTTTCATGAATTCTGAACTATTTATCACACAGTAGATCATAGGCTTTGGCCTATAAAATATATACATGTAATAACTAATAAACAAATGTGTTCAAATATATATATATATGTATATATATATATAACAAACAATTATGTTGAAATAAAAACACCGCAAGACGTAAAATGTACAATTATGTACATGTACATAATTGTTTGCTATCTATTTCAACACACCAACGCAGAACCTTCTTAATTTATATATATATATATATATATATATATATATATATATATATATATATATATATATACACATATATATATATATATATGTGTGTGTGTGCAATGGTCCATGCACAACATAAAAATGTGGTTAGTCAGACTAATAACTTCAATCTCTTGTTATTCTTATCATTGTTATCATTATCATCACTTAAGTAACAGCTAGTTACTCTGAAGAAAAGGACAAAAATTAGAGAAAAAAATCAGTGAAAGTGTTGATGAAATCAGACAAATTTTCTTTGTTATGAAGTTAATAAGTTATGAAGTTTTCTAAATTTGAGACACTAAACAAATGGAATTTAAAGTTGTTACTCAACAACTGCATAAAGGAAAATTAACAACCAACTAATTTATACAACATACATGTGTATGAGAGTGATATCTTTATTATTTTTATGTGCATACAATGTGGGGAAGTCCACCCTGATATCTACATGTGTAATGTAGTTGATTTTAATAAAAGACAAAAAAATTGAGAGAAACAGATTAGGAAATAAAGTTATTTTTTGAAGTTGTAATTAATCAAACACCAATTGGCAACTCTGTGACACATCTTTTGATGTCCTCTTTCATCAGCTCTGTACTGAAAAATATCATAAATTTCCATTTTCTTAGGTGTTGATGAAGGAAGAGATTAGACTCAAGAAGGGGTTATGCAAAACATGCATCCCCCTAAAAAGTGAACAGTTGAAAAAAGTCTCCCAAAATAAATATTTCAAAATATTTTCAATAAATTTCCATTATTGTAGATAGCTTAGGGTCTCTCCTATGAAATATCACCAAACAAGATGAATGCCACTGCATCTCCTATATGCCTCCGCCTAAATTCAGTTGATGGCTCAAACTGTTCTTGAAATATTGTGATAACCAGAATAAAAGGCCTCTAATTACATGTACATGTTAATTGACCTCTTTGACATTTGACCTTACACCTTATAACTTTACTGTATCTCCTCCTAGTCATGAATACAAAATAGTTGAGATATGGTGATAACAAAGGTAAAAAAACCCCCATTAATTTCACATACACATGTATAATGACCTCTATGACCTGTCACCTTTGACCTACATGAACAAAATTCTAATCAGTTCGCCTCACTATGGTGATGTATACTAGTTCCATGTGTGAAGTTAGTGGATCAAATGGTTCTTGAGATATCACGTTAACAAGGATAAATCCTGCAATTTCAGAATTGACCTCTGTGACCTTTGACCTTTGTATCCTAAAATCTAATCATATCGTCTTTCTATGGTGATACATACTACATTTGTAGTACCAAGTTTGAAATTCATACCTCAAATGGTTCTTGATATATTGCATTAACAAGGCTAACACCTGTAATTTCAGAAATTGACCTGTGACCTCTGACTTCCATACTCCAAAATCTAATCAGATCGTCTTCCTATGGTGATACATACTAGCACCAAGTTTAAAGTTCATACCTCTAATGGTTCTTGAGTTATCGCTAGAACGAAGCTAACACCTGAAATTTCAGGAATTGGCCTCTGTGACCTTGACCTTTTACCTACGTACCCCAAAATCTAATCAGATCGTCTTCCTATGGTGATACATATATGTACTAGCACCAAGTTTGAAGTTCATACCTCAAATGGTTCTTGAGTTATTGCTAGAACGAAGCTAACACCTGAAATTGCAGGAATTGGCCTCTGTGACCTTGACCTTTGACCTACGTACACCAAAATCTAAACAGATCATCTTCTTATGGTGATACATACTAGCACCAAGTTTGAGGTTCATAGCTCATGTGTTTCTTGAGTTATCGCTAGAACGAGAAAGCGGGACAGACGGCACCACCTTTGGTGAGCGGAGACATAAAAATCTGACTAGTCATTACGCTTGAGTGATCAAAAGCCACTTTTTGACAGGGTGCAAAATTCAGACTTGACAAGAATTGGTATTCGTTCTGGCTGGTATCAACAAAGTTGAGAACCAGTTTAGAATTGACAGTTGAAAAAGTGTCCCTAATTAAGTATTTCAACATATTTTCATGAAACTTTCATACCTGTGGACAGCTTAGAGTCTCATCTATCAAATGACATCAAAATATCTCACAATATTTTACGCTTGAGTGAGCAAAAGCCATTTTTGTGAAAGGGTGCAAAATGCATACTTGACAAATGTTTGTTTGTCCGTTCTGGCTGGTATCAGCAAAGTTGAAATTCATGAAAAGGCTTAGAAATTGTCATACTCTGATCAATAAAAGACAATTTATGAAAGAACAGATTTGGAAGTTTCTAAGCCTTTTCATGATGCTCAGCTTGGCTGATACCGGCCAGAGCCAATATCAATTCTTTTCTAGTCTGGATTTTGCACCCTTTCAGAAAATTGGCTTTTGCCCACTCATAGAATATTGTAAGATATTTTAGTGTTAATTGATAGAAGAGACCCTAAGCTGTCCACAGGTATGAAAATCTGAATATTTAGAAACATTTATTTGGGTTCTGTTAACTTTTTTCTGGGACGCACTATATGTGCAATTACTTTATCTAGTGTGCATGCATGATTTACTATTATCTTCAAATAATGTAAAAATTTATTTTTTTAGGACAGGGCAAATGGGAGAGGACCTCACAAGAAACATCATACATGTTGTAGAGTTGCCAATTTGTGTTTGATTGATTACAACTTTAAAAATTCATAACTTTCTTATTTTTATTGGATTTAGATCAAACTTTCACTGATCTGTTTTTCAAATATTTCTGGTTTCATTAGAACCAAAGTGATTTCAGGGTGGACTCCCCCTTTAAACTGCACAAATATGGAAGAAAGGCATCATGGTCTCCTCAATGACCTCTATGTGACAAGGAAAAATAGCAGTTTCCATGCACAATAGATGCCTATTGCCTTGGCCATTTTGGGCAAAACCCCTTTATATCATATTTAAGCACGGGTCAGACATCCTATCAATGTGATTTTTATCGATAGGCATGCTATCTTTATAAATGTATGGAATTTCATAGAATATTTTGCATACAGATTGCAAACTTTGTACTGCTTGATGCTTTAAAATCAAAAGATTTAAAATTAATCATTCAAAAGTTTTTAAAAAGGGGTAAAAATTGCAATAAATTAAGGTGCCAATTCTGTGTCAGACTTGTCAAGAGCTTGTCAAGGAGAAATCTCTCATGCAATAAATTTCTCATTTATGACAGAACTTCTTGACATCTGTACGTGGCAAAATATTGTCCACCTCAGAATACGTTCTACATGTAAATTTGTAGATCAAAGTGCACTGTAAATTGTAGATGTTGTATTTTTATTTTCTTGATTACATAAAAATGCAGCCACTGCTTTTTTCCTTCAAAACTCACCATTGAGGTGTATATGAAGCAACTTTCAAAATGAAAAAAAGTATGATGGGAAGTTTAACAAGTGAAGCAGACTTTATAAAAGAAATTGACCCAATAAATCTGGATGATTATAATTTTTTAACATTCCCATATACATGTATTTATTCCCCTAAGGCAAAAGTAATTACAGGGGAAACTCAGTGTAACGAGGCCGTCGGGACCGAAGGACTTTCCTCGTTATAGCCGTTTTCTTGTTATATCAGAACATAAATAAAAATGCACATATGGGACTATGAAGGCATTAATATGTTAATTCCTGATCTGAATTAGCTAATAATTTATCGGATCATGTCGGAAAATGTGTTAAAAGCATTATTTTCAGACGCGAAGTTACTAAGGGTTACATGTAAGTTCATCACACTTTCGCATTGAATATATACGTAACGCCATCGGGACTGCGCCTGTAATGTCAGCATAACGCATACCCATGGTATGAATAAAAAAGTCTCATTCATACTTCGGAGGCCAATCTACCTGCGCTGTGATAGGAATAAAAAGACGCTCCCTGCGCTGTGTGTGTGTGCATGATAATAAGAAGACGCACCCGCATCGCCCAATATATCTTTACTATATGCTCGTGTGTGTGTGCAGATTCTCCAGCTGAATGATTTTTGTCCATTTGAGGCGCAGTGAAATTTGCTTGCTCGTTATAACGGGAATGATTAGCAATCTTTTTCTTTGTTTTAGAGGCACAAGATTCATCTTGTTATAGCCGACCTCACTATACAAAGGTTTGTGCTGCCATAGAATTACACGCAAGTAAATTTGGGACCGTGACAATATTCTTGTTATAGCCGTTACCTCGTTATAACCGACCTCGTTATGTTGAGTTTCCCCTGTATAAGGCCTATAATTCAGCTTTACATGTATTTCTTCCCATCAACACAGAACATACATGTTATGCTCATCATGACTGCAATACCCAGAAATGTTTATTTTTAAAATGAATATCTCGTCAATGCATGGAAAGATAAACGCTACTCTACCTGACCCCCGTTCTCCTCCTGCCCAACTGCTTTGCCGTCCTCCACGACATCCATTTCAGCAGACTCACGCAAATCAGAAGGATTTACCTGAAAACGCAGACCACAAGACATTTATAAATATTATATGCAAAAACATCAGTAATACCTATAGTAATCCACCAGGTTACTTTTAATGTAGTTTATCTAATCATTAGCATTTTTACCAAACAATTACTGGTGTATGCAATACTTATGGCTGCTCTTTTAAGGTCAAATTTGTACCTGAATACTTGATATCAGCACCATCTATAAGTTGTCTCATGAATAAAGAGAGAAAATAAATGACAGCAGCTACTGCACATTTACATACAACTATTTCTTTCTCTCTCTCTCTCTCTCTCTCTCCCCCCTCCCCCTTTGCTTCCCCATGTTTCTAAGTAGCAAGTCTATTGTAAAATGCATGTCTATGGAAGTTTTTTTTTTGTTTTTGCTCTCTCTTTCTCTCTGAAAAAGTTGTCAAAAGAGAAACATATTGTACATGTACATACATGTACATGTATATATCATGACAACAAGAAGCAAAGTAATAATGAATTATAATAATAATGATAATTAATGATAATATTATCATTATTATATATTATATTATACATGTATTATATGATGTTCATAATTATTACTTGTACATAATAATAATAATATATAAATATCAATAATTATTTTTTATTATTATAATATATTATTAATCATTATTATTATTATTACAGTGTACCTCTTTATATTGAAACCTTGTTATATCAGGGATAAAAAACAATAGAATACAAAGACGAGGGACCGGCAAAATCACCTTGTTATAACGAGAGTTCAAAATCACCTTGTTATAACGAGAGTTTGTCAGTGTTCTTTATAACGAGGTTCAACTGTATTACTACATGTATCATCAAAACACTGTTTTCATAGTGCCATTCAAGTTGAAAACAACTTCTCTTTATAATTGATCTTGACTATCTCTGAAAGTTGTTTGGCAAGGTCATGAAATTAGTAAATAAAGTTAAATATACAATGATACATGAATTTTTAATGATCTAGCAGATCTGAAACTATATCAATAACAAGTTTTCTTCAATTAGCATTGAAAGCTATCAGAAGACATGACATGTGCATGTACATGTAGGTTGGGTTTATCTGTCTGGCCTGACAATATTTAAAAGAAGAAAATGAAAGAAAAGGATCCGTGAAAGTTTTAGAAAAATCTCATGTAGAAATATGAGAAAGTTGTGAAATTTTAATGTTGTTATCAATTGATCAAATGCAAATTGACAAATGTGTGACCTATCTTTCATGCACCTCTCACATTTGCCTTCTGCCGAAATTTCATAAATCATCTGTTCAGAGCTAGAAGGGCGTTAACTCTGTGTTAAAGGATATGAGTTAGAGCCTTTCTGGCTCCAAACAGACGAAATGTCCATTTTCTTGGTTGTTTGATGAAGGATATCGTGCAATAAGATTGCATATTGCCTGTTTTGAGCCAGAAGGGCATTAATCTACATTCATCATTGTATATATAAGAAGATGAATGCGACTGCATCTCCTATATGCCTCCGCCTAAATTCAGTTGATGGCTCAAACTGTTCTTAAAATATTGTGATAACCAGAATAACAAGTGAATGAGTAAATTACGCATTGCGTAATAAATGTCCCCGCCGGAAGTGCAGATCTGTGGAAATTAACTAGCCTGAACCTTAAAACTTCAGTGAAAAACTTTAGTGAATAAAATAATAATGTTACTGCATGCAAAAGAAGAGAATACCAACAATGCATGTATACAACTGAAATATAAAACATGAAAACATTATGAACCTTCAGCCATTTTGAATAAATTTGCATAAATTTGCATGAATAATGAATTTCAAAATTCTGTGTAGAAGTTTGGAAGCCCCCACCCAGCCCTATCAGAAAAAACAATCGGAATCAAAATCCGATGTGAAATAGAGGAGAAGTAGCATTTTTCGTCAATTTTGAATAAATTTGCATAAATTTGCATAATTAATGAATTTCACGATTCTGTGTAGAAGTTTGGAAGCCCTCACCAAGCCCTATCAGATAAAACAATCAGAATCAAAATCGGCCAAGAAATGACGGAGAAGTAGCATTTTCTAACATTTGAGCACACACGGACGGACGGACGGACGGACACACACACACACGCACACACAAACGGAGCCCGTTTCATAGTCCCCTCGCGAACTTCGTTCGGCGGGGACAAAAAGCCTCTAATTACATGTTAATTGACCTCTTTGACATTTGGCCTTACACCTTATAACCCCAAAGTCTGATCACTTTATCTCCTCCTAGTCATGAATACAAAATAGCTCAAGATATATCATGGGAAAATGTATTTGATTCAACATATGCTGACTTCACAAAAAGACAAACAGCATCTTTAGAGGTAATGGAGAAAATATGAAATTTTGTGTACAAAACATATGGAGAGTTGTACTACTAAACCTGTCACTTTGCAATTTGAGGATCGCCATAGAAAGTAAATTGAGACTTTTCAAACTTTCATAACTTTCTCATTTCGTAACCGATTTTGATGCAACTTTTTAAAAATTGCTTCTCTCTATCCTCTCTTTTCAATAAAATTGAATATTCCCCAGGGTTTCATTCTTCTTTAATGGATCAAATGGTTCTTGAAATATCATGTTAAGGCTAAAACCTGCAATTTCAGAATTGACCTCTATGACCTTTGACCTTTGACCTACATATCCTAAAATCTAATCAGATCGTCTTTCTATGGTGATACATACTAGTACCAAGTTTGAAGTTCATACCTCAAATGGTTCTTGAGATATCGCGTTGACAAGGCTAACACCTGCAATATCAGAAACTGACCTGTGACCTTTGACCTACAAACCCCAAAATCTAATCAGATCCTCTTCCAATGGTGATACATACTAGCACAAAGTTTAAAGTTCATACATCAAATGGTTCTTGAGTTATCGCGACAACAATACTAACACCTGAAATTTCAGAAATTGGCCTCTGTGACCTTGACCTTTAACTACATGTACATGTACATACCCCAAAATCTAATCAGATCGTCTTCCCATGGTGATACATACTCGCACCAAGTTTGAAGTTCATACCTCACGTGGTTCTTGAGTTATCGCTAAAACGACAAAGTGGGACGGACGACCCAAAAACATGATGCCTCTGACACCACCTTCGGTGGGCGGCGGCATAAAAATCATCTTTACCCCTTCAACTATCACTGCATTACATCTACTTTTCATTCTGACGGTGTATAAAAGCATAATTTAAATCCCTGATTGGTTCCTTTTGAGTGCCATGACCCTCTGTAATGCAACAATAGAATTCACCTATTCAACTCTCCCTGAAAACCACACACAAATTACCCCCAAAGGATTCAGGACCATAGGTTAATAACCACTCGATATACATGTCACACCTCCTTTTCACAACCATTAGTGGAACAAGGGAAATGCCCAGGGCAGTCTTGCCTGCATCACGCAGGGGCAAAATTTTCACTTGGTGAAAAAACAAAGGTTAAGGCACTTAACTTAAGGGGTGCTGCCCCTGAACCCCCTCCCCCGTGTGGGCCAGGTACCCCATTTTTATAACTTAAATCCCCTTTAAGTAAGATTTATTGGATGGTGAAGTTCATTTGAAATCAAGCTGTGTGTTTTAAAGAAGCAGAATATGTGTACTTGAAATAATTGCCATTGGGACACTTTTGGGGTGGTGCCCCTCCATTAGACCCCTTGAAAATAATGACCTATTATACTTGCACAACTTGAAGTCTCCTTCCCCTAAGAATGATTCCTACCTATTATAGTTACAATCTACAAGTAGCAATACATTCTGCAGAAGAAGGAAAAATGTTAATTTGGTGTCACAGGCTCTTGGGGAGCCACTCCCTCCTTAAGGGATAGGTACCCTATTTGCATTGATTTAGTTCCTCTTTGCCTAAGGATGATTCTTACCTAGTTTGGTTAGAAGTTTAGAACCCAGCCATGCATGTAAAAGTTTTCTCATTTTAACAATAGGGGCATTTAAGGGGGTACTGCCCCTGAGCACCTTGGAGGCAAGGTACCCTGTTTCAGAAATTGAGGTCTCCTTCCTCTAAAGATGATACCTACCAACTTTGCTAACAATCTTGCATCAGGGCTTAAAGAAGAAGAAGCAAATATGAATCTAATTACTGCCATTATCAGTGCTCTTGGGGGTGGTGCCCACAAGACACTCCCCCCCCCCCTATATTGGTACATGTACTTTTAGGCACCCCCATCTGTATTAATTTAGATCATCCTTGCATAAGGATGATCCCCGCCAATTTTGGTTGAAATCCACCACCAGCAAAGTTTTGAGAAAAAGTCAAATGCTGTAAAATACAGTATGTACATACTATATACATGTACTGTATGTAGAGACAAAACTGTCGCTATTGGAAAAGCGGCGCCTATGTCTGGCTTTTTGCTTACGCAGGCGAGACAAAAATGAGCTCAAATATGTGAATTTGATTTGATTCCAATCCTAGTGTATTCCTTTTTTTTTTTTTTGTGGAATTTTTCTTTCATGACTTGAACATTTTCATGACTGCATTGTAAAAGGTGATTTCATTTTCAGGACAGGGATTCAGAAACCCAATATCCTAAAAGTTTAAATTTGGTACATTACATGTAGGGCTATTTACATGTTCAGAGAGCAATTATTTAGATTAAAAAATCATTTTGTGCATCGTGATCTGAATCACCATGTTTGTATGCTGGTTGTAAAAATAATAAAAATCTTGCTAATTACATTGTACATGTACATATAGTGAGATTTGGATTCAGTATTAAAATTACCTTATAGTTTAACCCTTTCAAGACAACTGACCACATTTTGTGGTGTGGCACTATAACTTTTGATTCAGAGCTCTAAAAAATATATCAGATGCATGAGTAGAAAGAGCAAAAAATCCTGCACACACAATGTCCATTTATTGTTGCACGACCATATTGCATTTGATGCCAGGAATTTTAAAAATAAGAAAAAGCTTTAAAATCCTAAAAAATTGGCAAAACTCAAGAGGTTCAAAATCATTCTTTATCAAAATTGGCAATTTTTTTCAACAGTTCGACAAAATTCCTAACCATGTTGTTTTCAAAGACTTTACACCTTACTACAACCATGTAGCACTATTAAAAAGAAAAATATTGTTGCCAATTTGGAGAATAAAATGTGATCAATTTAGCCCTTAAATTATTCCTGTCCTGAAGTTAAGGGATCGAGCTCTTAATTTACCAAGCAAAATGTCCTTGTATATTATATATAACTTTTTTTTTTTTATTACTGGAGATATTTTGGAACATTCTAATGCTAAATCACTCTAGACAGTCGATCCACTCCTGATTTCTCAATACCTTTTCATTGTTCTTATTTCACTGTTGACAACTTTTACTACATGTACATGTGTATTATATTATTAATTTTTTTTCAACCGGAGCTCTTTCAGAGAAAAAACAACTTTTACAGCTTTCCTGAGCATCGCTTGCTGCTCCTGCGTATTCATTTCATCAATACATGAACCTCTGTAAGATCGCAATGGTGGACCATCAGAAATTCAGAATATCTCATACATGTACCTGGTTTTCCCTTGGAATGAGTAGAACAATGTGAGACTGCAGGTACATGTACATTTATTCTTATTTCCCTTTTACTACCACGTATGTAAATATTTCTTACCCCCTACTTTGCACTATTTATTTCCAGGACTTCTTTTTCAAAACTTTCAACCCCCCCCCCCCCCCCCCCCCCTCAGCTAATTCCAACACTACAGCAAAATCATGCCCAGCTCCCATGTATTTTTTACACTGAATGTCAAAAATAATCTTTTGAAAAAAAATGCACCTTTGGGCACAAACTAATTGATTTACTATACTTTAAAAAAACACACACACAAATTCATCAAATTTACAAAAAACCCTTTCTACTCCACTAGTGAACACAATTTTCAAGATCTGCATGTACTTTTTTATTTTGCCTGTATGGCTGCATGCAATATAAGTTAAAATTCTACATTCAAAATATCATATATTTCATAATATCAAATATTTCAATTTACACACAACATTTACATGTACATGTATGTTGGACTTATACACCTGTTGCCAGTTGCATACATGTACCCACACATCCATCAATAACAAAACTTGCTCTAACACGTTGACATTCAAACACTGGTACAACTTTTCATCCACCAAGCCCTGCAAAGTTTGCTAACTTTTTAATTAATTTTTAATTACTGAGGCAAACTGTATAAAACTAGCAATGAAAGGTGATAAATTTTGCTTCACCGAAGCATCTTTCACTGAGCATTGACCAATTATGCATCCAAATCTGATATTACTGAAATTGCCTAGCGCCTAGTGGCCAGAAGTTATGACCTAATGAGACCCTTGTCAACGCCACTGGGCCCAAGGCAACAGCACACAGAAAATCCACAATCAGCAGTTGCAATCGCAAAACACAAGTATGCCTACCTCACTTGCCGCTGACGTGCTGAAATATAATCTAGAGCCGCGTCGTGTCATCGCCAGCATCTCACTAGCGTATAATTCCAAAGAAATGATGTCAATATGACAGCGGGGATAGGATTGACGGTACAAGAGAGAGATTGAGCGTCCAGCAGAGCAGAGAAAGAGAGAGAAGAGTGATCACGGAGGCGGGGGAGGCAAGTGCCGCGCAGTTGGTGAACCACGTGTCTGCTTCAAAACAGAGAGTCGTCTTGTATTCATGGCAATCCACGTGCAGTGGCACACCACTTTTGTGAGTTCAGAGGGTGCTTGGGTTTTGAGTACGCAATCCATGTGACGTGATACACGCAGATTTCTCATAAATATGCCCTCTTTTTGTGATTATTTTTGCAAGTTCTTTGGTCACAAGCCATGAAGTTCTAGGGCATCCACATTTCAAAAGTAACAGCAAAGACTTGTTTCTCCTCTCACTATACATTTGTTGACCTTTAAAATTGTGGAAATATATTTTTAACTTTCTTTTTCCTTCGAGTTATTTCATCCATTACACCTATAAATGCAAATTCAGAACAATTTCAAAGCTGCTAATTTTTTCTAGCATCATAAAAAACTCTTTCTTTAGAGAACTCATGATTTAAAACAAATGTGCATAAGGATGATAAGAGACAAAGTTCAATTCAAATCAAGTATGTGTGTATAAACCAACAAGGAGCAGTGCTTTGTGCATTTTCAATCCATTTTGGACTTCAGAAAATCTCCTGAAGGAAGGAAACTTCTCACATTTAAAATCTCCAGAACCAACCAAAACATTCTTCATTCTCTAGTAGGCCTTGCCCCAAACAATGCTAAATATCATTGTGTCCTAGCACTTGGCCTGAAAGTGCTGCATGCAAGATTTTTTCTTTTTCTGAAGTTAAAATTTCAATGGAAATCCATAATGTCATCAGTGGACAGAGAACTCATGCAAGATCATAGTTCTTCAAGCATTATCACTTTCATACTCCCTGTATAATATTAACATTTTCAGGTGAAATAATAAGTAGCTGATTTTAGCGTGAAAGAATAATTGAATATATATACAAAATTGTAGATGGTGAATATCTCTTAAAGGGGAAGTCCACCCTGATTACAAATCGATTACAATATTTCAGAAACATTAAAGAAACATATCAGTTAAAGTTTGAGCAAAATATGAAAATAACAAAGTTATGAATTTTTGAAGTTGTAATCAATTATATGTAAACACAAAATGGCAAATCCGTGATGAATCTTGCGAGCTCCTCTCCCATTTACCCTGTACCCCCAAAATCATTAATTTCCATTTTCTCTAAAGAAAATATTAAATCGTACATAAATCTTAGATATAATCATTGCTCATACATGTAGATGTGTACATGTACATGTATGTTTCTACACAAAACCTATATGAAAAAAAATCTATTCCTTCAATAAAACTAAGAAAGTGAAAATTTATGAAATTTTCTGTACTGAGCAAATGGGAGAGGAGCTCGCAAGTTACATGTGTATATGTTAGTCACGGAGTTGCAAATTTGTGTTTGATTACTTAAAACTTCAAAAATTCATAACTTTCATATTTCTTATCGAATTTTGCTCAAACTTTCATTATTCACTGTTTCTCTCATTTTTCTGCTTTCACTAAAATCAAGAAAATACCAGGGTGGACTTCTCCTTAAACAGAAGTATCTGTTCCATGCTTTATCTTATTTTCTACATCTACATGTAGCAAATGCATACATGTAGATCTACATTTGGTACTCTCAATAACTCAACAAAATACTCACAGTGCAACCTTCATATACAGTTTTTTTTTTTCCAGTTTCTTTAACTAGGTTTCAGTCCAGTTCAGAAATGGATGATTAATGAACATTCTGTTGGTCTTTTTGTTTTTCCACATTTTCATAATTTAATGCCTGCATACATTTGCATATATATAGTTGATTAGTCCAAGCACTGTGGCGTTATGGGCAAGTGCATTTAAATTCACTTGGAAATCTGTTAATTTATTATGCCTTTGCATGTTGGACTAGAGGTTTTGCAGCATTTTGCATGCATGCACAGGAACAGTATACTATAAAGAAGAAAGAAACACAGTGAACTTTAAAATGAGGGTAGCTGACTTGCAGAGAAAGTAAAGATTTAAACACTTGACTTGCTGACATTCAAATAACGCTCTGTTGACGTCAAGGGACAAAAGGTCGCTGGATCCTTAGATGCGATCCTTGCTGTCAGTTAGAGAAAGCATCCCTAGTTTCATGTATTAACCTTCATCATGCGGCTCACCTTTCTGCCATGGTAATATTCACAAGTACATGAATGTTTTGTATTTCATCTTGATTTATCAAATTAAAAAAAACAGACTACATGTACATGCATGTGTGCTCTGTCCCTTCTTGGGGGTATAAATCTCGAAATGAAATCACTGTAGTGAAATCACTGAAATCACTTATTCTGTATTGTTTATTGGGAGACACTTGCAATATCTTTTTATAGAATCAACATTTGAAGCTCATATTTTGAATGTTGTGTATCGAAATAGAACCCCTGACATACATGTACAGAGCAAAATATTTTTTGGTGATTGGTATCCTTCAAGTTCCAAAAATCCAACTGAACCAAGATCCTCAACAATGAGATAACAATAAATATATGAAATGTCATTAATTTTTGGAGCAATTGCAATGAGCAGGCAAATTAATGAGATACCTGGAACACACACATTAATGCAGTCAAATAATAATAAAAGTAAAAAAATCACTGTGCATCATCTTTGATGGTGACATGGTGAGCACATTAAAAAAAGAAAGAAAATTAATTGTAACAAATAAACAATGAATCCAAACAAACAAGCAAAAACAAATAAACAAATAGTTTAACAGTCAGGATCAACAGGGGTAAGGAAAGAGAGGATGGGGCTGACTTATTGCAGTCAAGCGCAGGGCAATCTCTAAATTTAGAGGCTGAGACACACTGCCAGGAAGGAAAGGGGATGTGAGCTGCCGAGTTTGCATCTCAACTCAATCACAACCAATCAGTGCTTTCTAGGAAGAGCCCATCGCAATGCACTCTTTGGGATGTAATTTATCATATACATGTATATAAAAAGTTAGTTAATATGAAGGGTATTCCAAATTTGTATTGAATGCTCTGTTAAGCCAGAGTATTCAAATCAATGCAAATCTATATGGTTTCTCCCTTGTTTGTATAAAATAAATGTTTGTATGTAAAACTGTTTTTAGCCACTTAAAATAAACAACTAAAAAAAAAAAAAAGTTCAAGTAAAATCAGACTCCATTAGCTTGATTTTATTTTCAACAGATATCTACTGTATGTACATGTTTAAAGCAAGAACTGGACTTATCTATCATGTACATGTACTTACATGTAAATGTACATAAAATTTTTATTTAAAAAAAAATGCTGAATAGATATTGCTAAAAAGATATTCTAGAAAGTAGAAAGACTTACATGTACAAGCTTACAATGTTATGAAAAGGTCTTTGACATTGTTTGTACAAAAGTATGTATGTACATTTCATGAAAAGAGGTATATGTATGCGTCTGTCTGTATGTTCATGTACATGTACACATGTATGTACATGTACATGCAAACATGATAGAGTCAATTACAGAATACTGAAATTGGATCTATAGCCTGAACCATAAATTGAGTACAAGACATCCCAAATAAACGAAAACTGTGTATTGTTGAAGTGGAGAGCCTATGAGAAAATACTAATGATCAACAATTAATCAAATGATGGAAAAACACACTTGGGGGGCATCTCTGCTCAGTCTTATAGCTGACTGGACACCTCTCTTCATCGAAAGGAACAGACTACGTCAGTGATGACATCACTGTGGTTATAACGAGCCGCAACAGAGCGCACACAGCCAGGGATGCCAGCCATTAATACCGGGCTGTGACGTCAGGCCAATAGGCTTGCCTTTAAGGTCTACTCGCAAATGTTAAAACCTATACATTGTTAAAAGTGCACCTGCCAGAGTTGACCTTTGACCCTTTTTTGACATGTGCATCACTTTGTAATAAAATATTTACATGTAAGAGGACCAATTACAATAATCAATCTTAAAGGTTATGGGTAAAGAAAACCACCGCCAATCAAAGTATAATCTTGAGCTCCAGGAGCAACAAAACTGCATATAATTTCAGCATGGCACATGTTCCATTTTCAAAAAAACATTTGACAAACAAACTGGTAAACAATAACAAAATAAATAATTTTTTTAAAAATTTAAAATAAATACAACAAAATTCATTTATCGTAGAATACCACAAAATGTCAAAGGGAAACCACACCCTGGTATTAAGTTGATTTGAATAATAAAAGAAGAAAAATGAGACAAACAGATGAGTGAAAGTTTTATCAAAATCCAAGAATAATAAAGTTATGAATTTTTGAAGTTGTAATCAATCAAACACTACATGTAACTGGCAACTCTGTGACATATACAATGTATGTACATGTACCTTGCAAGCTCTTCTCCCATATGCTCAGTACAGAAAATCTCATAAATTTTCATTTTCTAAGTTTTTGATGAAAGAATAAATTTGTTTCATACACGTTTTCTGTAAAAACATATGAACAATGATTATATCTAAGGTGCACATGATTAAAGAATTTCTTTAGAGAAAATGGAAATTAATGATTTTTCCGACACAGGGCAAATGGGAGAGAGCTCGCAAGATACGTCACAGAGTTGCCAATTCGTGTTTGATTGAATACAACTTCAAATATATCTTTCTTATTTCGTATCGTATTTTGCTCAAACCTTCACTGATCTGCATTAATTTTTCTGCTTCTTTAAAATCAACTTGCAATCAGGGTGGACTTATTTTCAGTTTAAATATGTCTTATTCTTAAGGAAAAAGCAAAATATAGAGTGTACAGGTAGCTACAATAAATCTTGCTCACAAGTGTGAATGAGGGAGGGTAAAAAGAATAATCATCCAGAATAATTGTCCTCACTATGATGCAGACTGACAGTCTGACAGGTTACATGTCGTTTTTCCTAAGGTTCATAATTCTGAAGGTTCGTTACTCTGATGGCTCATAGTTCCAAAAATGAAATTTGTGGTATATATTTCTTGAAGACAACCTGCCGAAATTATTTGGTTTGTGTATTATAATTCCTACATTTTTTTTTCATTTGTGCACGTACAAACTTACCCAACACCGAATCAAACCCTGATTCGGCAAAGAAATTCCTGAACCTTGCTGAACCCGAACATGGACGTTGAGTTACAGCACCATTATAGAATGACATTATAATTGAAAGAAAAGTTTGTTTCAGTCTCTGTGACTTTGCGTGTTATTTGATTAATTGCTTTCCAGGAAATAAAAAATGAATCTAAAGAAAGCAGAAAAACCGATCAATGCCGATAATTTTTTTGAATCATTTCTCTTGGGTAGCCAAAATAACTAGATTTTTATCAAATTTCTCACCTCTGTCTGCATAAACTTCCTAGAAATTTGCTGGTTATTTCTCGTATTTTGCATTTTAGTTTAAACATGAGAGGATCTATTTCAACAAACTGCCTCGGTGATTGAGAACTCAATCTCAAAAGCTCATTTACCTCAATCAATGCCTTCCCCAAAACTGTGCTGCCGAGTCACGCAACATGGCACATGAACGTATTGTGCTACATTTCCAGTCACCCATATTTCTAATTGTTGTCCCAACTTCCACACACAAACACAAGTGTCTGGGGAGCGTTCCCATCACTGGATTTTATCGACCATACACACACACAGATACACACACACACACAGGGATAGCGAGGGAAAGGGGCTTTCACATCGACTTCAAGGCAATCTTTCAGAATAACCTCTTTTGGGATAAGGGATATATGACCTGTATATGTGTACATGTAGATTTGAAAAGAAGGGACAAGCAATCTCGCTCATTTGCATGTATACATGTATCTCTACATGTACATGTAAAATAAATTTCAAGCTCATTTTCATAACAATTAATATCTAGTTTTCACAATCAGATATTATGTGTAGTGTAGAATCCTCATTCAGAATTACTCCCAAGCATCACGCTTTGGGCTAATCACCACAACCATGACGTCACCAACGACACCAGCTGCTGCGCACTTTACTCTGCTTAGTCTCCACCTGCAGCCACTTTTCACTTCCGTATTTGAACATCTGCCTTAGAAATATCTGTCGCGTTTATTTTGTTATGTAAAGGAAATAAGACATTCCATTTTCATGTTACTTTTCTTCTCTGTGAATTTCGGAATCGAAAAACAACAAAATGGAGAGATATTCTGCGTTCAAATTTTATTTTCTAAGAAGAAGGTCTGGACAACAGGAACACAGATCTGTGTTGGGAGAGCAGTGTGAAGCACACATGACGTCAGTTCCAGGATTAGCTACCGCTAGGTAAACACTTGTATCACAATCATCAAGTTGGATTCTTAGAATATCAAATTGCATTATTCAGAAATCTCCTCTGAGACAAAATTTCACTAGTTTTCACTTTCTATAAAAATATTCTTTCCCTGTTTGTTAGGCTTGTCAGCTAGGTGTGTAGAATTTTTAAATACATGTATATATTCATGAATACATTTTGTATGGATCATGTCAGGTTCCTAGGCAAATATGAAATATGGACTTGCAGAATTCCAGGGGGTGGGGTTTTGGATCATACATGTACACAATGTACCCCCCCCCCCCCCACAACAATATGACAGAAAGAAAACTGCATCAGCTTCAGTAACTAATGAGAAAAGAAAGATGAGAATATCAAAGCTCTTTATATTGGCACATTTCAGTGTACAGGCATTCCAGAACAGTAGTATAGGGCAGAAATCTTAAAACACAGAGCTACATGTACATATATGAATCCTGCATATACATGTATATATAAACAATTACATGTACATCACACAGCTTGCAATGTACATGTATGTACATGTATAGAATTAAAGGGAAAGTCCACCCTGGTTTTAAGTTGATTTGAATAAAGGAAATGAATGAAACATATTAATAATGAAAGTTTGAGAAAAGTCTGATAAGAAATAAGGAAGTTATGAATTTTTGAAGTTGTAATTAATCAATCAAACACCAATTGCAAACTCCATGATGTAATGTACCTTGCGAGCTCCTCTCTCATTTGCTCAGTACAGAAAATATCATATATTTCCATTTTCTTAGTTTTTGATGAAGGAATACATGTAGATTTGTTTTATACAGGACTTTTTGTATCAAAACATATGAATAATGATTATATCTGTATGCATGATTCAATATTTTCTTAAGAGCAAATGAAATCAATGATTCGGGGGGTACAGAGCAAATGGGAGAGGAGCTTGCAAGATATCGTCGTTTTTACGAACTGACGAATCCATGTGCGCTGCGTAGAAACGTGAATTGGCCAGAAATGCATTTATAGATTTAGGTGTACTTAGATAACGGAATTTGCTTTTGTTGCATAATTGCATGTATCGATGTACAGTGTATACATTAAAAGAAAGCTTATGACTTCAATGAATTTTGAAATGGTGTATATTATTATGTACACAGATACAGAATAAGGAAGCACTGGCCATTAAAACACGATTCGACGGTTCGTAAAACTGTTTTCTCCAAAGCGCGTATTTGCGCGCGTGCACGGATTCGTCAGTTTGTAAAAACGACGACGATATGTCATGGAGTTGCCAATTCATGTTTGATTGATTACAACTTTAAAAATTCATAACTTTCTTATTTCTTATTGTATTTTGCTCAAACCTTCATTGATCTGTTCCTTTGATTTTTCTGCTTCTTTTAAAACCAACTTGTAATCAGGGTGGATTTCCCTTTAAGTTTGGGGAAATCCATACAGAACATGCTCTACATGTACAATGCATACATTTTGTGTAAAGATTACGGGAGATCATGTGACTAAAATTGTCAGTCACTATAGACGCTCTGGGTATGACTCTCCTGCCCGGTAGACTTGAACCCTGGATGGGTGGCTAAAATTGTCATTCTAAAAGTGGTGACATCACTCACTACAGGGGACCCTGTCTTGGCACAGACTGCATTGTATGAATGGACTTGACTAGACCGTGTTCACACATACATGTACACATGATACATGTATGCTTTCTTCATTGGAAGGTCTGTATGTCTATAAATACACTTGTTGATGACGAGATTGAGGCATTGAAGCACAGTGTGAGTGAATAGGATACCTTTCTATACAACCCTCTCCCATCAGTGGCATAAGCATGGATCCAGGCATTGAAGGGGCACTTCATCATTTTTTTTTGGGGGGGGGGGGGTGGGGGGGGCATCAATTGTACTAGGTAAATGAAATGTGCGTTAACTAATACATATAACAAGGCCATCAAATAAGGGAGGATTCCTATCGTCCACTTTCCTTGTTCCTTTCCCTTCTTTCTGTTTTCCTTCATTTAGATGGGGCGGGGGGGGGGGGGGGGGGGGGCTACATGCCACTGCCCCATCACCCCAAAAGTAAGCCTACTTGAGGAGAAATAGACTTTATGTTGCTTTTAAGACTGAAAATAAAACATAAAATATAGAGGGAGAAAGAGAGAAAAAACTATAAATGTCAGGTGGAAAAACTTGAAAAAGCATGAATTCCAAAGGGTCATTTGCCCAAGGAGTCATTTGCCCATGGACATTCTGTTGTCGAGTCACACTACAATGTTTGAAGAGATAAAGAACAAACTTGACTTTTCCCTCTGTGTGAATGTTATGACATGTGAACACAGCTCCTAACACAGCCTGAGAAGTTTATGAGTAAGTGGCTTCCAGAGACCTGCTTTTCCTGCATGCCTCTTCCCTTGCTAGTAATGAATGGTTTCCTTTGAGATGCGTTTATTTCTAGAAACCGGGCATTACTCACTCGTCTCAAAGTTTCCAATGCGACCACATGGAATACCTTGTCTGAAAATTCAGAATGACCATTCCTACATGCATTACATACATGTATGTACAGGTACTATTCAATAATAATAAATTTTAAAGTAGAATGCATTTGTATACTGTAGTTTGTAACACATTTATAGATTATTGGAATGTAAATATTTTCCTTCATGTACCATTTATTCTGTTATAATATTTTCAATAAGCATACATGTAGGCCTACGAGTTGTAATCAAATATTTTATATTTTTCACATGTTATTTTTTTCTTTTAAGGACCTGTACATGTATGAAATGTACATGTTATTTGGTATATTATTTGCTTAAATGCCTTTTGGTGATTTGGAGAATTCTCTTTTTAGTATGGTAAGATATATTTCTATGTAATTGTCTTGTTGAACGTAATTAAGTGTACCTGATATCAGAGTACGCATCTATAGGGACTCTTCAGAAGTACATGTATTAAACATCATTAATTTCAAAGCACCTTTTCTCTCAGGACAGTAACCTACAAGTAAATCTAGATCTATTTAGTACGTTATTGCGCAAATATGGTGTTTCCTATTCAGCTTCCTGAGCGAGGGAGACGCAAGTTGAGGATCATTTACTCGTGATAACAAATTTTGGATTTATATCTTTTATTTTATTTTGCGTGCCTCCGCGAGTCCGCGTTAGTGTTTTCCTAATCATCTACCTGAGCGAGAATTTCGAGAAAGAATGAAGTTGAAGATGATTTAATCATGATTACAACTTATGTTTGTCTTCTTGCTAAGTTACAATCACGATAGTTTATTGATAAATAATTATTAAACATTGAAGATACTGACTTCTAAAAGCTATGAAAGAGTTACGAAGGTGTGAGACCTAAATAACAGACATTCCGCTACTCGGCTCCGCAAAACGAAGCCAGTGTGTATGTCGGACTGCCTGTGTGTGTGTACAACTCTGTTAGTAGCGCACACCTCGTTGTGATCAGCAAGGATCAACAGGAGAGCTTGGAAGAGAAAGAGCGAAAGAGAGATGGCAAGCCGCGGAGGAATATTCAGAGGGTAGGGACAGAAAATATATACAATTATGTTATTGCTGGTTACTGCATATTTAAATCCAGTTTAATGATATAAAAATAATTGAAACAAATCAATGAAATTTACTCCAGAATGAAAACTCAGTATTTGAAGAATTAACAAAAAATAAAATCAAGTGACGATAAAGGAAGTAAGTCTAAGAAAAAAAATATTAAATGAAAAGAGAGCTTACATGTCTTTAAATTTTTTGTTTTAATTGTGAAAGTACTTCAAAATTAAGAAATACATGTCGAGTCTTTTAAGAGAAGGAATAATAATGCTAACAATTTTTTTAAAGATTACCATAAGAGGGAAGAATGAAGAAAAATGTTGGTCACATATCAAAAGTAATGGTCAACCAGTCAAAAATCATCTCACTGAAAAAATATATAATACGGAAGAAACTGAAGTAAAAACCCCTCCAAAATTTGAGGAAACATATATATTTAACGCCACAGTGACACCACAAAATAATAATTTGAGCTAAGCTACCCATTATCAATCGGAAGAATGAGTTTCGTTCGTTTGGAACCACAGAAAAAACATGGCGCCTACAGGCCATGTGAAAAATACAAAAAAAGGAACATGACGTATAGCGCCACCTCCTGGTTATACCACGTACAGTCATCCAGCAGCCAGCTCGCGAAAACTTGAAAAAGATGAACGGTTTTCATCATTACAGCACGAATTCAATATGGTTTTCGTCATTACAGTTATGAAATTGAAGCTTGGACTATGATTACCCTAGCCATGTACGTAGAATTTTGATAGTTATTTCATAAAGTGGAGTTTTATATGAAAATCGGACATTTGTGAAAGCTGCACTATACACAATAGACTCTACAGTGCAGTGACATGCGTGCGATGCGGCCTCGAAGTCGACTCCCTTTGGAACCGAGACCTTGCGTCGGAATCGGTTCTCTCTAAAAGCAGAACCGCCCAAGCCTATTATTTACCACTATCAAGTTTATTAAAAAGTCATAATTAATACTCATAACGGCTTTACAGCACCAATTATTTACCGGGTTATTTTTACCGGGTTCAGACATTTCACTCAGCAACCCGGACCCGGCCCGATCCCGGCAAAAAACCCCAACCCGCCGGGTTCCGTACGGGTTGACCGGCCCGACACCCACCCTTAGGTATATTACAACATTACTGATTTGGCCAATGTGAAATGACAGTTCTGTGTAGTGATTATAACTGTAAAAAATATGATCTTTTTATGGTTTGTACAATTTTGGTCAACATTTCATCAATCTGTTTCCCTGATTTTATTGCCTTCTTTCACCATCACCGTTACAGAGCAACTTACTATGCGTGTATGTCTTCACCTTGTAAAATATAGTCCACCATCAGCATGATCAGGTGTAAGTTAGAACTTCTGTTGTACTTGTATTACTACATGTATGTATATGAGATGATAGACTTGATTTCCCTCTCAAGGGAAAATTCATTATTGACCAGCATAGTACACCCAGACGTTGTGTTTCCGAACAGGTTGTTTATCCGGACAGGTCACTCTAAAATCGTAAATTGAACAACTTTTTATGCATATTGTCAAAAATCTTTAACAGGATAGGTTGGCAAACCTACGAATTGCAAATATTCACTGATGTTTGTGTAACTCTCCGATCAGAATCATGATGAGTTTCAAATTTTCAACCTTTTATTTCAGATCATCTTCAGGAACTAAAACATAAGTGAACATGAAATGTTTATAAGTGAACTTAATCAGAATAAATTACAAACAGAAAAGGAATGAGATTAAAAACTTACCTCTTCTTCACTAGTATACCCTTTACAATTAGATTGTCTTTTACTTTCCCTTTGTATACAATGTATTTATCACCTAATCAACATTCTTACTGTTATCAATTTGTTTGTCGCATTTAACATTCCACTGGTTGGTATACTCCTCAATCGCTCTCTTTGTAAGTTTTTAATCTCATTCCTTTTCTGTTTGTAATTTACATGTATTCTGATTAAGTTCACTTGATGTCAAACTTCCACACTATATATAAACATTTCATGTTCACTTATGTTTTAGTTCCTGAAGATGATCTGAAATAAAAGATCGAAAATTTGAAACTCATCATGACTCTGATCGGAGTATTATTTCTAGCATTATACATTCATATCTTCTGTTATAATAATGGATTTTGTGCAACTCGATGCATACTTTTCGTAAAATTCAACGGCAAAATGATCGGTTAATTTTCTAAGTGTCCGGATACACGACCCCCTATCCTACCAGTAATCACAATAATTGACACATTGAGTCAGTGACAACTTGTGATTTAATGTTACTTGTAACTGAACTTTCTTGGCTCTTGCCATTTCGCATGATTTGGTCTGACTTTGATGAACTGAATAAGATTAACATGATTAAGTTACAACTTACAAAAAAGTTGCAGCATGATGAATGTAGATCTACAGACAGTCTTTACTTAACAGACAAGGACAACTAAATAATTGCAACCTTGTTGTTCAGTGTTTACATTTAACAAAAATTTGTGGACCAACTCTCAACGCACCATTCTCCACGCACTTCTCCTTCCCTACACACAATACACGCCTCTTCACTACAGCAGCCATCGGCTGCTACACACAGCAAGGAAACCGCTCAATTCACGAAGCCATTGTCTACAATGTACAAGCAACGACAACAACCATCCAATGCATACGCCACAAGGAAACATTCACAGAAACAATATCCAGTACAATTAACAGCCGTATATTTTTCATTAATCCACAAAAATAATCAGCACCAAGCACCAGCGAGGGGTAAGACGTCTACCCTTCTGCATGTGACGAATGTCACGCTTTTGTGTTTTGGTTTTCGGCGTACTTACCGGTTACGTATTTCTCGTCACAGGCTAGAAGCGATGGGAATGGACACCTCCTTGTCTACGTAGCACCACGTCAGACTACACGTTCGGCGTCACAGCTATCGAGCAAACAACTTTGAGCCCTTTCACAGGTTGCACGCTCACAAAATTCATCCGCCGCTATTTCCATTCACTTTACACAGGCCTCGCCTGGCCGTGAGTTTCCTTTTTTCCCCTTCCAATTCTTAATGACGTCATTACGCTGTCATTTCATTGGTTCTATAAGGATATTATGCTAATTGTGGAACTATTTTAAAGTCACCGACAGTCTCTCCACTTCACGAAGAGAATATTTCCGCAAATTTGATCGTCATGGATGTGTTTCTACTAACTTTATATCTATCTAGCCAATAAAGAGAAAGATATAATGCTCTAATAAAAGATGAATCAACGCATTAAAGATGGACTATTTTACATGACTCATAAATACTGCATTTGGGGATTCACCCATCGATCTCTACTTACTACCACTGGGTACAAGACGGTGGGTGCGAAGGCAATTTGTCACAGACTTGCCTGCTGTATTTCTGTGACAGAAAAGGGGGGGGGGGGGGGGGGGGGAGGGGAGGGGAGAAGGGAGGGGACCGGCAAAACGATAATGTTCGTGCCCCCTGCATATTTTTCCGACAATCTGAATAGGCATTTTACAAATGTGATAACTATTTTTCTCTTTGAGTCTGAGATTTCTCGACCAAGCGCATGGTATCATATCAGAAAAAATATATTAGAAAAATGAAATAAAATGATAAGAATCGTGTATTCGTCCGTGTAGGAAGGAGGAATTCCCTTCTCATCTTTCGGATGGTGACGTCAAAGGTTGGTTCCAGACCCCCCAGACGTAGGCCTATATAATCATCTTTGATTGATACACGTCTGTACTGTCAAAACTCAATTACACTTCCACTTTGTAAAATAAAATGAAATAATAAAACAAAACAAAAACACTGTAGGGCCTATATACGTTACCCATCGTGAACTTCCGTTTGGTCGACTTTCCTTTCGTCAACTTCAAACAATCGAAACTTCACCACTCGTTCTGAAGTGCCAACCAAAAAGCACAAATAAACTGATAGACTGATGATGATAATGATGATGATAATAATGATAATATTAATAATAATAATAATAATGATAATAATAATAATAATAATAATAATAATAATAATAATAGTAGTAGAGTAGTAGTAGTAGTAGTAATAATAATGATAATAATAATAATAATGATAATAATAATAATAATAATAAATAAATAGATAAATAATGATAATCATAATGATAAACTTCTCGGAAAAGTCTCGTTCAGGCAAATATCAGCATTGAGGCCTGAGACACTTCAATATAAAGATGATGGTCTAAATTTGTCAGTTAGGCCTATTACTAATTTCAAAATATGTTTAAGACTCACATTTCACGCAATTATGTGTGTTTTGCAAGAACAACATCCATGCATGTAGATGGACTTATTCAGTCTAAATGATTTGAACTTTCGGAGGTCTTATATGCAACTAAACTATATTCAATTAATCTAGTCCTTTATATATTTCAATTAACATTTTTGGCATTTTTTAGTGTGCCTAGTTGAACTGTTAATAATTTACAAAAAAGCAACTGTCCAGCAAGGGAAAATTTAATGTCAATTTTCAATAATACATAGACCTACTCAGGACTGTAGGCCTGCATAAGAGCAATCTACTAAAACTTCATGTAATTATCATCGTAAAACTAGAGTAGAGGAGTAGGCCTAATCTTTGAGCAATCGTGGTTGCAACCAACTCTTCGGGAAAATTATTTTGCGTCTCATCCCATTTTTGGACTGCTTTGTCAACAAAAGTTATGAAGTAAGTAAATCAGTTTTCTAACACTCTTCTAATCTTTCGAGAGAAAAAAAGGCTTTTTGACAAATCAAGGTCATGAAATTATGTTTTTATCAGTAATTGATTCAAAACACAACAATAAACCGTCACCATGGCCACGTTTTCTACCTGTCATTTCCGACAATCTTTTGCTACCCATTGTCATAATGACTCAGGGTTGTGCATGCTCCCATTTTGAGCTGAGTTGTACAATGCCATTTGGTCTTTGATTAATACTCATGTACATAGGTTCTATGACCTTAATCTGTAAAAATGGAAAATCTAATTAAAAGATCAATACATTGTTTCAGGGTGTGTGTGTGTGTGTAACTGTGTTTTTACAGACGTGTATCAATCAGAAGTATGATTATTTACGTCTGGGACCGACCTTTAACGTCACCATCCGAAAGACGTGACTCAGTTTCGAACCTGGGTCCGCTGAATCAGTTTATAACTTCCACTGTTAGCTGGATTACAGGCGCACGCCACAACGCCCAGGGCGGATCCAGGATTTTGTATAAGAGAGGGCACAAAAATGCTGCTTTGTCAAAAAAAAAACATAAAAAAAAAAAAAAATCGCCAGACCTTCAAAATTCGCTCGGGGGGGGGGGGGGGGGGGTATAGGGGTCCAGTTCCCCTCCATTATACTGACAAGCAAAAAAAAAAAAAGATTTTCGTTCTAAAGGGGGGGGGGGCACAATCGAAAAAAAGGGGGGGGGGGGGCAAAATGCATATTTTTCTTTCAAAAGGGGGGGGGGGGGGCACGGGCCGGATGTGCCCCCTAAATCCGCCACTGCCTTGTTTTAAGAATATGTATTTGAAGAAGTGACATAAAACTTACTCCTGATAAATTTTGATATCCTTTCCCCTTATATGTGCAAACTTTAGACTTACAAGTTTCGACTTATAAGTTATCAACGAAGGCAGTGTCAAATAGCTGTTTCTCCATCTCTCTCTCTCTCTCTCTCTTACACCTGCACCTTTTACTTTGAAATTAGACCATGGTGCGAAAGGCAGTGTATAGGCCTAATCCTTTTGAGCAGGAAAATAGTAAAATATTGTACACTTTCCATTTTGTTTAATAAACAACCTTTTTTTTTTTTTTTTTTTTTTTTTAATGTTAGTGTCTGAAACACTTTGGAAGAAAATTTCACCTTAACCAACATCCACCCAAAATTTATACAAGTCCCTTTTACGTGAAGACCAAGCAAACATGCAAAATACCTATACCCCTCTCTAACATTCTCACTCCATCTAGCCGCCAACCAACTTTCTGTATTTGCCCCCTCGCTGGCACCCCCCCCCCCTCTCTCTCTCTCACTTGTTGTTTCTCTCTCGCTTTCTCTCATCTCACACATGTAATGCGTCCAAAATTGATAAACATGCAGGAGGAGGGTGGGGGCGGAGAAGGGAGAGGGGCAGGAAAATGTACCTGCATGGGCAGCCCTGAGTGATGTTGACCGTCCTGCAATTTCTTGTCCTTCAATCAATAGAAAAGCGTACATCAGCTCCCACCCCATGCTTGATAGGTCACCAACCAACAATATGTACTCAAAAATGCAACCTTGAAAGGTGACAATTTAAAAAGAAGATGCAAAGAGAGAGAGAGAGAGAAAGAGAGAGAGAGGGGGGGGGGGGGTGTAAAACATTTATCACTAAAAAGTCAGATGCTTCTTGTTCTTGCGTCATGCACTAGATTTCTTTAATTTAAAAAATATAACATTTTCAGTGAAGATCGGAGTAAAATTATACAATCTTTGCATGCTCACAAAGCCTGACACAAGTTAAAAGAATTTAACAAATCATAAAAAAGAAAGAAATTAATTGTAACCTAAATAGATGGATGTCTACGAGATGTTGATGGGATGTGTAAGGATATACAGAGAACAAAGCCTGTTATTTTATGAATTGTCTGTTATTCATCAGGATATGGAGATTTCTAAGCCTTTTCATGACTCTCAGTATGGCTAATACCAGCCAGAGCCATATCAGTTATTGTCAAGTCTGAATTTTGCACCCTTTCACAAATTTGGTTTTTGCTCACTCAAGCGTAAAATTTTGTGAGATATTTGGTGTCATTTGATAGAAGAGACCCTAAGTATGAATATTCCCTTTAAATATATTGAAAAATTTATTTTGGAGACTTTTCACAACTGTTAACTTTTTTCTGGGATGCACGATGTATATATATATATATATATATATATATATATATATATATATATATATATATATACACTCTCAGAAAAGTTTTAAGGTTGGTTAAAATATGAACCTACCAACTGTTGGTTAAAAAAAATTCCCATATGTTTTACATACAATTTTTGTTTAACCAACAGTTGGTAGGTTCATATTTGAACCAACCTAATGATTTTTAACCAACATTTCTGAGAGTGTATAATAATAATAATAATAAAAAGCTTCGATCATAGTGATCTTTTCTTTCACTAGACCTTCCACTAAACCAACTATGAGTGACCACCAGCGTTGTGTTCGAGGAAAATTTCTCACAATATACAAATATATATATGTATGTATATATATATATATATATATATATATATATATATAAATGTTTATATATATATTTTTTCTGATCCTCTTTTGACCACGCTAATGATGAATGAAGCCATGATATAAACAAAGTATAAGCATAAGCAAAGTACATTTCCAAAATGACAAAAGCTACACTCAAATTCTTATTGATCTCATATTCTTTACTTATTTTCTATGGTATAAAAAAAACAGTATTGAAACACAGAAAATGAACCTCCACTAAAAAACAAGACATTAACAAAATAATAAGAATATCTTACACACAATCGAGGTAATCGCAAAGTCTTATCTTAAGAAGATTTACGTCAGAACGACTTAGATATATAGAAGAGTCTAAAAAAGCATGATTTTAAAAAAATGTCTAATAGTGGACATGGTGGAGAGTATCTGCAAAGACTCCTAATTTAGAATTCAAACCCAGCAGTAGCAAGGGGTTATAAGATTCCTCTTGAAGAATTACAAAAACTACATCACACTTCTTCATCGCGGAGTATGCTGGGATCAAGGATCACCTTTGCCGTTTCAAAGGTACTCGTCTCTGTAACATCACCGACCATGCTCAAAGGAGCATCCTGCTCAGAGGGTGATGGTAGTGATGATAATGGAGGCGGTGGCGATGGTGGCGTCGCCGCTGCTGATGTTGATTGTGGTGTTGGTCGGGGTGACGAATGCAGTGGTGCCGCCATTGATGCAAAGGCCACCGTATCTCCAGACACTCCTGGGTCACTGGGGTCTGTATCAGGGTTGTAGTGTTCTAGGGGCTTGTGGACATCGAAAGCTGATTTCGGACGGGGTGTAGCGTCAGGGGAACGTGTTGGCGGGGAGTGAACGTAATCAAAGTTCGAGTCCTTCAAGGGTTGACCATCACCCATGGCAGGTGTCTCCTTAATCCCTTCATTTGAATCAGGGTAGGGGTTTTCAAAAACCTTTCCCCGCGGCTGTAGAGAGTATGACTCTTCTGTTTGAGGGTCAATATTGCCCGTTGCGATGTCAGAAACCTTTGCCCTTGGTCTAGAAAAAAATGGTAGATCGGGTGAAAAGAATAATTCAGCAATCATACATCGCGACCTTATTCCTCCATTCAGTTAAAGCAGTGCTTGAAGCAAGAGTTACAAGTTTGTAAATTTGGGATGGAAGGAGATGCAAGTCCCATATTTCAGAGTTTTTACATGTACATGTAATTTCTTATTATAGTTTGCTTCATCAGGTATGCCTCATGGTAAAGTTTGAAACCGCATTTTTGATAGAAACATTTTCATTCATTGTTGTGAAGAGGAGATAATCCTCAATTTTTCAATTTTGTCCCCCACCTCTCTCTGTTTTTCTCACTTTCTAATCTTACATTTGAAGTTTTGAAATTTGAAAAGGCAAAATCAAGATCATGCCAAAGTTGTCTCCTTCTAGCTTTTTAAAACTCATGATGATGTGTTTAAAAAATATATTCGATTAAATTTTTAGATTTTGAATGTATTCATGTAGCACGTGCACAGTTTTCCTTCTTCTATATGTCTCATAATTTCACATGTTCATGTATGTAATTTATCGTAATTAATTTATTATCAGCCAGTGGAGGCTAATTTTCTATGTATTTTTATATATCATGGACCAATAAAATGAATTGAATTGAACTGAATTGAATTGAATTCTGTTAACAGGTTAACTTTTTAATATGTTATCCAGTGGTACAGCTTTACAGGTTTCATGGGAGCACGTTCACCCCAAGCGAATGGCGAAAGAAAGAGAGGGAGAGAGAGAGAGAGAGAGAGAAGGGGAGAAAAGGTAAAGGAATGCGAAAAGATGAGAAAAGGAGGTGACAGAATCCCCTTCCGCATCCTTCCCCTAATCGGTGGTCATGATAAGTCGCATTGCATCCACCCAGTAAGACTGGTGCGTCCCCCGATCCCATGATGCCAGTGCCTCAAAATGATGGATGGACCCACCCTATACACGTACACCACTGATCTTGTCTCACCTGTACCACATGAAGTACCAGACAATGACACCCACAATCACTAAAACTCCTGCCATGATACTTGTTACAGAGATAATGACCTTGGTTCTCTTTTCCAAACCTGGTTCTGATGTAACCGGTGGTATAGCTTCGGGAACTAAAATAGAAAGAAAAGGATAGATAGAACACAATATATTCATTATCTAGAAAATGTCCAATTGTTTTAAGAGATGTGAAGAAATCTAGTCCCCCAAAACATGCGCGTAGCCGGGGGGGGGGGGGGGGGGGGGTGTGGTGGGGGCGGTCGCCCCCCCCCCCCAAAAAAAAAAAAAACAAAAAAAAACGCAAACTGAAGAAAAAAAAAGCGAGAGCGGAAAAGTGGGGGGAAGTGAGAGAAAAAAAAAGCCTAAAAAGGTGCTACGAGCCGTTATCTTTCAAATTTTCTCAAACGTCAGAGCTTTCCCCCTCAAAAAAGATTTTAGTTAACACCATAATCAACAGTTTTGTACAGCTGAATAGGAGATAAAGTGATCAGGCTTTTGGTTTGTTAGGTCAAAGGTCAAAGGTCGAAGAGGTCAATTAACATGTAAAGTGTGGGTCTATTATTCTGGTTATCACAATATTTCAAGAACAGTTCCAATCATGACCTTAACTGAATTTAGGCGGAGGCATAATAGGAGACGCAGTCGCATTCATCTTGTTTTAATTATAACCTCTAAACGAAATTCAATGCTTCACGAAGGGGATGTATACTCTCTCAAACGCTCAATACCTGCATACAGCAGGGGTTCGAATTCCTGCCCCGGCACTAATGTCATTTACCACCCGCCACCCAGGTAAAGTAAATTATTTGAATGCTTGAGCACTTTATGATGGTAGCTCGGCAAAAGCCCGGTCAACAACAATATTGCAGGACCATAGGGGAGAAAGATGAGGCTACCCTGGATAAACAAAACATAATGTTATTATTATTGTTGTTGTTGTTATTATTATTATTATTATTATTATTATTATTATTTTATATTCATTTTTTATTATTATCATTATAATTATATATTATTATCACTGTGATTATTACTCTCATTATTAAAATCATCATCGTTATCATCATTATATCAAGAAGGCTCACCATAACAATCGGAGATATTGGACGAGTAGGGCTCTGCTGTCACGGTGTCGTTAGGGCATGGGATACATTCAGTCTGCCCCAAGTCGTCTTGGTAAGTGTTTACCGGACACGGGTTGCATTCATACTCGATGTCGTTAGGTAGATGTGAGTAATATGTTCCAGGTCCACATGGCACTTTGAAAGAAACGATAACGTGATTAGGGATTGATGTAAACAGTCACTCATTTAGATTATACGGCCGTATTTTTCATTGGGATATCTTACTTCATAAAATTGATATTCATAATATATTTTGTTCTTGATTGTTCTATTACATATTCATAAGACCCGTAATCAAATGCATTACCCCCTTTGAAAATTTTCCCGTTTGTTTGTACCCATTTCCCAACCCTAACAATTATTAAGCTTGGGGAACACAGAGACGGAGGAACAAAGGGTACAGAAGCATTGGCATGGGAACTGGGCAATGTAGGGATCCAGAGACACAGTGGCGCAAATCCATTTTGAAATTCGGGGGGGGGGGGGGGGTCACCACATGATTTAACTTTAGTACCCTGTCCAAAATGTCCGCGTCCGAAAATTTGTAACAACCCCCCCCCCAAAAAAAAAAAATAATAAAAAAATAAAAAAAGGTTATCACATTTTTGGGGTCTTGTTTCCCTCCAAAATTCTCTGACAAGCAAAAAAAAAAAAGAAAAAAAAAAGGTTATTCAAAAAGGTAGGGGGGGACATTGGCCTATCTTCAAAAAGGTGTGGGGGGGGGGGACATGTCCCCCCTGTCCCCCTGGATTTGCAGAGACAGTATATAGGGCTACAATAATCTGGAGAACTTTATATGGACGGGAAATATCTATTGTACCCCATATTTGATATCAAGATAGATTATCGAAGCCTTATGAAGTACAAGAATTTAAGGAAGAGGGACAAATAAATTGTACTTCTGATCTTAATTTTAATTTATTTCATATTCTACTTAATTGAATAAATCAAATTAATAAATTTAGGCTAGCACATTTATCATCTATTCATATCATCCAAAGCTTTAAATACATGCACTTTTAAGGTTTTCTCCCGTCCCGTGAGTTTGATAACAAACAAAAAATGGAAATTACCACAATATCCAAACTGAACTGCAGTCAAGGACCCAGGAGGACATTTTTGATTAGCCTCCAGGTAGACAGAACTCTTGTTGGGTTCTAGGACCTGATTATCAATGGTGAGGATCAGAGAATCTTCCTGGACCAGCTTGTCAAAGCTTTCCAAGAAGGAATCTATCGGCTGAGATCCAGGCTCATCCCCATCTGTTTAATAAAAGAAATGGTGAATTGGTGATTAAGTTACAGGGCCCTGGGTAAAATCGTTATTATTTCAATCAATCTGTTTTGTGGAATATCTGTGCAAAATGTACAGAGCCTGTCAGGCGAAACAATTAAAGCATATACATGTATATTTTGATTGTTTTCAAAGGCTTATTGATTATCAAATTAAACCTAGGATTAGTAGAGCTTTATGATGCTGGGGGAAAAATAAAACATGATTCATGAGCAGTTGATAGATAATTGCACATACTCTACCTTTATGAAAGACAATAATGAAAACAATCCAATTTCTCGACAATTCTGAGTAATTAGTTATATACATGTATACCATAGTCTACAGCAGAATGATCTGATGGTTGGCTTGCTTTCACCAAGACCGTATTTTGTATTTACAATATTATATAACAAAGATATACATTTGTCATGAAGTCGAATTTGAAAGAAAATATGCTCATAAAATTTATTTTCTTACGTGTTAGATTCTGTACTGTGGTAACCATGACTGTAACTCCGGTGTCTGCCGCCCTCACCATCCGTCGTCTCCTGACAGCGACGGATTCACAATTAAGTGCCTAGATGTTGAAAGAAGTAGAAAAGTAAATGCGTACTAAAACCCTAGTTATACGAATATTTGCTGAAATTCTAATGTCATGACACACTTGAGTTGGAAAGATACCAGAAAGGTGTTTCATAAAGCTGTTCGTAAAGTTACGAACGACTTTACGCACGACTGGTACCTGTTCTTGGGTGCTAATCAGATTCTCAATCATTTTGATTCCCATCAGCTAAAGTTGAAATCCGATCTTTGTGGAATAAAATTCTTGCTGTTACACAAGCATCCGAATGCAAAGTTTATTATTTGTCAAAATTGATTAGGGTTATTGGAAATTCAGTCCGACATGTTAAAACACCAGGGAAAATCTGGGATATCTCATTTAGCACAAGAACATATCACCAGTCGTGCGTAAAGTCGTTCTTAACTTAAGAACAGCTTTATGAAACACCCCCAGGCCTAGCTACCACAAATATGGAGAGGATCATAACTGACACAGTTCACTATGGACCTCCAAAGTTAATAGGAAATTGCTTTAAGAAGAAAGAAAGAAAGCAGACAATCAGAGAAGGAGATTGGTGAAAGTTTGAAGAAAGACATTAGTTTTTGAAAGTTGTAATCACAAATAGGAATTTCAAATTGGCCGAATCGGTAATGCCACTGTGATGTAGTGGCGGACAAATGTCCCCAATTTGTTTCTTGAGCCAAAATTACTTAAATGTCAATTTTTCGAAATGTATTGCTCGGTAGGATCATTTTCTTTTCGGAGGATCTCTAATGATATGCTTTCTATAATATATTCAGAGTACTGCCCCAAGCTGAATCATTTAGTTTAGTAGAATTAATTTGATTGATAGTAACATAGATAATTGCCAAAATCCGGTTTAGCTGAATTAAAAATTTGACGTATACGTATACTTATGTCTACATATGAAGTATACTTAATAAACCATCATCATATAATTATGCAAAATACTTTATGGAACGATAATACAAAACGAGTAGAAACAATAAACATTGTTTTGATATTTTTTCTGTAAGGATGAAAAAAAAATGTGCCTAAATGAGAAAACAGATGCTAAAGATACAAGTTTCCTTACTTCTACACTTTCAATTTGGCAAGTACCGAGGGTCAGGCACTCAAACTGCTCCTGAAGAAGTTGATTAGTAAACGCATCTTCAAGTGCTTTTTTTTCCTCCGAGGATTGGCAGACAGCATAAGGGTAATCCACGCCGGAAAAACCATTTGCTTCCATAGCTTTCACGATCTCTGTATCATTCAAGATAAATACATTTTAGTTAAACCCATTAATCACATTCTACACTTAATACACTACTTGTTCTAAAAGGAAAATGGTGTGATTTTACTTTTCGTTAAGTTATGAAGCAGTTTAAAGCAAAAAATAAATAGGCCTACAATAGGATTTTTAAAAATTCCAGTATTCGGGCAATGATGACCGAATTTTCGACCTGGGAGACGGCAGAATTTGTCATTTTTAGCTAGTGTTTATTGATAACGCAAAAACATTTTTTTAATTACCATAACATTTTCTTTTGCTTTTTGGTGAAAGAATTGGAAGATCTATCCGCCAATTTGAAAATATGACGACCAGTTTTGTGTGCTTGTTAGATTTTTCAACGAATTTATCTGATTCCTCCACTTAAAGTGGTCCTGAGACGCCCCTAAGCATGAAAGTGATTCTCCTTTTCAAACGCACTTAATCTTAATATTTCTTTAAAATTCTAATATATTTAAGATAAATTCGGTACAGTCGTCTCTGTCTTTTCTTAAAAACTGTGAAAGTATTCGTTTTACCCTACCAACACAACTAGGCAGTTTAGCATACGGATTCGCGGGCGTTTGGTGGTTCCATCTGTAGCTCGTTGTCTCTCCGCAGAAGTACTCGTCGCGTTCGTACTTGGAATTCTCAGGCTCGTAGCCTGTTCGGCATTCCATCGTGCATGTGATGAGCGTCGGGGTTTCATCGCAGTACAGATATCCGTTTAAAGGCCGCCTCAACTCAATACAGCCTATGATAAAAGAGAAAGGATGAATAGCACATACGCCAATCAAATATGCGTTGTGGCCCTGTAGGCTTATACTGTTTCCCCGGGAGATGAACTCAAGTGTCAGAATTGAAATGGTACAAAATAATCTTGTGTACTATTGCTAGTTTCTTAAATCAATGTAGATATTTCAACTGCTATATCAGTTTCGTAGACGACTGCGGGAGGGGACATGCCGGGGACATGGAGGGGGGGGGGGGGGGAATTGAGTTGGAACAAAGAAAAATATATCATATGGTACAACCCCTCCGAGACCATGCTATCACAAGACTTTACTTTTATATAATTGTAATGTAGGTCTAATATTGTTTTCAATATGTTTTTAAATTACATCTGTACCTTGCAAAATGTTGATACAGACATTGTATGTTATTGAATGTATAAACAAATGAAATCAAATCATATACCTGGGCATTCCTGCGTGTTACAAGGTTGCTCCTGTTCTCCATCTCCAGTGCATGGTAGACCACCGTTTTGAGGTTCAGGGTTGTCACATGTTCGATATCGAGAATGTACCCCTCCACCGCAGGTGACCGGGCACTCCGACCAAGGATCCCATCCGCTCCAACCTCCATCAACTATTCCAAAATTTAAAAGAAAACAAATACAGTCAAATTTTATTGGCGAAGCGTGGGTTCAGCCATTGCGGGGGCACTGACATCAGGTGGAGAGGCCGGCATCGATCTTAAAGGAAGCCACCAGAGGGGAGGCGAGGGGAAGGGTCATATCATATTTTTTCTTATCCTTTTCCCGTCTCCATCTCCTTTTTTCTCCTTTTCGATGGGGAGGGGGGGGAGGGGGGGGGGGGTGGCACATGCCCCTATAGTCACTGGCGTACTGGTGGGGGAGGGGGGGGGGGGCTTGGGTGCAGCCCCCAATAGTTCCACGCCAAAAGAAGAATAAAAAACAAGAGAAAAGAAAAAATTGCCTATGCTCAGCCCCCTCAAAAGTTTTGGCCCACTGACTATATTTACAACATTTGATATGCAATTCCCTTTTCCCAGCAGTTCCCGATAATATTCCCCTGTACTATTATCCATTTAGAAAGTTAACGTAACGGATTTTTCGACATTGTTTTATTTTAACTACTTACTTATTTCGAGCTCGCAATGTTCTCCCGAGAGTCCCTCTTCACAGGCACAGACTAATTCTCCTTCGACTGTTGAGCAAGTCCCGCCATTTTGGCAATAGTTCTCCTCGCAGATATCCACGAACCCCTCACAAGTCGGTCCAGTAAAGCCATCCCTGCATGCACAGGTGAATTTATTTGGCAGGTTGGTACACGTGCCCTCGTATTTACATGGGTTGCTGACACACTCATCAAACGCTGCAAAACAAGGTATATAATATGATGACTAATATAATAAGATTAGTAGCCATTTTACAGACTGATGAAAACAGATCCTGCCATTAATTTTAGACCAGGCATTGTCAAGAGTAGCCTATGGTTTATTTTCAATAGCATGAGCTATTACCATGAGCCAATGATGATTCGATTAAAAATAAGAGAATAAAGATTTATTATGGACGTCCAACATTTCATTTTGGATGACAAAGTTACCCTGAGTAAAATCAACCTCTTGTTTGGATTTATGGAAGTGCTGGAATTCAATTTAATTTCATTATTTCATATGGCAAATACTATATATTTTCCAGCAAATGCAAAAATAGCGTATTATCAATCAGCTCCTTTAAATGCATGTTAAGATATTATCGCTCTCTTGAACATTACATCTGTATTAAAAATAACACCTTTATATCATTTGATAACAGATGGAAAAATATTGTTTTGCTGTAAACCTATTTTAGCACTATGTCCTGTATAATCAGAATGATTATTTTTTGTTTATTCTATTGTTTATATTATGTACATGTATATGTTTTGTTATATATTTGTAATATATTGCAAAGTCAAGAGCAGTATCAAATAAAGATGTTTCTGCAAAGAAAAAAAATAAGAGAATTAATTCCTACCTCGACAAGAAAAAGAATTTATCGTTATTGAAAATCTACACTAATATTTTCTTCACTTCGTAATTTCATAATATTTTTCTAAACTTTGAGGTATGTTTGTTTTTTTCATGCTGAAACATTTTAATAAACATTCAAGTATATACTAACGTACAATCCTTGAAGCTAGCATTCCCGTACGGGATTACTTGACATGCTCATCAAAGGCTAGTTCTGGCATTCATGCAATTATTTACAAAAAGGCATTGTTAGTTTCTTTTTTCTCCCTAGAAGAATTAAGAAGCTTAAATATAATCTGTTCTGTAAGATGGCACATATAGATGACCACTTTATATATTCTGTAAACGTTAGACTATGACCCCTTGTCCCCTTCACAAATGTACCTTTTCCCAAGAAATCTACTTACAGTCACAAACAGAGGGAGACGTTGATAAGAGTTCATTGGACTCAGTGACCTCCACTACGAATTCAGTCCAGGAAATGATGTCTCCAAAATATCCCGAGATGCAATTGGTTGACAAATCAGATCGGATTTCGTCGCTCACTTCTGTACCCCATAGATTGTAGCTACTCAAGAATACCAAATCTGAAGAGCAAATGAAGAAGAAGAAGGAGAAAAAGAAGAAAAAACAAAAACAAAAACAAAAACAAAAAACGAGAAGTAGGAGAAGGAAAAAGAAGGAAAAGAAACAAATAACATAATATATATTATTCTGGAAATTATCACAACAATTATTTAGAATTATCCATAATGAGGGTACGTTGTTTAAAAAATTTATCATAATGTATTCTCTATTTTATAATACATTTTACCGCCAATTATTTCGTTCCTTACGCTATTAAATGTGAAATTAATTACATCGCAACCTAAAACGATTGGATATGAAAGGCCTAATTCAGCTCTTACCTTCAGCTCCCATTTGGGATGCCCCGACTGATAGGATATCCTGAGATGTGATAGAAGCTACATTACTTCCACTTTCTAGAGGACTGCCATCGACTCTCAACTCCCAGTGCCCAGTGCCTTCCAAATCCCAGGTAAAGAATACATGATGCCACACATAGTCACAGAGATTCAGATTCGTGTCTTCGACTAGGCTGGATGGGGGAATGAGACAAAATGAAAGCAGAACTTTTTAGCAGTGTAACATCAGCTTGGTATAACGATTATAGTAAAGTACATACACGTCACTTTGTACTGAAATTGAAGTAGGTACGAGTAATAATTATATGTTATATGAAGGAAATAAACTGAACTGAGTACATTTCGACTGGCTTGACGTTCTTGAATAGAATGAACATTGATGATGTTCCCCTTAGTCCATATTTCAGAGGTTTTGAGGTCTAGCTCTGGTTCAATAACAAAGTAAAATATGACAATTATTATTATTATTATTATTATCATTATTATTATCATTAATATTACTATTATTCATATTATTATTATTCATTTTATCATTATCATTATCATTATTATATGAAATGGGCAGATTAACAAACATGCATTTACAGTACATAGTAAAAAGAAGTTGAGAAACGGTGAATGAACATAACCGACAACAAAAAAAGATAGGCATATTGTGTTCCCGAGTGTGCTCCCCAAGCTGTCAGGAAAGAACAAAAAAGGCGATTTCAATCACTGTGACTACGAGGCCTTTCCTCTCGAAAATTAAAACAAGCAATTGAACGATTCCAGGACAATTACTAGTGATCCCCGGACAACTCAACTCAACTCAACAATTACCCCGGACAGATAACTCGTGTTATTACCTCTTACGACCATCGCAACGCAGTCAATTCTAACTGACATGTACCCCCTTCAAAAAGTAACCCTGACCCTGACAATAACCTCCTGTCAACTTCCTCTAGGGCAACTAGCCCCCTAGGTATTTTTTGACGGTTAATTGGTTAATTATTAAAGGGGCAGTTGTCAACGCGTACTGGTTTAGGGTAGCCATTTAAGTATGAATTGTACTAACTGCACTTCACAATAAGAATGAACATATAAAATACTTAATCACACCGGAACTATTCAATAGTCACCTATTCATCACTACCCTCAAAGAACAGGGGTTTTCAATCGCTACCAAAATAGCTGAAGTTCTCTCAAGATGAAGAAGACGGAAGGAGGATAGCGAGGAGATTGTCCGTAACCATAGAGACAAAGTGAGCAGTAGTGGTTGTACACTGGAGAATATTTCCTCACGAACAAGAAGAGGACTACTTTCAGCAAAGATGAAATCATAATTCGACGGGAGAACTGTTTTGAAAAAAGGAAATTGATTATCAAATCAGATGTGGGAATAAGATTATAGTAGCTATGTAGAGAGAGGGTATTTTTCATTTTCAAAACATTCACACAATTATAGAGAGGAGCTGGAACTTGATTGAAGCAGCATTTCATTTCATAAAAGTATAAACATTAACAAGCGATATGAATAATTCAATCCTCTTTAACAGCGTTCTTCATTTACAAAACAAAATAGACAGGCCATATGCAAAAACTGAAAGATTTAAACATAAACAATACATACATAAAAAACGATAATTTTTGTCGTTGTCATAACTTGGGGGGGGGGGGGATACAGTGAAAAAAATTGCATGTGATATTTACCATTCTCACAGAGCTTTCCAGTAAAGCCCGGTGCGCAGGTGCAAGTAAAGCTGTCGAGTCCGTCCAGGCAATAAGCCCCATTGTGACAGGGATCACTGGCACAATCGTCAATGTTGATCTCGCACATGTCGCCGCTAGATGACAATGCATAAATTGACTATTAAAAAGTCGCATTCGAAGTGAGAGTATATAATTATCTTTACACCATTTTAACGGATGTTCTCTTCAATGTGAATTACACGTAAACGATATAATAGCATGCTATTTTTCAGTCTAACATCATTTTTAAAGCCCTTATGTGGTTCCGTCCTCGGTGCGGGTTAATTTGAATATTATTACAGGCCTCGGTATGAGTGGTATGAGACCAACAGAGAGCGAATGGTATCCTCCGATACGAACATCTTATCTCGAAATATCGTACATGGCTTGTGTGACAGTACAATAAGGAACAATATATAATATGACGGCTATTTCATGATATTCATGATGTCACAATTACAGGAACGGAAAGGAAAATAATTCTTTCACGTCTCTTGTGACGATAATATTGATAACAGCTATATTTACCCATTTACATTTGGCTTGAGTGGCAAATGCTGATCTTGCCAAAAGAGATAAGTGTTTTATAAAAAAACAAACGGAACATCCCAGTAGACCTATAGCCCACGAGACTGACGGTCCACGAGACCGACAGACCGCGAGGCCGACAAGTCGGTTTCGTATTCTGTAGGTCTCGTGGACCTTCTGACAGCATTTCTGAGGGTTCACCACACATTTAAATAGTCGGTCTGGTGTGCTGTAGCCTTCTGAAGAATTACCTATAGCCAAGCGCGCATTGGCATACAAAGAATCCTTCTGCATCTGTACAAGTTCCTCCGTGTTGACAGGGTGTAGATTCGCACTCATCAAGGTCGATCTGACAAAGCGTTCCACTGAACCCTGGTAAGTTTAGAAAGTGAGAGAATGAAACAAAGTTTTTCTAAATATATTGTCTTTTAAGAATTTGAACGAATTAAAACTGTTTTATGTGGTATGTCTTTAGACCTATATAATACGGATAAATACTTGCAGAATAGTGAAGAGTTACGTAATCATAATGAGTTACATAATCATAATGATAGAAACTTGTCGAAGCCTGTAATGTTAATAAAAAAAAAAACAACTTCTTACAACCAATAACAAAGCTAACCCGCCACGGAAGACATAACAACACACCAACCAAACGCCCAGAATATAAAAGATATTATAGTATCAAGTACAGATTCTAAGCTTACAGGAAAACACTGAAGGAAAGCAATGAATGGTATAGTTATCATATCCTTCAGAAAGCTTTTCAAGCTTCAAGAGGGATGCTAAAAGTAGAGCAACTTTTTTAACATAAAACACATCTTCTATTGGAAAACAGAGGGGCTGTAACTCAAGCTCAAGCGGATGGTTTAACTAAACATGGCATATTTTTCTTATAGCAAACACCTAGATCAATCTTCCTTGCATTAACGTAGCAAAAGTCAATCGGGTTAAGAAATCAGAATGTACCTTCTGCACAATTACAAAGAAATCCATCGACAAGATCATCGCACACAGCATCATTCTCGCACGGGTTTGGCGTGCAGTCGTCAAAGTTCTCATCACAGAGGGTACCCTCGTATCCTGGTTGACAGCGACAAACATATCCATTCACCTTGGAAGCAATATATATAAATAAGTTAAATATGAACGTAATAAGTGAGTTCTGTAGAACAATTTCAGAAGTGGTGATCTGCTTAAGTAGCAACATGGTACCAAATGAGGGCTGCCCTGTTGCCCAAGCCTCCTGAGCAGAGCCCCTATTCTACGAGCCCTGGTAAGTTCTTTAATTTACAATACTCTAAATTTAAAAAAAAAATCTGACAAAAATGTTGACCTGTAATATCATCTGAGTAATTGCCACTAAGATGCAGATTACAGATAAAGAGCTGACTGAAAAGTACGTTATAAAACAATTACAAACTGGGATTACATCCATAAAGCAAAGAAACAACAACAAACAAACAAACAAACAAACAGAAGATTTAACACTAGTAGTTCGAAGTCGAACGAAATATTACTGCCTTTTGAGTAAAGATATGTTGTAAACTGAGGTATCCCAAACAAAGCTATAAAAATTTCAGGTTTAACTTAAGAGAACAGTTTCTTTGAGGTGAACTGCTATGTCAGTAGCGTGACCTAAGAATCCATGTTTGTACAAAATAGCGTTTTCCAAATTCTACAATTGAATAAGTCAAAATGATAAAGAAAGAATGATTATTAACACTTTCTAAGTAGAATTAAATATGCCTCTGAATTGCTTATGGTTTTTACAACTTTCATTATTATTATATTGGAATCTAAGGGAGTCCAAGAGTCCAAGAGAAGGACAGTCCACGAGACCGACGTCCCCATGAGACTCACAGCCACAAGATCGACAACCAACGAGACAAACAATGTCGGTCTGAAAGAGTTATGTAGGGATTCATGATACCGACATGAGCCTCTCCGGGCTTCTGACAGCTTTTGCGAGAGTTCAGGACAACAGCATTGTCGGTCTCATGAGTAATCGGTCCACCGGGATGTCCCATATTAATCACCTTATCGATGCATGTAGCATCATTTGCACATTGATTCCCGACGCACTCATCAATGTTCTCTTCACATAGAGTTCCTGTGAATCCCACCAAGCAATTGCACGTGTACTCGGCACTGTCACTGCTCCCAAAACACGTGGCACCGTTCAGACATGGATTGATCGGGTAGCACTGCGGGGCCTCGACGACCTGACATGTATCTCCGATGAATCCTGGTGCGCAGATGCAGCTAAAAGCATTCACCTCATCCACACAGGTTGCTCCATTCTTGCACGGTTGCTGCATGCATTCATTAACATCAGTCTGAGAAAAAGATGTTGCAAAATATGGAGAATTGTTCATAATTTGCTTGTAGGACCCTCGGAAAGAACAGTATTTAGTCTGAAGTTGTATCATTATATTAAATTTATGGAATGTCTATCCTTTTTGTGGGCGGGGTTCATACTGGTCTAAAGAAAATGACAAAAGGATGCAATTTATTCAATTGATACAATTATTCTTTTCCGATACAGTACACAAACAGAAATTTGACGAAATAAAGTAACACAGTAAATGCATAAGAAACATGAAATGGGAAGACTACAATGCAACTTGATGTACTTGCATCCCTATGTTTTGATTTGAATGGTGCTTTAAGAATTTCCCTTTATTTCCTCATATTTAATCATTAGCTGCACGGACACACCTTAATTTAGAAAAGTATAGCATCCCATGCGCTATCAGCAAATCAAAACACTTAATAAATTACCTCACAATATACCCCTTCATAGCCAGGCAAGCACTCGCAAAACAAGTTACCAGGAAGATTAACACAATTGGCATTATTTTGGCAGGGTGAGGATGAGCACTCATCAATATCCACTTCACAGTGGGTGCCACTGAAACCAATCTTGCAGACACATGAATAGCCGTTAGGACCATCTATGCATTCATCTGCGTTGAAACATGGAAAGCTGCTGCATTCATTGATATCTATTTGACAGCTGTCACCGGTGAAACCTTCAAGGCAATAACATCTGAAAGAAAAGTGAGAACGATGAAAGACAAAAAATTATAGGTATGAACATTGGTAATATCCCGTTTTTAAAACGCATATATCACATTATGATATAACGTCCTCACGCGCTTCCTAAGTGCTTTGGAATTATATTACACTTAGCTTCAGCTCTGGCAACCCTTATTAGCTCACAAACATTACAAGAAATAAATCCTTTCAAGTACCTACCATTGACATTTGGAACGAGAGACAATTGTTGATACAATACCTTATCTAGTGACATACGTATGTAGCTTCAATGGAAGTTTCAGCTCCTCCTTATACATGTGTGAATGTTTTATAATGAAAAATACCATCTCTTTACGTAGTTAATACGAGAAAACAAATGAACACACTGAATGCATGATGAAAGAAGTTAGACTACAAGGTAAGCAAGTAGGCTTGCAGCCCTCCGATAGAATTTACATTAATTAAAACAAGAAAGTAACAAAGTAACCTGCAAAGAACAAAAGGAACTGGAAGGGGAAGAGCAGTGCTTTTCTTTAATTACAATGATATTACAAGTACTGATTTGATTCAAACTCATTAATGAATGGTGTCATTTCTAATAAAGCTTACAAAATACTATTCACTAACAGTTATACTCAATTTTAATTCTGATAGTATTATGTTTCACCACGTGCCATTGAATTGCCTCTCCAGATTACTATACTTTTTTAATTACCACATTGACAGAATCAGATAGTCATTTCGTTTGTTATTTTTCATTGAAAAAATATATAAACGAATTCAAAGATCATGAACATGAAGAAAGAAATGCCTTACCTATGCAAACCAGGTGCTAGATGTGAACAGGTTCCTCCATTATCACATGGGGAATCAAGGCAAGGATAGATGATTTGTTCACACTGGGAGCCGGCGTATCCCGTTAGACAAATGCAGCGATAGTAGGCCACCTCGTCAACACATGTTCCGTTATTCAAACAAGGCCTAAAATTATCAATGAAGTAACGAATTGTCACGCTATGAATTGTGGTTCAAACTATTCAAAAGGCTCTTGTGGATTAGGTGAACACGTACACCAGTTTACTCTGACTACGATATAATATTTGAGTGTTACAAGACAACTTGTTAAATCATAATAGAAAATGCGGAATTAGGATAACAGTATGTCTATGTTGAATCAAAATGATACTACTAAGAATGTTTGTTCTCTACTAGGACTGTTTATTATTAGTTATGTCATAAAAAAAAAGAATATTTTTGCCATTATTCTGGAAACAAAGTATTTTATCAGGATGTATGATATCCATTTGCATAGCAATTTTTTGCACAACGTAGCACCAGGGGGCAAGTATTATATTTGATACAACATTAAAATGTTTGAAGAAAGTACTAACATTGAACTGCATTCGTCTGTATTGACTTCACAGAAGTCACCGCTGAACCCTGGTCGACACTGGCAATAGAGAACACCGAGGCTCTCTTGACAAGTACCTCCGTTGTAGCATGGTTCAGAGGAACACAGTTTCACTTCTACCTCACATTCAACTCCTTAGAAGTATACGAAAGGGCAAGTTCATGATATTTGTAAATGTATACGGAATGGCATATACATGTATGTATGTATATACATTTATGTATGTATATATATGTATATATATATATATATATATATATATATATATATATATATAATGGAACATGCATTGAAATAAAAAGTGTATCATTAGTCATTAGTTTCTCTCGTGTAATTTGTAACATTACCGTTAAAATATTTATAAATTTTTAATCAAAGTCTGATTTTCCTCGATTTTCTGTTTCCACTCTTCTATGTCAACTTTCTATGAAGAGTTAGTTCCCTAAGTCCTAAACTAAGTTAGAGAAGGATAAAAAAAATTATTTACTTTTTGTTCAAAACTACAAGAAAGTGAGTCAGGACATAAGCTTACACCCAATGTTGGCATATCCAAAATAACTGATTCTTCCATTACTATTTGAATGCCTGGGAAAAATCTATACAACCCCTTCCTGACTCTGCTCTATTATGGAGGTGTCGTGGTAAAGTGATTCATTGCCTGACTCTCACCTAAGTGGCTGAGAGTTCGAGTCCAAGCTCGGTACTAACTTCCTTTGGAAAGACATTAATGCACATTTGCCACTCTCCATCCAATTAAAAATTGGTACCCGATATGCTAGAGTCCTAAATATTTGGCAGCTAAGCTATGACTGGGGTAATAACGTTGAAGCGCCAGGAGCGTCAAAAACATGAGCAAATGAGCGCTATACAAGAAGCCATTATTATTACTACTGTCTGGGGAGGATTCCGCTTTCTCTCTCTTTAGCAATTTCTGAATATAACGCTGGTCAAAATATGAAAAATATTATCACCTTTGTAGCCTGGAGGACAAATACAGACATAACCATCCGCCACATTATTGCAAGTGCCTCCATTGTCACAGGGGTTTTCCTCACAGAAGTTCGTTTTCACCGCGCAGTCTGGACCTTCCCAGCCATCTGTGCAATGGCATTCATAGAATGCAATCTTGTCGATGCATGTTCCGTTGGCCCCGCAAGGCTGTGATAGGCATTCGTCAATATCATCTTCGCAAAAAGAACCTGGTGTGAAAATTTGAATGATACGTGTGTGTTACCTTTTATCGCACAATTTATATTCTATATTGGGTTTGCCCCGTGTGACTGTCATTATGGTATTTTCACATAAGGAACGGCGGGGGGGGGGGGGGGGGGGGGGGTGTTTCATAAAGCTGTTCGTAAAGTTACATACGAATTTACGAACGACTTGCATATGAAGTGCCAGACAGGATGCCCAAAGTTTTTCCTGATGTTTTAACAAAGTGTGAATGAATTTCCAATAACCTCAATTAAATTATGGCAAAAAAATACTTTGCATTAAAAGTGTTTGTTATAATAAGAATGTTAATCCACATCTGCACAGTTCAACTTTAGTTGATGCAGTTAAAAACAATTGAGCATCCCATTTGGCTTGTCATACTTAAGTCATTCGTAAAGTCATGCGTAATTTTACGAACAGCCTTATGAAACACCCCCCCCCCCGTGTGATTCTAAAACATCACAGTGTACACCAATTCTGATGTACTACATAATCAACCTTTCCCAGTTGCTTCCAGGCAGTTTCTTTCACATTGTAACTGTATGACCAGGCTCCGTCTTATAAAGACTTGCGATTGATTCGAATCAATTGCAACTTAAAATCAATCGCAATTCCTACCTCTTATATACACAGTTGCGATTAAGTTTAAGTTGCTATCGATTCGAATCAATCGCGACTCTTTATAAGACGGGGCTCAGAACTCAACTTATTCTCTAAAACAGCTATGAGCAGAACTATTCTAAGATCGTCAGTTAAGTCTATGTGGATCACTTTTCTACATTCTTACCAGTATAACCCGGTGTGCATAGACATAGCGGTTGCCCAGTAGGATCTGTACTGCACGGTGCGTCGTTAGAACAAGGGCCAGACCAGCACGCATCAATGATAATCTCACAGTTCTGGCCAGCAAACCCTACAGAACATTCACAGCTGAACTCATTCCCGCCTAGGTTTGTGCAGTTGCCACCATGCTGACAAGGACTGCCATCGCAAATGGTTTTATTCCTTTCACAGAAAGTACCGGCATAAGGAGAGGTGCATGAACAGACCGAATAGGTACCAAAGTCAATGCAGGTGGCGTTGTTTTCGCATACAACATTGGCACACAGATCAATGTCAATCTCGCATCTGTCCCCTTCGTATCCATTCGGACAATCACATGTATAACGCGCCACACCATCATTACAAGACCCTCCATTGAGACAAGGGTCACTGCTGCATTCATTGATGTCGCGAGAGCAATTTAAGTTCGAATAACCCGGCGGGCAAATGCACTTATAGCCGAACACGTCACCAGGAAATATTTCACAAGTTGCACCATTCTGGCATGGGTTTGGCCAACAGGCGTTGATTTCATACTCGCAGTTGTGTCCGTAAAAACCATAAGGACAACGACATTCATAGGAACCAGCATAGTTTACACAGGTACCGTTGTTCTGGCAGGGTGTAAGCAGACATTCATTTATATGTAGGTCGCACCCGGCTCCTGTAGAAAACAACAACAACAACAAAAACAACATAAAAACAGCATCTAATTATAAAAATTCAATTTTGTATTCATACATGTATATTTGTTTACAGCAATATCATGAATAAAGCGTTCGTAATTATTTTCTGGAACCCCGAGATATTACCTAGAACGACATTTAGTATCTAATTACATCCTGAAAAAAACTTTGGGTAAAAACTGCCCAACATGAGGGGAAATCGAGTGTGTGACCAATGCTCAATTTAAGCACGTATTTGGCAGAAAGTAAACAAAATGGGAATCCCTCGTCATTTTTTCCAGTTTAGTTCAGAGTATTCCTAGCCTGTCAAACAGTCTGTTCAGATATTACAGCATCAAATGTCATTCACACTGTTTCATGGCTTTACCTCGTACATCAAATTAAATCTCAGACTGTTAGAGGTAGCTACATTGATTTACAATCTGTAAGACTGAAAATGTCATTGAAATGACATGCTTCTATATTTCCTATGCAACGAGGGTAGTGCGGAAAATAGCCCTCTAAGTGCTAATAACTGCACTTCATTCTTTGAGTAAACGTAGTAAGAAGGTATCCCCCTGTAGACCAGTGCATCCTAAACATGCTAAATGCCTAGTACGACACACCGCCATAGACAAAATAATACTTCCACAAATATTGCGAAACCTCCTATTAGCCCCAAACTTACGTGAATTGACAGGCCCCACTACAGAGGTCAGAGGATGCCATGTAATGCTTCTATATAATGTAAAATCCCAAAGCTGGGTACATGTATAAACATGTCATTACACATTTAACTGATTCTCCTTACACAATAGTATTTACTATTCGATGCGATTTGCCGTTCTCACGATTTTGAGTACGAACTGTCCACTTTCGATTACCTTCGTATCCGGGTGCACACTGACATTCAAAGGAGTTGATATCATCCTTGCAGGTCGCTCCATTGAGGCAGGGGTTAGATGCACATTCATCGATGTTCACTTCGCAGTTATACCCAGTGAACCCTGGAAGACACAGACACGAGTAGCTATCCACTCTGTCCAGACAGGTAGCGTTATTCTGGCATGGTTGACTGCTGCATTCGTTAATATCTAGAGGAAATCATACAGATGTCGTTCAAGATGGAGGTACCTGCTTACGTACTACTCTGTTTTGAGCTCTTGTATTTTCTTTGTTATTTTATAAGGGGGTGCACTCGTTTTCCAGAAGGTTCATAATTCCGAAGGTTCATAATTCCGGAAATGAGATAGGGTTCGTATTTCCGAAAATGAAAATGGGTTCATAATTCCAAAAATGATAGAGGGTTAATTATTCCGAAGGTTCGTAGTTTCGAAAAATGATGCAGGATTCTAGTCTGTTTTCAGAATTATGAACCTTTGGAATTATGATTCCTATTTCATTTTCGGAATTATGAAGCTTTTTTCAATTCCGGAAATACGAACTCTATTTCATTTTCGGAATTATGAACCCTATTTTGTTTTCGGAATTACGTACTTTCGAAATTATGGACCTTCGGAGTAACGAACCTTCAGAATTATGAACCCTTGGCAAAACAACATGTAATCCATAATAATTGCAAGACAAAGCCTCTGTATCAAGCATTGTTGCTAAAAAGTGTGGTGATTTTTCCCCATCTGATTGGCCAAAATGACCAATACTTAAGCTGACGTTACTCAACTATACGATATATGTATAGGCCTATATATGTGCGTATTCATTTAAAATGACCAGCTTTCCCGACTCTTTGAAACACGTAGATGCGAAAAAGATTATTTCGATCACTAAATAAATCCTATTGTTATTTTTGCCAGCAACATCACTCATGTTTCTTCATTTTGTACTTCATTTTCCCGCCACTGGAATCATACAAACCTTGACACTGTTCACTATTAATGGCGCTCTCTGTAAGGGTGGTGGTATTTCCGGGACAGTCAATACAGTATGTCATTTGTGGGGAGGGTTGGTAGCTTCCAATAGGACATATAACACAGGGTTCAACTCCTGAGTCGGAGTAATGTCCTGGCTCGCAGACGGCTGAAAAAAGTTAATGCACAAGAGCTGTTTGAGATGCTGTTGAGTAATTTCTATTCCATTCACCATGTTCACAAACTGTCACAAACTGTCTCGAGGGTATTCTAGATGGTTGATTATGTGGTTAATAGGAACAACATATTGAAGATTATTGTTTCTTCAAAAACATATAAAGAATACGAAATTTTCCTGAACACAGTACATAATTGATTAATGGGATTAGACCAACATGTGATATTAGGATTTGGCCCAAAGTCATGAGACACATGTGAGAGTTTTAAACTATTCATTAGTCATAATTTGAGAGCACTTCATGACCAATCATTTTGACTGGACATTTATACTATGATATTCTTCCATATGGAAATACAAATATGGGAAAGCTTAAAAATTAGTTTCCTCTGTTACTAGAGCCCAACTCTGTCATTCACGTAAAACCTTTTTGCTACGACAAGAACGAGCTCTATGTAAATTTTCGAACAAAATCTGGAGTAGCTATAGTTTAGGGCTAGCAATATACTGATAGGAATGAGGTGATTAAAGATAAAAGTGATAAAAATGATAAATTATTCAGGATCATGCATGCAGTATGTAATTGCCTGAAAAGTGGTGTCCAGTGCAGTAGTTTCAGCTTTTTACGAATTCAAAATGGGACATCATAAAAATATGTTTTCTGTTTCTCTTTTAACCTTTAATTACACTCAAGAAATTCTGTTTAACCGGGATATGATTTTCAAATGCGCTTTATAATACATTTTTACCTGTTTACGTATACTTTAAAATGAGCAGACACATTGTATAAAACGTCAGGTTGACACTTAATAAATACAATACCTTTGCACTGGCTGGATGAATTTGAACCTCTTTGGAGCGTTATCGTTTCATTCAGGCACAAGGTACAGTTAGTACTTAATGTCTCGTTCTCATAGAACCCAAAGTCACAGAGGTAACACGGTGCAACACCAGTGCTGGAATATGTACCGGGCATACATTTATCTGTAGGCATGGTAAGTAAGTATAGAATTTGACAATGTTGAATAACGAAATCTAGGCCTACTCAAGATGCCCAAGAGTATTTACACTTCTGTATGGTCCCTTTGACCGTTGTTAACACTAATCACATTTCAAATCATCCGTCAAAGTGACAATCCAGACTGGTACACAGTTTTAAAGAGAAGCGGACTAATCGAAATACTGACATCATTGTTACAGTCATTATTGTGTCTCTTAGCCAAGGTGATGTTGACAAGAACTTAATCAATTTCCCTATATTACCCCTATTCTGTACTGATGCATCCTGGTATGAGTTTTAAACTCTGCCGCGAGTTGTTCAGATATGATAATTTGATACACTGTAACAGGGTTGACGGAAGGGAGTAACATCGCTAGTCATAAGGACCGCTAGTCATAATGACCGCTATTCATAAGGACCGCTATCCATAACGCGTGACTAAAGGAATAGCGAGTCCTTTATGAATAGCGGCCCTTATAAATAGCGAGCAGACCCCGACGGAAGGTTGTACAGCACAATTTGACTTCAGGACCACCTTGCTCTCGGTGACGGAGGCATACCTCCACGGAGTATCTTGGATTACGTGAAAAAAAGATTTTGGAAGCATTTTTAATGATTATGTGTATAAGAAAAAACTCAATGCATGTATGTTAGAATTATCAAATGGTTCTAAACAAAAGTTTTTCAAAAACATATCAGCCAACAAATAAAGCCTAGTTTGTATTTTACTCTATATCGGTATTGCAAATTGACATGTGCAGGCCCTACATGTTTTGTTTTGTTTTGTTTTGTTTTTTTTTTTTGGGGGGGGGGTTTGGTGGTGGTAAACCATTCTCCTAGGCATTCATATTTTTTACAAGAAAACCCACCCTTGCACTCAGTGGAGTTGGTAGCTCCTTCGTCGGCCGTCCACTGATCTTTTGGGCATGCCTTGCACGAAACCATAGCCTGCTCATCCTGGAACGTCCCTCGAGGACATGGGAGACATTCCTTTGTGGAGTTTTTGTAGTAGGTCCCAGTTGTGCAGGCAGCTGTTGGAAGAAAATCCTTGACATTAGATAGGTATGGATAATAATGAATTCAGTTAAGAATCAAATGTTTTTATTGATCATCCAGTCCTCCAGCCTCTGACGAATCAATTGAAATCGCTGCACGAGAAGTTTGGAAATTCTGTTGGTCAGCTAACTCAACATGGCCTTGCCGAGAGCATAGACAGTTCGGCAATGGCCAAAGTGGCTACCGAATTGATTTTATGCCCAGAAATTTACGATTTCCAAACACAGACTATTTTTAGCCTTTTCAGTTTTTTGCCCAGTAATAGCTTCAAGACAAACAACATATTAAAATTGACACAAAATTAAGATATATATCATTAATTTGATTTCACACCTTAGTTTAATAATAGGAGAAATAATTGATCTCTTTTTTAATAGCCAACTGATAGTTTCTCTGTTATATTCGTTCTTTTTTCTCTTCTTGTTGGAAATAACAAAGAGGCCAGATACAAATTTATATCATTACAAAAGTTAGTAATTTTTGCACATTTCGTATATAATCATAGAACCTAGTGATAAAAAACATACAAATATGACTGCACACTTACAACAATGCAGATCGCTACTGTCAGAGATGTAAGCACTGGAACATTCAACCTGTGAATATCCATATGCCAAAGAATCCTCTTGTACATCAAGGTCGATACCCGGTACCGATGGCGACGGGAAGGTGCCGTTATTGATATCCGCTTCTATGACTTCAATCATTTGGATCATAAGATCTTCGGCATTGAGGGCAGCATCCCAATTGCTGAGGGACGGATCCTGGTCCACATTAACTGCGAATTCCCAGTAGATGGAGTATTCAAACTGTTGCTGATGAATATCTGTATTGCGTGCTTCTCCATCTGAACCTCTGGCGATGGTGTCTTCGACGTGTCTTCGCTGATTCCGCTTACGTCTCCGCAAACGAATTCCGTTGCGTGATCTAGACAAAACGGTTGGGCCGCATATTACCTCTACATTTTGAACGGAGCACTCCTGCTGATCTGTGCATATATCATTATACTGGGAATCACCGATGATGACTATGAAGTTTTCGGCGATTTCCTGGTTGGTCTCCTCGTCTCCACATGTTCCTGAGTAGTACAACAGCTCACTCGGCAAATTGCTCCGACCTGCTCTTCGGACCTCTGCAAAAAGAAGAAACTCAGAATCAACAACAAAAAAGAAAATTCTCTTGTTTAGATATTATCGAGCTGAAATTCAAAGGTAAAACTAAGTGTTAACCAAGGCCCAAGATTTTGGAAATCATGTTTTTCCCGGTGCATCCAGCTGGTCTCAAACATAACTTTTCTTCACTTGACTTTGAAAGTTCTACAAGAGGATAACATATGGCGGGGTTATCTGTACGGCTGCATAACCAGTTCTCCCCTTTTCACTATTCTCCGTTCAAGATTCACAGTTGTTTTTTTTTTTGTGTGTGTGTGGGGGGGGGGGGGGTCGTTATTTTGCATTTATCATAAAAAAGTGAAACAATCTTGGTGAATTGTAAGTTTGTAAACAGTTTCACCTCTGGGATACTCACAACTGAGTGGATTCGAGATAAAAGAAATTTTTCGAAGACGGATATAAAAATCAGCTATAAAAATATAACATGTAATTTATGGAAAATATAGCAGTTCATGGGCGAACTATTTAGGTCTGGGGTTTCTTTTCAACACCCATACGTGTATCAAGAAAATTAGAAATTTAAGGAAAATATCTGAACCTTTTGAACAATTTCTGCTATATCGTCTATTCAAATTCACTCCATTTATTTATTATCAGAATGCGCGATCGTTCATGAAGGCACGTCATACTTGAAGTCTCTGATGTTCTATGTACGGTTGTTTTAGGAGGTTGCTTACAATCTGTGTATATTGTTTTCAAATCGTCACTGCCTCTAGGAAGCACCGAAGCAGCGTTCCTTACCTGAGCAATCTGGTACATTGGCATGTGGATTCCACAACCCCGACGATCCACACACGTACATATCGGGTGGTTCCAAAGCAGAGCTTTGACGGGGTATGTCATAATTCATGTTGCAAAACATACTACAAAATCGCCCATACTCCCACGTATCGCAGACGAGCGCTCCGTTGCCTGGTGGGTTAAGACTTCTGCAAGGTACGGCTGATTAACAAAAGAAATGATAAATACATATAAAATACAAAAATCATACGAAATTTACACTTTTGAAATTCACAAACTAATGCGTTGCAATTATGCTACAATAATTATACCCACATTACCAAGCAGATTTTTCAATTATGTTCCGCGCATTGAAATACAGAGGAGTAGAAATTGATCATTCTTATACTGAACAGGTTGGAAGTGCATTTTTTGTGTACTAAATCAAGCTGTCAAGTGGGCAAAAATAATTACGTTGTTGGAGCACAGGTGTTGTCAGTCACTAACTATCTGAAAGGTCAGATCTGCCGTCCCATGGAACTCATCGTCTCAACATTCGTATCCCGTCATCTTAACGATTACTTTCCAAATTAGGTGCTCAATCCCTTTATTACAACAAGGCCCTAACACCAAAACGTTTGAAACATACAGCCGACGAGACCGACATTTCACGGTCGGTCCCTTGGGCCATAGGTCTCTAGGGTTGTCGGTCTGCTGGGATGTCCTGTTTTTCAAAGCCAACTCTCAGAACTGTCAAAAATGTCAAAAATATTTTATTCATCTTTTTACATGGATCCTTCGGTTAGAAGATGTTACGGATATAGGCCTCCTTGTTCTTTCCTTGTTATATCCGGAACTAAGTTCATTCACATTTTTTCACTTACGTTTGACATCTACGATAAACTGGCAAATGGCAACCTTCCCGTTGTCGGTATTGATAGCCGTATAGACAATAACTGCTGTTCCCCACGGTAGCTCAGATGGATTATCATAGTTACTGGTGATTTCTAGCTCGTCACCAGTCACCTCATAGAACTCTGGCTCGTCCCAGCTAACTTCAGTCAGGCGTTGACTCGCAGTTACGTTCTTATTATCGGGACAATATACAACGATAGGTGCCAAGGCATCTGCATATATTATAGGCAAATTAAGATTCTTTAATTAACTAATGATTTGATTTTGTGCGTTAAGTTTCAACGGTTTTTTTTTGTTTGTACACATACCACTGTCACAATTATTCTGTTTTGTAGTGAAAGGGGGGGGGGGGGGGAATAGTGTAAAGTATATATATTTAGTAATTATTTCCATAAACTTAGAGCATTTATAAGTATTTTTTTTCTCACAAAGGGGTCTATAAAATACAAGCTGTGCTTTTTAATAGACTTTAATATACTTTTGTTTCTTTATTATGCCTGATATCACCGAAATTATAATGGTATAATTGTTTATTGTATGTAATTACTGTACTTGATTTTTTTTTAATTTTTAAAATTTTTTTTCCATTTATGTAAACACTTCTTATCGTAATTTTGTTTGATATTATGTAATACAAATTTGTATATATGTAAAACACTGAAAAACATGTGGAAAATAAAAGAAACCTTGAAACGGTTGAGTGAAGACGATTGGAATACTCCAACTGAAATGTTAAGAATTTTTCTGTCATTCCTCTCGAATAATAAACATGGAATCATGCAAAAGAAATAATAAAAAATAACTTCTACAATGTTGTTTTTGTTATGTAGAGGATAATAACATTTGTTTACAGTTTAATCAACCAAAGTTCTTTAATAAAGTTATCATTAACGATAACAATGAGTATACAGATATTAAAAAGGATATTGGACTGACACAGGCTGAATAACGATCGCGTATTGTTCTACTACAAAACAAAACAAAACAAAAACAAAACAAAACAAAAAACGATCATATGCCATATATCTCGATTTTTTTTCCTTCGATATACATGATATAAGCTGGCTAATATTGCTTGATTAGCTCTGGCTTTGTGCGCACAAACAGCTGTGCAACCTCACGGCGGTTCGTACAAATCGCGCCTGAACATATAACCGTATGTTGCAAACATATCGGTAACCCGTTTGAATTAACATCCCTTTTCTCTACTCTTTAACCTTTTTTTAGTATTTCACTCGAGGAGAAAAATCCCAATAGCTTTCCCAACAGCTTTAAACTTTTAGTTGCTCGCTCTTTGTCATGTTATCAAATTGAGTGAGGGAATCTGAAATCATTTTTGCTTACCAAAGTCAACATGGACTTTTAAGAGATCGTTTTGGCTAAAATTCGAGAAATTATTCTTTGTAAATGAATGCTCAACTGTATTTAGAATATGTTATTGGTGTTTAAGTAAACTGTAACAAATTGGCAACATCATGGATAAGGTGCTTAGTTAAATTTATCTGTTTTACGTGTTCTGAAAAAAAAGGAATCAAGTGCAAAGAGCTTCAGATACCTTCAACGTAGATTTGGAAAGCGCAGGACACACTATTGCCGTTGTCGTCGTAGAATCCGTAGATACACAACGTGTCGACAGTAAAATTGAAGGGCGAAGAGAGATTTTGAGGGGTCGTAACGATTTCCAGATCGTCATCGTAGTTATCGGTCGCCTCAGGGATGTCGAAGGCGACTTCTACTCCCCAAATCTCTGTGCGTACGGCTGATATCGGTCCAGGACAGGAGAGGAGGGTGGGCGAAATTCCATCTTTCACGATAAAAAAATTATACAATTTGGCTATTGGCAATACAGACTAAAACATATTTGAGAAAACTGATATTTTACTTCCTTCGTACTGATCGGAAAGGAATATTTACAGGAATTAAGTGAAAATTCCATAGTCTACTACAAGTCTACCTGCTACGTATTCTGTCCAGGGGATATTTAGAGATATAGTATATTGTTTACTATTATATGATTTATTAGACCCATCTTTCCTCTATAGTATTCTAGTCTTCTAATTCTTACCGACGCACGCCATCGTTGTGTTTTCATTCACCGTCCTATCCCAGGTACCATTGCTAAGGCAAATGACAGGTGCAACATCGCCCTCTAAGGTTAACCCATCGCTGCAGAAGAAGGAGCAGGTTGTGCCATGGTAGAGCTTTCCCGTACCAGTGCATATCGTGGGATAGACGTATACGTCGATAGGTATGGTGAGAGGTTGACATTGAGTTTCTGGTAAAATTTAAAAAAGAAAAAGAAAAATTAAAATGTAACCTTTGGTGTCGGTTATGACAGTACAGGAATCCTCACAGAAACAAATTAAATTTGCACAGGATGTTCCAAACTGGAAATAAATAACATTAGGTAAAATATTAAAGATTGAAGGAGGTGTATATGGTTAGGATGGGTGAAGAACAAGTATGAAAGAGTGGACTGTGGAAAGAAGGATTAACTATGAATGGAGTAAAGAACTTGGAAACGCCTGTCAGAAAAAAAATGAAGTAGTTAAAGAAAGGAATAATTTGGACATTAGGATATTAGGACAAAGTCATATAGTGATTTCGAGGGGTGTTCAAAGATGAATGGACATGCATAAGTAATGAACTTCAAAATAGCTTCATAATGTTACGGATCTCATACTGTAGTTATTTCATAATAATGTTTCATCATGTTCATAGTGAATGTGCATATGAATCATATTGTAATCACTTAAAGAAAGTTACCATCACAGTATGGTATCGACTGGCGATCCCAGTACATCCTAACACCATCGTATTCGCAAGTGGTTTCGGCCGGCCCGACTAGGGTGTGGCCTACAGAACAGGTCACCGTGCAGAGGCTGCCCCACGCATTGTCACAAGTCGGTCCCTCAAACTCTCCGAAAACGGGAGGCGACAGAGTGGTGCAGCGTCGGACTGGGGGTAATGGCATATCAAATACAAAAATCATCACGGCTTATAGGGTAAATACTTATAATTATGTTTAAACACTAAAACATTCAAAAAAAATGTTCTTGGCTTTTGCTCTTGACCCCTTTCTCAATTGATTTTTTTTAATTTGAATTTATTTTTTTCACTTTTGTTTTTTTTTCAACAAATTGAAATACAATATACATGACAATATACATGACAATCATAAATGAATATCAATGAAGTACAAAGTAAGAAAGATAATACAAAAATGACATAATTACAATGTTTGTAAAGAATATAACAAGAAAGTAAAACATAATAATTATACAAACTAGATCATAAGTACAGTACAAAGATTCAATGAGATATTCACAAAGATGGCGGAGGAACTTACAGTAAAACAAAAGTGGTGGAACCTAAATTAAAAGCGAAGCTTGTATTACTTAGGTCCCAAAAGAATACGATTATGCATTTATACTAGCAAATTTATTTTTCACACAAAATATGTGATTAGCCCAGCACTGGTTGACAATTTCTTTGATAGCTGAATTAGAATTAATTAAGTGGTTCAGGAACTACCTTTCTAATAGAAACCAATATGTATCACTCAACGGGCACAGTTCTTCTATTAAACCAGTAAATTGTGGAGTACCACAGGGATCTCTCCTTGGTCCCTTGCTTTTTATCTTATACATCAATGACTTTTATAAATCTTCTTCCATTTTATCTTACATATTGTTTGCTGATGATTCCAATCTCTTTTTCTCCCATCGAGACCCCGCAATTTTACTTTCAACAGTCAATTCCGAACTGAAACTTGTTACGGACTGGATAAAGGCGAATAAGTTGTCTCTAAACATAAAGAAAACAAATTACATGCTCTTCAGCAATACTCTTCAGTCCCTGCCTGGTAATATTCTTTTTGATAACATACCTATCGAAAAAGTGAAAACTACAAAATTCCTAGGTATAATAATTGACGATAAGCTCTCCTGGAAACCACATACTGATAACTTGTCAAAACTGATTTCGAGAAACATAGGAGTGATTAACAAGCTGAAATATCAATTCCCATCCTTTATTTTGTTGTCTCTTTACTTAACCTTATGTTTTCCATATCTTAATTATGGAATTTTAGCATGGGGCAACTCTACCGCACAACAATTAAACAGATTACTACTACTCCAAAAAAAGGCCATGAGGATTGTATCTCTTACAGGTTATCTCTCACATACTGACCAGCTCTTTCATAATAATAAAGTTCTCAAAGTGTCTGACTTATATCTTTATAATCTGGGTCAATTTATGTTCCAACTAATCAATAATGAACTTCGAAATGCTCTCTCAGACCTTTTCACAACTAACAATACACTCCACAACTACCCAACAAGACAATCAAACTTTTTCCATCTTCCCCGCACGAGAACGCTCTTAGTGCACAAAACATTCGTTTTTACAGGTCCCAAATTTTGGAACAGTCTCGATCCAAACCTTAAGGAAATAGAGAGACTGCACCGTTTTAAAAAAGAACTGAAATCTCATTTACTAAAACCATATACTAAAATGCTGCATGGTTGCTGATCTCGATCTGCACTTCGCTTCTCTCTTCTCTCTTCTCTTTTCTATCTTTTCTCTCTCTCTCTCTCTCCCTCTCCCTTCCACTCTCTATAATTAGTTAATCTTTTTTATTTTCTCTTCTGTTTCCATCCGCTGATTTCCGTCCTCTCTTTGTTTCTTCTCATCTTAATCTCATAATTCTACTTTCCAGCTCCTTTTCTTTGTTAAATGGGGACCTAACTCGACAAGCCTCGCTTTTAATAGGTTCCCCCACAAGTGTATATACTGTAAGCGTTTATTACCTCTACTGGAAGATGTTTATTATACTGAGCTGTTATTATGTATTATCCTTTGTATTATGCCATTTGATTTATATACTTATATTTTGCTTTCTCATGTACAAATGTAAACCGATCGTGGAAACAAATAAGATCAAATCAAAAAATCAAGAAATAATTCTGATGTGTTGCTTTTAAATGGTTCATTTGTAATTTTCATACTGAATTTACTCGTCATCGAGTTAAGTAGCTATCAGCTCATAATTCATTATAATACTTGTCATGTGTAAGAGTAAGAGGGTAGAACACAGTTATTTTTTATCCTGTAACTGTAGTTTTATAGATTTCAACAAGTGAACTACATTGCAGAATAGATTGACTAGGTCAGAGCCAAAAGTCATTCCACTGAGAAGGGATCGAATTTCGATAGAATATCTTCACTTAACAACAAAACAAGAAATGTGATAAGGAATCGTTTGTCGGCAAATTAGGTCCGGATACCACATTCAAAGTATTCAGGCGATATCGTTTTAAAGAAAAAAATTGTATGCATGTGCATATGTGTGTATGGGTTGACGTGTGCGTGAGTTTTCAAAGTTTATCTACTTAAGAATTTGTTGCACGCATAGAAATTGAGTTAAAAATGAAAGATGATGATCGTTCCACCATTTCCTTACTTTTTACAGATACTTCGAAGGAGCATCTCGCAGAGTTTCCAATAGTATCACTTGCGTCACACGTGACTGAGTGGTCACCTTCTCCCAGCATGCCTTGTTGTATATTGCAGCTGATCGATGGTGGTACTCCTTCATTATCAGTCGCCAAGACAGACCACGTGACATTTGCTACGTATTCCCCACGCGATGCATAGACTATGAAGTCATATGGGCAATTAGTAAATGTCGGTGACTGGACGTCTGAAAATCAGAAGTTAAAGTGAGAAAGAAGTACATTATAAAAGTAAAATTATCTCTCGAAATAATTTTCACAGTTAGTTCTATATATCTCTTTTACCAGCCAGTGAAAGATAATTGTTCTATTCCATTTCCTAAGAGAGAAGAAAAAAAAAAGTAAAAAATGAATCTCTGCAACGTCCTCCTAATCGGTGACTTTGTGAATTCGACTTTCGATCAAATAGTAAGACCGGTGCTCCCTACCCCATGTGCCATCTCCCAGTGCTTCCTAAATGGCTGAACCCAGACTACGCCACTACAAGATGATAACCGTACCTTTGCAGGTTGCCTGGGATATGTCACGTGACCACTGTCCATTCCCAAGGCATGAGGTGGAAGAAAAGTCTTGAGGATCCACAGCGTATCCTTCTCCCTCACACTCTATCAGACATGTCTCTCCAAAAGCAGGCTCGTCTATGCATTCTGGTGGAGTGACATGCATTCGATCTGAGAGACTCAGTGGTTCGCATCTCGTAGCTGGAAGAAAAAAGTAATCAAGAATTAGGAAAACATAAAACCATTTGAAGAGAACGATGGTCTTTGTAAGGTGTGGGAGGGGATTTGGTGATGAGGCTTCTTTCAAACTATGCCTCATAAGAATTTCCCATTTGACATGTTTGATCCTACACTCGAAAAACAATCTATTCAAAGATTTGGAATATAGTCATGTTTTCAGGAATGAATTTCAAGTCATTTGTGAAACAAAATAAAATTGATCAGTCCTTACGTTCACAAGTGAAGTTTGTGCTACTCCAAGTTCCATCAGCCTGACATCTCTTCTGGCTTTCCCCAACGCCGCCATAGCCGTGAGGACAGTAGAAGGAGCAGAGAGTACCGTAGGGTTCGGTGTCTGGTGGCACGGCAGTGCAGCCGGACTTTATGACAAGGGGCGAAGTGGGTAAAGCTTCGCAAGTTTTGACTGATGGGAGGTTAGAAAGATAATAGAATTGGAGACGAAAATAAATAAGACGAAAGAAGAGAGGCATGAGAGTGGGAGAAAAAAGAATCTGAGATTATTTTGCTCAAACTTATCAATGAAAATGTAAAATATATTACGTTTGTTCCAAGAGGAATATAGACAAAGAAATGGCAACAAAGACAAGGAGTGGGGGCCGCTGTCACATCAACGTTCTGCAATTAAGTTCTCAGCGAGAACTTGAAGTCGCCAGATGGCCTTCTCGGCCCTTGCTGTTCTGTTCTTTTGAAATCGTTTAAAATATAGTTGCAGCGCCTCTGAAATTTTGCCAACCCATGTAACACGACTGTCCCCTTATTGTGTTCCAACTTCGTCTATGACATGTGTATGATAATCGCATTAAGTTTCAAGTACGCATACTACAGCCATATGTGTCTCACTGCGTCCTTATTGCGAACCCACTGCGTCTGAAAGTCCGGGGAAACATCTTGGAGTGCTAACAAACATGTCAGGGCAAGTGTGGAGACCGGGGTAAATCCAGTCCAAGGAATTCTTAAGCATCTCCTATATTTTGATTATGTTGTGAGCACTGTGTTTTGTCAATATTTTGTCCCAGCATTTTTCACGTATCAAACACTGCCGCGACGCAATGAGGCGCCGTTGGGACGCAGTTGATCGCCGAAAGCGCACTGTGAATTAACAAGGATGCGATGGGGACGTAGAGTGATCTTTTTCTGGCAAGTTTCGAGATAGAATCTGGAGTCATCATTAATATGACATCAATATATGACAGTGGCTTGCTGGGGCTTGCTGGCTTCACATTTACATTTACAGCAACAAATATAAATTCTTGATGAACCTATGAGATACATACCTTGGCATGTAGGTTGGGTACCATCCCAGGAAGCAGGAGCCTGTCCGTTCTGGAGAACACACTCCCGTGATGTTGGACCGATCAACTCATAACCCTTGTTACAACTGAAGGTGCACTCGGCGCCATACACAGGATCGTTGCAGTTTGCTATTGAACCGCTTGATGGCGCTTGCAGTCTGGGACATCGGAAAACTGGTCAAAATTAACATTATTATTAAAAGCACTATTCAACTTTAAAGAAATTACTACCGTAATGAAAATCAGGAAAAAAAACATAGAGAGGTACAATCTCATGGAATTCATTTAAAATTGCTCCTGTATTCGTGATGATATTATTTAAGAATTACGTGTAGCTTTGTACTAAAAGGATGAATTTATATTGGAAATCAAATGCAAAAAGTAGCATTCTTGTATTCATTATGCAGAATGTGTGTGATATAATAATGCCGTCTTCTGAAATATATTTTAGTTTCTGAACTTGTTTACCATTCACATGATGAATACTTTACACTGAAACACGGAAATATAGTTCAACTAAAAAGCAAAATAAGTTCAAAATTTATTATTGTAACTTGTGTAATGATATCACAATTACCTTGGACTGTCACAACAACTTCACATTTCTCAGAATTCCCAGACAGGTCTGTGGCGATGTACGGAATTGTCGTGGAACCTTCACTAAAATTACTCCCTGACCCTACATGGTCGATAACTCTACATATTAGAGAGCAAGAGAGAGAGAGTGTGTGTGAGAGAGAGAGAGAGAGAGAGAGAGAGAGTGAAAACTAGGCAAGAACTGTCTGAAAGGGATTTTTCATCGGAGTATTTAAATAAAATGTGCAGGGGGGGGGGGGGGGTGATAATGTTTTAAGGCCATCGCACACCTTACGATCCGACCGGTCTCCGACTGAGTGAGAGGAGATGGATCCCAGTGCAGTCACGGGCCTCGACACCGCACATCTTGCGACCCGACTACTCTGGTCTTCGACTTGCGCATGCGCTCTTTGCTTTTTGTCACAATCAATACAGCTGTCTGATTGGCTGGAAGATAGACTGAGCCTGCGATTCAGTTGTAGAGATTCGACATGTCAAATCCTTACGATTGACCTTGCGATTTGTCTCTGACTGGTCTGCGACTCACAACGTGACAAGAGCTGTGACATCACACCTCCCTCACTCATTCGGAGACCGGTCGGAGACCGGTCGTAGACCAGTCGGATCTTAAGGTGTGCGGAGGCCTTTAGACTTCGACTTCATATTTGATATTTGATTCTTTCAAGAGGAAGCTCAAATAATACTTATTTTCTTTTTATCAGTAATTTTAAAATTTGAGTTACTATCCACAACAGTATGATTTTCCTTACTTTGTCTCTCCTGCCATAATTTTTCAATTTTATACTTTTGTTATATACTCTCCGCCTTCGTGACCATCAACTTGTCAAGACACAGTAGGCTTTTTATGGTGGTCCTTTTTGTTTTTCTTATTTTATAAAAATTCATGCATTATACCTTTTATTTTGATTTTAAATGCTTTATATATTTTGATGTTTGTATGTTTTTTTAATTGGAGAATTAAATAAAGACTGATGATAAAAAAAATTCTGCCAGCAAATACACCGCGTGTGGCTGGCTGTTATTCCTGCTCAATTTGCCATATTCATTTATAAAGGCGTAATGAAGAACCTGAATATGCGAATGAAATAAGATAAAATTGGAAAGACAACATTCTAGTTGTTCGTTTCCTAGGCAAAGCCAAGATAAATACCAGTTGTGTCCCATACATATACCGGAGTTAATAAAAATAGTAAAAATAATTGACATGACTTCGTTAACTCTTTTCTGGGTTTGGTCGACTAATGGAACAAACAGGGGACTGCCACAGTCGACATTTGTCACACATACAGTGTACATGTATACTATACAGTCCATAGCGAATAAATAAAGAGTTAACTGCGACATGCCTGAACTTCAAGTTAAACGATACTTTCAATGATTTTGTACACTATTTCCTTATAGGGTACACTATTGGGCATAATCGACAATCAACTTAGACGTTCCCTCTTAAACCACCTGATTATCCTCAATAGTTTTCCATGTTGGGATGGGGGAGGGGGCAACAAAAGCGAATGTGCAGACAAATTGAACAGGAACAGTGGACTCACATTTGCAGAAAGTCCCTCCACAATGGTAAATATGCCATCAATATACTGATATACTTGTGTTACATTATGAGTTTCTTGACACTGTAATAAAGCAGTAGCAAGGCACCTTTAATATCAATCATGATTCTCCCATTTTTACAAATGTGAAAGGGAGCATTTACTGCAGTAGGAGTAGTATCAAATTGTAAACCCTGGGGGTGTGTTATAAAGCTGTTAGTAAAGTTATGCATGACTTTACAAATGACTTAAATATGACAAGCCAAATGTTATGCTCAATAATTTTTAACTGCATCAACTAAAGTTGAACTGTGCAGATGTAGATTAACATTCGTATTATAACAAACATTTTTAATGCAAAGTATATTTTTTGCCATAATTTAATTGAGGTTATTGGAAATACAGTCACACTTTTCTAAAACATCAGGAAAAACTTTTGGCATCCTATCTGGCACTTCATATTCAAGTCGTTCGTAAAGTCATGCGTAACTTTACGAACAGCTTTATGAAACACCCCCAGGATTAATAAGTCAAATATTTATTGAATTTAAACTGTTCCAATCGTAATGTTCTTTATCTTACTTGATAACAGTAACATTTCCAGAGTTATCGGTGGCTATAATGTCGTCATACAACACTGTTGCGTAAGTTTTTTTTCTCTCTGCGTTTTCATAAACGTACAATGGACATGTATTGTCGAACACAGGAGTCTGCACATCTGCAATAGTAAAAACACAGGAAAATGTCTTGGTAATAAATAGGCCCTAACGCGGTTACATTTCCAAGTATCTATTCTTCTGAACTTATTAAAGTGCGATCATATTTTCCTTCTACTTTCTTAAAATCCAACCAGTAGTGTAACCTCTTTTGACTCCTGCAAATTTGACTGAATTCATGTATAATTCTCGTAACTGTTTTATAACTAAAGAACACAAATAGAAATTTAAAAAAAAGAATAAAACTCCTAGTATCTGGCTGATTATTTAATTATGACGACGTCATACAATAACTGTAGGAATTCATCATTTCACTTAGCACACATATTTTTTCCAATTATGATGATTATAAGTTGCTGCCTCTCTTTCTCTATTCTCCGTAGCTAACAGACTGAGGACTTTGGTTATCCAATATTTATTGTAATTTGATGAGTGTGTTTTATGTAATAGTAATAATAATAATAATAATAATAATAAACCGTTCTTGTATAGCGCATAACACATTATGTACGTCCCGTACGTCCCGATGCGCTTCCAAAAGGTTTGGATAATATTACCCTGGATTTAGCTCTGGCGGCCGTAATCATCGCACAGTCTGTGCATTTCAAGGAATAAATCCTGCCAGGTACCCACTTAACACCTGGGTAGAGAGTGGCAAACGTGGATTAATGTCTTGTCAAAAGACGCTAGTGCTGGGCTGAGAGTCGAACCCTCAACCCTTTGAGAGTCAAGTGAATGAACCACTATACCACGACACCTCCACAAATATACTCTGTATGCAGTATGAAAAAACAAAACAACAACTGCTATATATTACCTACTGCCACTAGCTAGGCGTACTACCACCACTACCAGCATTGTGTGAAGGGGAAGGGGGATGTTGGATTGTATATGCACCGACAACGAAGAAGTTTAACAAGTTTATACTGCTCAAAATAATAGCTCGCTCTGTAAGAATGTGCTGTCGTAGGTTATAGCTGCAAATTGTCCTCTTTAACAATAATCTAGTTTATTCATATATCTCGCGATATTTACCCTCGCATCCGACATGTCTTTGATCATTCCAAGTTCCATCTGACGTGCATATCTTGGAATATGGGCCATACATGCGAAACCCACTCTCACACTGGAAGTTACATTCAGTGTCAAAGGGCACTGGGTCATGCATGGTGCATATGTCAGGGGTAACACTTCCGTACTTCAGGCTGATACTGGCAGGACATGTCACGATGACTGTATAAAAAAAGAAATGATATGAATTATGCGCCTTAGTACTCAAACACATGTACCTTTAACTAAACGACATACATGCATGCATACATCAATGCATTCTGTAGCATGTAAGTATATGAAGTGACCTAAAATAACGATTAGTTAGTATTTTCTTTGATATTCATGCTCAGACAAGGCATGAGAGGTCTCAAAAATATAAATTTAAGGCAACATCCATTATTTGTTGGGAAGGGTTTCAAGCAGGACAATGGCGCCCTTACATCTATGGAAGCAAAACGAGCCTAATTTTTAAAACTTACTGTCACATAGCGGCTCCGTGTCACTCCAGGTTGCATTGGCTTGGCATGACCTCATGACGACCTTCGCCGTGGTACTTGATCGATAGCCGTCATCGCAAGCAAATTCACACTGGTCACCATACAGTGCTTCTATTGGTGGACAGCCCGTCACGTGACCATTAACAATATCGGGTACTGCGCATGTCACCGCTTGAATATAACAGAAAGGGACTTATAAAATAGTATGCAAGTCACGTAACTGGAAAAAAGGTGTTTGTTTTACTTTGTTTTTTGCTATTAATGGTTATAGTTTAAAATTTCTAAAAATTTCACTTTTTACCCGGCATTTCATTTTTATTCACTTGTCTTTACATATCATAACAAAAAATTTCAAAAGGACAAAAGCGGTATATATTTCAACGTAGTAACTATTACTATTGCACGATGTTGCAAATTGTATAATCGGGTGAAAAAACAAAATGAATAATCCCATATCTTTTATTTATAGTAAATGAGTGATTTTAATCATCATTCGTATACTTACCATCACATTCGGGCTGCGTTTCGTTCCAGTATCCTACCGTGCTTGTGTCAGACATTCGTAAGCAATATCGCTCAGTTGTAACATTGCCGTCTGATATGATATACCCCGTGTCACATGTGATCAGGCAGCTGGATCCAAAAACTGCTCCACCTTCGCATGACCCTTGACCCATGTTCAGTGTGACATCACCATGAGAGGGTGCGTAAAGAGGGGTACAGCGAGTAACTTTAAAAAACAAAAAATGGGGTAAAGTAATTTTTGAATACTACTGGTAAAATTATGTGAAGCTGTTTGCTGGGATGGGATCTTTATCCTCATACTTCCTCAAAGTGTAAAAAAAAAGCAATGTCAATGCAATTTTATCAAATCATTTCAGCTCTTCAGGCGGATATAGATAACATGAAATGTTTACTTCTGTGTATCTGTGCTCTGTGTGAATATATAAACCCAGCAGTAAATGGCATATTGAATGCAGACGTAGCATCTACTGAGTTGGAGTTATAACCTGTGTTGACGTAGAAAGTATTTTGTCATCGATATCCTGAAGTAATGCCAGTACCATTGAGAAATTTACCTTTGACCTCTACTTCAAATGAGCATGTAGCCGTGAAGCCAGCCGCATCAGTCGCACGATAGGAAATTGTGTGCGATCCTTCTTCGAAGAAAGCAGGACGGTTGTTTCCAGAGACTGGCACAGAGTCTATTGATGCCACATTAGCCGTTATTTCAATACTGCCATCAGTTGCCTAATTATTGGAAACACATGGGGTTTTTTGGTGATGTGTTGAAATTTTAATCGCATATTTCGAGAAGTAAAACTTTTTTTTTTTTCAATGATCTTTATTTTGATTCCACTCAATTATACATAAATCATAAATCAACATTTCAATGAAAGTATATAACAAATAAAACACCCCCACAAAAACATAAACGAAGTACACACACACACACACACACACCCACACACGCACACACACACACCCACACACCCACTCTCATGCACACACACATACACACACACAAGGACCAATTGGACGTAGTCATCTTTTAAACATGTTTGTTTTCAAATATGAATGATGGACAGTCAGTGCTGTAATGTAGACCAACGCACAAGCAGAGGACTGATAGTAGATATGCAACAGCTTGTATCATTCAATTAATAAGAGGGGGCATTTGTCTATTGTAATGATATAACTGTGTTCATAAGTCATTTTCGTGCTCCTACATAAGCCCAGGTTCTTGTTCCGGGTTTTATTTCATCAAAGAAAGGGTTAGGATTGCATTTGTGTTTTAGGTTAGGGCAGGGGCGGATCCAGGATTTCGTATAAGGGGGGGGGGGGCACACAAATGCAGGATTGTCAACTTTGGGAAACTGCTTGGAGGGAGACCCATATTTTTTTGGTCTCGCCAGCCCTCCAAAAGTCGCTCAGTGGGGGGGGGGGGGGGAGGGGTTATGGGGTCCAGTTCCCCTCCATAATTCTCTGACAAGCAAAAAAAAAAAAAAAAAAAAAGGTTTTCTGGTCGAAAAGGGGGGGGGCACAATCGCAAATAGGAGGGGCACAATGCATTGTTTTCCCTCAAAAGGGGGGGGGGGCACGGGCCGGGATTGTCCCCCCCCCTAAATCCGCCACTGGGTTAGGGTTCAGTATATAGGGTTAGAGTTTTAGATACAGGGTTGAATTTCAGAATTCGGTTTATTTTAGGATATCAACCAAGGAGCAATTGTCGTTGGAACATGTGTCGTTTTCGCTTTGCGAGTTCTCCATGCTTCTAATCTGCAATGATCACTGTACTCATCAAACATGTGAATTCGACATCAACCTAGTTCTATAGGTAATCGGCTTTAAGAGCATCACCTTAACAGGTTCCCAATCTTCCCAGTGTAGCTCAGCTTTAGACTGACCGGCCAGAGCAAATATAACTCGTTCAGCTGGACAATGTAGTATGGGAGGAGTAACATCTGCACAGTGATAAAGAATGAGCATCATAAAGAAATGTTGATTCAAGACTACATTTCGACGTTATACGATAACTGCATCACTGAACAATGTTAGAATTTATTTAAAAAAAAACAATTATCTGTTATTTTAAAATGTACCAATCACCTGAAAAATAATTTGTGCAAAGCTAGCAAGTATAAAATCAACCTCAAATAAATCTAGCTGGCATTCTAGAGGTCAACAGTTAATGAGTATGAAGGAAACAAATGATAACAAGAAGGTGCCGCTCGAGCCACTATCTTGGCGAGCGCGTACGGGAGCGTCGAGTAGTCTACTTACGAGTCGCTTTTACGCTTACAGAGAATATAATTAAACTTGGAATATCTCTTTTTAGAAGTAATACCTGAAGTCCATATTTTGAATATACTATAACGACATGGAACCTGTAATATACAGAGCAAATAGTTTTTTGTGATTGGTACCCTTTAAAAGTATCTTTTAAAAGGAGAGGCATTTAAACATGCCCATCATTAAAAATACCTTTAAAAGACATGTTTTCTTTAAAATTTAAAAAGTTCTTTCGGGATGAGGTATGAGCAGGTAAAACACATCAAATCCGCAAAGAGCTTTATCATAGCAGTGTATATGTTATACGATAGGGCCTATACATCTATAATCCTGATCACCGAATTTGTTCATCGGTGTAGTATTGAACATGGCTAACTTGGATTTTTTTTTTTTTTTTTAATGACAACCATTCCTAATGTAATCTACAATTATTTGATGTACAGTTCTTATGTCTAACGATGTGGCATTACTACAAAATAATCCTCGTCTACGCCTCGAACGTTTTTTCCCAAGTAAAGAGAGAGAGAGAGAGAGAGGGAGAGAGAGAGAGAAAAAAAAAGGTAGTACGTTGTGCATTTACTTTGTCAATTTTTTTTACTAATATATTCTTCCGAAAGACAGGTTTTAAATAAAGTAATACAGAAATAAATATGAACTAATATCAAACACCATTGCTACACAGATATGAAAAAAGACCTTTGCTTGAAATCTACCCTTACCAATGCAGCTTTGAGAAATGCCATCCCATTCACCGCTAGCCAGACAACGTCTTGATGTTGCACCCTGAGGTGTATAGCCCGAATTACACAGGACGTTGCACGTGGTTCCATAGTCCTGCTTCATGGAGGTATCCGTCTGCTCTCCGTCAATGCGGCAGGACTCGATATACCCATTCGTGGGTACCTCGAGAGGGTCACACTGAACAACTGGTAGTAAGTAAAAAGAAAACTAAACACCAATGTTCGTCACGATCATTCAGTGGTCTTCTTTGTCATTTACATTTCCCCTTTTACAATACTAAACCTCCATTATATCAGTTCATTACATCAACATTATTTTACTAAACAAAATGTAAAAAAATGACTTAATTTCATGGTCAAATCAGTATAAAAAATAACATACAGTATTAAAACAAAACAAATAAATAATGATATCAACGTAGATTGTACTTCGTGAAAAAATCGAGAATTCCATTGTTGACAGTCTAAATTGATTTTCTTTAAGACAAAAAATAAAACGACAGAGATGAAAAACAATATGACGAAAGATAGATACTGACTCTGAGAAAGAGAGAGAGAGAGAGAGAGAGAGACAAGTTTTTACCACCAATGACGGCTAGTTATACCAACTCTTACACATGTTCAATAATTGCTAGTGTAAAATCTACCCTACTTGCAGCTATTCCAGCAAGTTTTCACCTGTACATGACACGGGTCCGCCATTCCATACACCGTTGCCATCTCCATCATCCAAACAAGTTCGATAAACCGACCCAGAAGGGAGATAGCCGACATCACATGTCAACGTGCAGATCGTTCCATAGTTCTCATACTCATTTGGGCAACCACTCTTTATACCGTGCAGAGGAGTGGGTATATCACTGTTGATGCATGTCACAACTGAAAATAAATATTGAAGAATTTTTGTCACCAATCGGCCAATTGGGACTGAACCAAGTGCTGTAAAGAATGAGTAAATCGTCTGCTTTACTTGAAGTCGAGATAATCAGTGGGAGTACATCTACCCGCAATCGAAAAAAAAAAAAAAAACCCAACAGAAAATAGAGACTGAGAGAAAGGAGAGAGAGAGGGGGGGGGGGGGGGGGGGGAGAGAACGCGAAAAAAAAAGGATCCTCCCAAACCCTCCCCGAAACCGGTGGTCTTTTTAAAATTTGCGTTTCATCCACCCAGTGAGGATAGTGCCCCTAGTGACTGGACCCATGCTAAGTAACTGAAGATATTTCAAGTGTAACGATATTTAATAATGGATGGGCTGCTTAAATTAAAATAGGAATATGCTAAATTAATGTTCATAACATTCATTCCAAAAGCTTCAACGGGGATGCGCTTCATCTATTTAAGCAAGATACACATGATTACTTTCACAAACAGGTGCCTGCTGTTGCCACTCCCCATTTATCCCGCAAGTCAAGATCTCTGATCCATACAGGTTGTAGCCAAATCCGCATTCGAACCCGCACTCCTCTCCGAGCTCCAATTTACTCTGCTCTGCGCAAGTTGAATTAATGACGTAATGCATTCCGTCGTCCAAAGGAGGCACTTCACATGTCTCAACTGATGTCAGTGTTTGATGGGTAAAGAAAGGAAAATAATTCAATTTTAAATCAAGTAAAAGTACACATTCTGCAGCTACAGCATACATTTCTTGTTGATTAAAAAAGGTTTGTGAGGAACAAATAACCTAAGATAAGTTTGGTCACATATTCATGGAGCCTGTAAAAGAACTTAAAGAAGGCCCAATGCAATTCATCGTTCGTATATAAGACTATCGTATGTCATTGTTATTAGATTAAAAAACTATGCACTAAACTGTTTTAATCAACCGGGCAGTAAACTGATGGAATTAATTTGACTTTGAAAGAAGAAGTAGAAGAAGAAAAAAAAGAAAGAAAAAAAAAAACAACAACAACCCCGATTTACCTGTGCAAGTAGGTGGAGTACCAACCCACATGGCCTCTTCATTTCCGGATTGCACTTCGCACCTCAAAACATTGTTATTAATGAAATAGCCTGCGTTGCACATAAAGTAACAAGACGATCCGTAACTCCGTTGGCATGGTTGGCCGCCAACATAATCTCCATTTTCTGGCGCTTCAACTGCTGGGCATTCCAAAACTGAAATAAAGAAAAAAGTACATAGCGAATTATAAAGTACTTGGTTTAGATCTAGTTCGATTAAAATGATAGGGCGAATCTATTAAACTATTTAAAGCAAAGCAATGGCTTTTGCTATGCTTTAACTTACATCTTCAGATATTCCAACAAAGCTAACAAGAAAAAGAATTTGCACTTTGAACTGCCCTCACTTTTTTTTAAAAGCTATACTACAGAGTTAATATTTATCTTCATTTAAACAATTAGATTATGTTAATCCTCGGGCATAAACTTATTTTTGTCATATTTATCACACTCTGCAGCCAAGTTGAATAGTGTACCTGGAGAAAAACCCCTTACGCTTCGGTGCACAAACTGTTTTTTTTTTCATTCTCTTCGTATGGAAGCTAGAGCTGATGTGGAATTATTAAACCTAATGTAAACTTTGAAGAACACAAAATGCCAACAAGCATGCCTGACATAGCAAGGGACCAAGCAATTCCTTTTATTTGTTAAAATTTCCTAACAGCCTAAGCGATTGCTTTTTTGATGTATTCAGCCCATTTTTCCTACTTTGAATTTTCGAAGATGAAAGCAAAGGGCTTGAAAATGCACTTGCTAGGCCTCTACTGCTTTAATACAAAATACGGCCTATTTATAGTGAGTTGGCGGTACTAATTTCATTTTGAAAGACAAAGACAGCCGAATAGAACTGAGTACTTAATTACTTTCTTTTACAGTATACACTGCTAGCACCATTATTCAAAGAAATAATTCGTAAAGAACCAAACGAACCGGAAGCTTAGCATCTTTTCGATATACAGACTTTTTCACATGCAGGAGGCCAAGTCAGACGACTTTCTTTATTTGCATTGTGTGTCCTACCAAATCTCAGGTTTTAATGTCACTCCTTCTCAAAGATGTGTTGTAATTGAACGTGTAATTTAATTGCTTATGGCTCTTATATGGGAGAATTGATAGAATGTTATCAAATTTTTAGCCTGAGCATGTCATTTTAATTTTTCCATGAAAGATTAGGGCGAAAAATATCCTCCATTATATTCACAATACTGAAGACAGACCGTGTCGCGTTGTCAATGGACACTCACTCTGACACTGCGGCGCACTGTCCGTCCATTCTCCAACATTTCCAACTTTCTCGCATGCTATGGAATCGGCGCCATCGAGACTATACCCAGTCGTGCAGGAGAACGAGCAAACAGAACCTCGGATGTTTCCATTGGGACAGCTGACCAGAAGACCCGAGTAGATCGGAATGCTTCGGCACATTATCACTGTGTTGGTGGGGAAGAATAAAGTTGTGACTTTCTTTTCCTAATGGAATATTTGCCAAAATTAATTCACTCTCAATTTTAACAATAACAGTTATTATCACTTCTGGTATAAAATAAGTACTAGGAGAAAAATACAAAGTAAACTAGATGGTCTCAATGAGAGAGATTTCCTTTAAAAAAATCAATAGTCAACTTGTACTGCTCATACTGCATGTCCTGGGTAGGCTACGTGTATAAAAACAACAATATAAAACAAAACAAAACAAAGCAATCACAACAAGCAGTGCTTCATAAAATTGGGATAGACAGAAAAGGAATTCAGAAAGTACCTTGCACGGTGATGGAAAAGGTGCAGGTAGAGGTCATGTCGGAACTGTCGGTTGCAGTGTACTCGATGACATGATAGTTCTGATTGAATCTGGAACCAGACGGAGAACCCCGTGTTTGTACGGGAACCACTGTTTCGCCAGTATTGTCGGATGCTGTTGGTTCTTCCCAGGTCACTACTGCTGTCTCCTCTAGCTCATCTGCATAGACGATCTGCGACTCGGGACAAGAGTCAAATGTTGGCGCCGATGAATCTAGATAGTGAAGGTTCGAAGATGCAAAGTAATATGGAAGGAAGAAATATTTGTAAAGGTATATTGACTCCTGCAGTGTCTACAATAGTCAATTGAGCATCCTCTGTGGAGCATCTACCAAAGGAACGATTCGAATCACGCAAGCCATTTTGGATTTCTGCCGAAGAACTGGTGGAGACTCGGTTCGACCAAAAATAAGTTGGCACAGGCAGTGGGAAAACGTGGATACCTCCAGCAAGGCCTTGTTATAGACCCAACCATAATGCCGATAAGATGTAGCCTAGCCCGACGACAGTGGGTTTTCCCAAACAGAATTCACACTGCAGGCCTACATGCCAGGAAGGTACTCCGAGAATATGCGCCGGCGTCATTTGTTCCGGGCTTAATTGTTACCGGCAGGTCAGAAATATAGCATTACGGTTAATTAGGGTTGCAGTTACATTTTCAGTTAGACCTAGGTCTAGGGTTAGGGTTAGGTATACTGTTTGATTCAACCTTGCATCAAACAGTATGCTTAATCCTAACCCTAGGTCTGGGGTTAGGGTTAGGTATACTTTTTGATGCAGGGTTGAATTTGAGAATTTGGTAAGTGTAGGACATTGACCGGGGAGCAATTGCTGCCGGAGCACTGTCCTGCAACCGCCAGGACTGCGCACAAACTTCACGGGTGGAAATACCGAGACAGTGCAACATGTAATTGGGAGCCACTCAGACAAGACCTTATCCCATATCATCAATGACTGTATGCTGACAAAACCAAGTTTCCAGGAGGTAGGCCTACCAAGGGCATTATGCATTGTCAGATGATGTCGTTGTCTTGATCTCAAACCTTGTTTTTTCCCTATAGCTGCAAGACAGAAGAAGAAATTGTGCATCCGGCAAGGCACAGATACAAAAATCAATACAACTTGCAGTGGGTCTACCGAATGCGTGGCTACGCAGATAAAATCCGCCAATCCCCCATGTTATTGCTGAATACGCCACAGTTCACACCCAATTTTCCTGTAGGCCTACTAGCTTCTCAAAATAACATGTGCTTACTTACTGAAATGAGCTTCAACACCGTGCTAAATACAAGTGTATGATATCATGAAAATCAGGAATCAGTGATGCACTAACAACATTATTCAAATGTATGAATATGCCCGACATATCGCCACTCAGAGGAAAGATGTCCCGCTTACCTTCACATGAAGGTTGAGTCCCTGTCCAACCTGTCGATGTACAAACACGCTCCTGGCTCTGACTAGGCGGTATGGCGTATCCTTCTTCACATGAGTAAGTACACACACTCTGTTGATAATTACCATTTGTACAGAAAACTTCGCCGTTGGGTGGTGCCTCTATGACGTCAGGGCATGATATGACTATTAGAAGGAAAAAAAAGTTAAAAATATGACGCTCCATCTTATTACGTTACAACATAAATGAAAGCTTTTAAAAAAAGATAGAATTCCCATATTCAAAAGGAAACGAATATGTCTATGACAAGTTTTGGTGACCTTCAGTTGCGGACCTTTTGCGGATCTGGGGTAGGGCGCAAATTCCCAACCTTTTAGATCAAAGGGGCGCCTGAAGACGTGAGAGCCCCGCTTTGTGTGTTGAATATTCCGTTGTTTCCCCCTTTTTCGTCTCTCTATAAGAGAAATCCCTTGTAACGATTACTGATTTTCCCACATAAATTTGTTCACATCAAGTACAACATGTACAATATTTCACAAGCATCTCCTTGACTGCTTGGAAATATAGAGATGTATCTTTTTTAATGTCCATTGAATCTTTGAAATGTTTGTTTCATGTTTTCCGCAAAAACAAGTTCTCTTAACAATACTCAAGAACAGAATTTCATCATGAAAGACACAGACGACGAAATATGCCTGTGACATACCTTCGCAAGAAGCCTCTTCACCAGACCACTGTCCATCGTTCTTACATTGCCGAACCACCTCTTTGCTCAAAACGTAGCCATCAATGCAGTAGTAGCGACAAGCAGAACCCACCATTATACCATCAGTGCATATTACGAAACCGTTGTACGGATGCAGGAGAACACTACATTTCACAACTATTAAGGTGAATAATGAAATAAAAACGTTTATTTCAATTGAGAATTATGATTATAATTGATGCCGTCATCTCTGTCACTTATGGTTCAAGAAAATGATCAACATTATTCTATTATTCCAAACAGTGTGAATAGAAACATATTCATGTACATTCTAGTTAGATATGAATTATTGAATACCGTATAGGCTAGTCATCTCCTCGCATAATCGGCAAGTTAAAATCAGCAATGCAGTTCAATGTCGCTGATTTCATTTACCCAGCAGTTGGGGCCAGTGTTTTTGTTCACTGATAAGTCAGTACCGATGTAATAAGCAGATTGTGACAGAAGGTATCTACCCATGCCCATCAGGCGGTGTTGTAGAGCTGATTGAAGCTAAAATTAGGTCGGCTACCGCTGATTTATCTACCCTTAAACCAGGGATGATTTAAACATAACATGCTTAAGAGAAAGTAAATATTTGACCTGTTACTGATCGTGTTGATTCGGTGGTGGTGTTTACGCATTTGATGGTGCCAGAGGGTGCCAGAGGGTGCCAGAGGGTGCCAGAGGCAACATGTACGTAATGATCAGCACCGATTTTTATCCTTAATAAAGTTATCGCCCATGTAATATATCAAAGAATGGTAGCTGATGTTAGTCGATATCAATAATGTTGATCCATTGCTTGTAAAGATTAGATTATTGCTTTTCTTACTCTGAACATTCACGGTCACTTGACAGTTGGCTTGGTTTCCAGCATTATCACGTGCAATGTATGTAGTGTAGTGGGTTCCCTCGCCAAAGAGAGAACCGGGGCCTGGTCCATGGCGGCTGAAAAATGGGCAAAAACAGATATCGTGGTTAATGGGTATTACACATAATGCGACATGACGGCCTACTAATCGGGGTCACAGGATGTCGTCTGAGGGGAAAGAAGAAAGAAAGGACAGGGGCCGCGGAGCGTTTTTGAAAGTGGGGGGGGGGGGGGGGGCTGATCTGATTTCACTCATTAATGACAATTTTCGAGCCTTTTTTCCGCTATTTTTTTTAACATGTCTACTCAAAAAGTGAGGGGGGGGGGGGCTGCAGCCCTCAGCCCCCCAGCTCCGCGCCCCATAAAGGAGACCTCGCAAAGCTTTCTTGGATGATAATGGCACATTGCGGTGGGAAGAGATCGGGGAAAGTGAAGCACTTTGCTCAAGATCGAAACACTCGGAGAGACTGTTGTTAGAGAACATGGTAGGGTCTTTGGACAGATCACTTTTGATGATTTTGATAACGCAAAGGGTGAAAATCTTTATCGTAATAAATCATAATAGGCGTAAATGTTACATTACGACTGGATCGAAAATTGTCCGACCACCTGTGCTACTTTTAAAGGTAGTTTTAAGAAAAGAATTATTAGTAATGTGTTACTACATTCAGAGGAACTTTAAAAATCCTTCCATCCACCGAAACCAAGTACGTACCAACAGTAAAACTACCAGAAAGTGGTTGCTTAAAAATATATTCTGGAATAGGGAAGAATACAAACCTTACTCCATTTTATTCTCAACACTATGGTGAAAAAAAAGGATGATTGCAACTTACTCTACAAAGACATATCCTCCTTGGAAGGCATCGTAAGCAGTTGGTTCATTCCAAATTATGTCGGTTGTTGTTGGTGTAGTTATAGTTTTTGTCCCCAGATGACCCGGACAGTCTGAGAATTTTGGAGGTGCAGTATCTAAAATGCGCAAAGAGATTGGGGAAATTGGAAAGTTTGTAGTAATTGAGATAGGTAGTAGGCGCCAAATACTCGTATCCAATGCTTTTCTATCACTGCATCAACATTACTTTGAATTACTGCATTCATTATGATCAAGTTCACCACTTCTCTTGTATTGCACTCTAAAGTCTAAATCACACTAACTATACGACCGCTTGCCGACTTCTGACAACCATAAAAAGCTGCGACCATCGACAACCAATTTGCAAAACTTTTTAGTGGGCGATCATTTACCGATCGGTTAAAGAGGAGTTGCCGATTGTTTTCCGAATGTCTTATGAAAATTGTTAGATCATCAAAGATTTTCGCAAACTAACATGAAAATTAAATTTCTTATTCATTATTATATAGGAAATGAATTTCTTTTGATAAGTTGTGGTGTGATTTATACTTTGATGTGATGTCTTAAGCTTTTCTTTATAAAATAACTTGGTTGCACTGAAGCCGATTATTATGATGTGATAATTTTTTTTTTTTCGCCAGCCCTCAAAGAGTCGCTCAATAAGGGGGGGGGGGGGTATTAGATGTTTTCCTCCATGATTCTCTGACAAGCAAAAAAAAAAAAAAAAAAGGTAGACGTTTGAAAAGGTCGATCCGTATGTGTGTGTGTGTGTGTGTGTGTGTGGAAGAGGGGGGGGGGGGGGGTAACAAACAAACAAACAAAAATACCCCAGCGCTCCAAAAGTCGCTCAGTGGTGGGGGTATCACATTTTGGGGGTCTAAAAAAAAAGGGTATAAAAGGGCGGAAAATTATGTTTTTCTGTCAAAAGTTGTCAGGGGGCAGTCCCCCCCCCCCTTTGGGTACTCTAGTGGAGAAGGGGAAAGGAAAAAATAGAAGATGATATGACACCCTCTCGCACCCTGCCCCTAGTCAGTGGCCTCATAAATTCGTATTATGCTTTCCGTGTAAGACCGATGACCCTCAGTAATGCCAGTACCCCCTCTTTGACTGACTCACGCTCTGCCACTGGAGAGTAAAGTATATGAAAGGGGAGGGGGAAATATTTTCACAAATTAGCTCACAAGTCATCATATCGTGTTGTTATGCATTTTTTATAGTGGAAATAACATAGAGATTTCACTGCATCCAGAAATTATATAGCCTTGTTAATAGATATAATAATAACAATAAACATGATAATGTAAAATAACAATATTTAAAAGAAGCAGTATTAGGAAATTAATTTTCATAGTTTCCTGTTTTTTCATTCATTCATTTAAATCAAAGCATTAAACAAACTAAGTACTTGAGGCAGCAGTAAAAGCCACTTTAAAATGTCAAAGTTTCCAAATGTAGGTTTCTTTGTGGTTGTCGGTGTTCGGCAAACGTTTTTAGACTAAAAAGAAATTAATCGTTTATTCGTCGATCAGCTAGCAACCCTTTCTCAACCAATAATAGCTCAGCGATAGTCGGCAAGCACTGGAGATCAGTCAGCGATCAGTAGGAGATCAGTCTGAGAGCTGTCGCCTTCGCCCACCCTTGAAAAACCGAGGAAAAATCTTCCCACATCCAGTGTGGTCAGAAAAAGGTTTTTGATACAGCAGCGTAAATCTCCTAAGGCCAATCGCCGACCACTGACAACCTTTCAAAGTCTCTGTGGCCTCTGACAACAAACAACCGAATAGTGGTTGCCAGAAGTCGGCAACCGGTCGTACCTCTAGTGTGACTAAAGCCTTAGTCTCACTAGGCTTACGACCGGTCGACGACTTCGGACAACCACTGGACAGTAGTTAGTAGTCAGAGAAAGGAAAGAGGTTTTTGTTAGTCTTAAAAAAGTATTCAGAGGTTGGTGTTGGTTGTCGGAGCATTTTGATCGGCTGGAGGTTTAAGTCATGGTCTCACTGGCAAAACGACCGGTTGTCGACTTCCGACAACTACTGGTCGGTAGTTGTTTGTCTGAGATCGCAAAGAGGTTTTCGTCAATCTTTATTTGGTTGTCAGCGGTCGGCAACTGATTGTCGGAGCATGGAGGTTAACGCAGCGTTATTGAAAACCGTTTGCCGACGACACTGCTTGTGCCAGTCGCCAATTGATTCATAAACCATTACCAAGCACCGACAACTAAAAGTAATCAAAACCATCCCAAAGACTTTCATGAAATCAACTCAAGGGTAATTTTGATTGTACTGCCTATTGAAAAATAGTTCTGCTTATAAAAGAGATGATTTGATATACGGAACACACACTTTCAAAGCGATGGTAGAAATGGGAGAGCGATATTGGCTGTTTCCTCTTCATGAGCTTGTTAGATTTATTTGAGTAATTTGCACCCAAACAATTATGTATTAACCGTGTTATTCATGTATTGTAATAATTGGTGGTGTCCTATTCATAATAAACTGGCATAAATATATGATTTATACATTTTGCACCAGTGATTCATAGTCTTTCCTTATATCGCCGACTGCCGTAAGAACACCAACCATAAGCTAGTCCACGACCGGTTGTTTACAATCGTTGATCAATTGACGACCATTCCTACAAGTGGTGGCCAATCGGTCTTTGATTATTGGCGATTGGCCTACAACCGAACTGATAGCGGACATATGTTATTTGCAGATTGGTTGTCGATGGTCGCAGGGTTTTTTTTTTTTTTTGGTTAATTTTTTGGTCGGCAACCGGTCATAAGGCCAGTGAGACTTAGTCTTTAGGCTTTTGATAACAGTGGAGTAATCGGTATTACCATTACTATAATGAATGCAAAGATTTTAGGACTTTGGATAAAAATCAAGCAAAAATACCACTTCATACCTCGGGAGGTAACAAGATACTTCGATCATAATGATTTAGTAAATACGGATGTTACCATTAGATTAATAAAAGTGATTTTTTTTTGTCATGATTTTTCTTTCTTTAATTGTTCAAGAATAACTTTTTTTGGGGAAAATTATTAATGTGTTATAAAAGGTTCCCATGTGGACAAAGCGTCGAGTCATAGGAGGTCGGGCCGTCACGTCGGAACATACGGTGTGTCTGAAAAAAAAGGCAACGAGGTTTTGATCTGCAACATGTTAAATAGTACTGAAATATCTTCAATGAAATTTCGTGTGTGATGTTGCAGTAGTAAAATTTCGCGTGAATTTCTCATGGATCTAAGCTATAAGTACAAAGTTATGTGCATTTTTGTAAGACGTAACTTTTTTCAAATGTTACAAAGAGAACGCGTTTGATATAGTACCAGTGACAATAATTATAAGCGTGTACCTGTCGCCTGAACATTTCATGTCACGCTCTGAAATTAAATTCAATTCTTGTTACAAAAGGGGTGTTAAGAATTCAGATGAACATCATTTACACAAACATTAAGGTAATTCAGTGTATTTAGTGTCTCTTTTACTGCGGCATAATAGCCATATCAAATATAATTAAAACACGTGGAGAAACCTAAAGGACATGTCAAACAGTGTTCATAGATCTTCTAAGAATGGATACCATAAAATTAATGTTTTGTTTTTGTTGTTAAATTGAAATAAATTATTGAAGAGTTGAATAAATATCGCAACTGTTATCTTCATTTGAAATAGTGTTTGGTTGTTTCCTGCGTAAGATTTCTCCCGCTACAATGATTGAAACATGAATGACTTGAAGAATAAAGTAAATCACCAGTTACATGAAAACATTTTGGAATATTTTCTTTTGCTTCTTGTACTTAAAATATATTTTGAATGCATATTCCTAACATTTACAAATGAAATATCTTCCTAAAGTGTGTCAGTGGTGATTTCACCAAGAAATTATGAGTTAGAATGACTCCAATGGAAAGTTTGTCGTGAAATTCAGAAGCGACAGGTATACTCTTATTGTGCCTTGATGCTATTCAACGCTCTCTTCTTGTAACATTTGAAAAAAAAAATGCTACGTTTTACAAAAACACTCATAACTTTGTACTTTTAGCTTAAATCCTTCTGAAATTCGCACGGAGTTTAGGAGATATAATTACAACATTACCTAAGGAGGATGGTTACAAATTTTTAATCGAATTCCTGTTGCATTTTTCAGACACCCTGTAGTCCTCTCCCACTTTAAACATTTTTTAAAAATAGAGTCAGTAAGAACATGTCGCAAAGTACCTAGGTCTTGGGGGTAATTGGCCTACTTGAAATCATTATCTATTAGTATGGAAATCATTACAGGTTTTTGATTAACTCTTACTGTGCCAAGGGGTTTAGATCTTTGAAATTTTACCAAAACGTGATCAATGCTTACTTTTTAAATGTCTGCACTTCATTGACCATCTATTATTTCACAAAATATTGTGTACAAAACTTGTAGGAAATGTATTACCATTTCTTATGATACCAAACATTATTACTTTATCCAACTTTATGCATAAGAATTATTGAAAATTTTACATGGGTTCTTTTTTGTCCATTATCTTTTGGTTTCTCATTTGTTTACTATTGTTTAATGTTGATATAAGGTAATATGTTTTTAAAAAATTGCAATTTTCTTTGAACATTTCTATGGTATAGTATATGAAACACGATAAAAACTACTTTCGAAAAATAAACTCAAGGGCAATTTCAAAGGCCTATTGTACTGCCCATAGAAATCTTGTTCGGATTACGTAATACGCCATTGTAATGTTCGCACATTTCTAAAGGTGATGACAGGGCTATTGAAATTGTCTTGAGTTTATTTTTCGAAAGTAGTTTTTATCGTGTTATGATTATAATCATATATTTAGAATGCTTGATGTATGCTCAAAATTTTACTATACATTGACCACCATATACCTTTCCTGTGGCCGAGCAATTGGTGAATGAAAATGACAAGTCTATCTGTCACCTTTACGTGACATCGGCACTGAAAGATTTGAAGACATAAGGAATTATATTGTAGGGTATCATTATCATTATACTGCGTATTTGTATAACACTTGACAATAAGATGATATGGAATCGGGATACAAAGGGAAAACCCGTTTGGTTATTTTTCAGAGATAAAATTCTGTAAATGAAAAAAATGCACGTACTCCATCATACTCCATCATATAATTGTAAGGCCATATATCATATCAGAATCCGTGTTTACCAAACTCTGTACATAATTTGAATACAATAGAAAAGGCCAAATTCGATATCTTTCCGAAAGTCTGTCTAAACCTATGGACATATTGTGGACATTATTTAGCACCATATCAAAATGTGTATTTGCAGAAGTCTTGACCTACAGGAGGATGCTGGGGGGAAAAACCCCGGGTTGATATACAGCTGGTGGTCTCTACTGAGCAGGCATTTGATTTTACTTAAAGGAGAATGAAACCGGGCCTGGGGAAAAAAAATCATTTTTAATCAAAAGAGAGTATAGAGAGAAGCAATTTTAAAAAAGTTCCATCGAAATCGGTTAAGAAATGAGAAAGTTATGAAGGTTTGAAAAGTCTCAATTTACTTTCTATGGTGATCCTCAAATTGGCAATGTTGCTGCAAAGTTACAGGTTTAGTAGTACAACTCTCCATATATTTTGTACACAAAATTTCATATTTTCCCCATTATCTCTCAAGGTGCAGCTTGTCTCCTTCTTAGCTCAAGATATATCATAGGAAAATGTATATTGTTTGTTTGTTTGCTTTTATTTCTGCGTTCTTATAACAAATACAATAAAATTAATTTTTACATAAGTATTACATAAGTAGAAAATCATGTATAATAATAATATATGTGACACAACATATGTTGAGTTCACAAAAAGACAAGTAGCCTCTTTAGAGATAATGGAGAAAATAATGAAATTTTGTGTACAAAACATATGGAGAGTTGTACTACTAGACCTGTCACTTTGAAGTAACATTGCCAATTTGAGGATTGCCATAGAAAGTAAATTGAGACTTTTCAAACTTTCATAACTTTCTTATTTCTTAACCGATTTTAATGGAACTTTTAAAAAATTGCTTCTCTCTATCCTCTTTTCTCAAAAAATCTCAAAAATTACTGACAAAACGCTTGATGAAACGCTCCCCAGGGGGGCGTTTCATGAAAGGACTTGTCAGATATTTTATCCGACAAATTTGCTCTCAGCCAATCAGATGCAAGGATTTCACTATCTTATAACAGTTGTCGGATAAAAATCACTGACAAAACGCTTGATGAAACGCTCCCCAGTTATCAAAATAATTGTTTGCACTGTTCATTTTGCAATCACTTTTTAAACGATATCACTATTTTATGACGCGAAAAAAAGAACGTACAAGTCACCATGATCACCGACGCGGTTGCGGACGTCTGAACTGACTGTTCGTGTGAGCCGCGCTTTAAAATTACATCCCGGCTCACACGGGGCGTCATTTCGATTGCGTCAGTACCTGCGCTAATCGAGCCTGTGAAGTCAATCAGCCCATACGCTAGTTTTTAAAAGAATTGCTTGCGCTGTTCGTTCTACAGTCACTTTTTGAAATATATCACTATTTCATGACGCGCAAATACCGTACAAGTCACCGACGCGGTTTTAACCTCAGCAAATGACGGCTCGTGGTTGCTTTAAATTTCACAAAATTTTACGTCAATTTCCTCAGTCAGCGTTTTGCACTCCTACTTTGCAATGGTAACTTTTCTATTGTAATTGCCAGTTATAAACAAAACAAAACTAAACTTTCTTACCTTGCTAAACGAAATTTGGGGGTCAAAATGACATTTGGCCCATATATGACAAAATGGATTATTATCATCGCTGGATATCATCTCCTCAGAAAAGAAAATATTTGTTTAAAACTTAACATGGAATGGAATGCTTACATAAGAAATTGCTCGCGGTCTTGGTTAAACAAATATTAACCATGTTATCACTGTGATCACACGATGCTTGGTTATTTACAGAACACTTAAAATGAAATGCAGAAGATTTGTTTGTTTGTTTTTGTTTTTAATGTGGATGTAATCAGAGATCGTTGTTAAAGCAATATCTCTTCCTTCAACTTTTGAACTTACTTCAAACAGTACAGCATTGAAGATATTCTTTCACTTTTGGATACATACTTAAAGATAAAGTTGAGTTCTGGTCATAAGATTGAATTGTGAAAGAAACTGTCTCAAAGCAATTGGGAAAGGTTGATTATGTAGGAAATAAGAATTGACGTATGCTGTAAGGTTTTGGAATCACCAAAATGATAAGAAATTGACTCAGTCCTGCTGAGAGTCACATGCACTGCACACATAAATGTGTATATGGAACTACACACAAATGTTCGGCCTGAACATTTCAGCCGTTTCTTGTCATATTTTGAATGTGAGAGCATTTGAAGAGCAATCCTTTTCAGGGGACATATCTATCATGTCTATTATGATAATTTTCCAAACTTACATAAAAAGAATGAGAAAGCTCACAAATTATTTTTTACCCTTCCCAGAACTTAAGCTTCCTTTTAAGTTTAAAAGTAAGTGGAAGTGGTTATGAGAAGGGAAGGTGACAATAGAAATTCCTTCCGAATTACTCCTTTTGTTAATATGATGATATTTGCGATTATAAAATTATTCACACTGCGGTACGAACATGACGAACATATAGTAAAGTATTAGCGATACTTTTCATGATGGAGAAACTGAATTGTAGGTTTAGTTTTTCAGGGTTACACATGTAATATTTCAAGGAATAAGAGCCCTGAAAAGGCCTCGTCAGCTCCGCTAAGAGCTCTGTGGTTCTCGACGTTTCGATCAGTATGCTCTGATCGTCATCAGGAGAATGACTAGAACACTGCCCAGTGATCAAGGCTATTTATTTCCTACGAAGGGATCCGATCCACAGCCTGATCATTTCTGATTGGCGCCAATCGGAAATACCCGCTCTTAGCAGAGCTCACCAGCCCTTTGCAGGGCTTTTATTCCTTGAAAGATTACATTGTGTAATCCTGAAAAACTAAACCTACAATGACGAATACAGTTCTCATCATTCTTTACTGAAGAATCAATATTTCCATCTCTAGGTGATTATTAATTTCCTTAAATGAATGTTTTTCTTATACAGTAAAACCAATTTAAATACTTCCACGACCACGTCTCCAAATGTTAAATAGTACCTTTAGAGACATGTATACTGGATATAATTGCACATGAATATTTTTTACACAACCCTTGTATGAAATAGATCAGTATTATTCCTTCATCAACAACCAAGAAAATGGAAATTTATGAAATTTTCTGCACAAAGCATATGGGAAAGATGCTTGAGAGTTACGTCACAAAGTTATCAATTTGTGTTTGACCAATTTTCGGATTTTCCTGATCTGTTTCAGGAAACAGATCTCTTTCACCGATCTCTTCGTCTCATTTTTCTCAAATTAATTCTACCTTTGTTAATATCAGGGTGGACTTCCCCTATAAATGTCGAAAGGTCGAAAATTAGGAAGGATTATGTCGAAACCTACCAACTGGTGGCGGGGTTCTGCGGCGACGTCTTCTACGTCTCCATGCATCTGTGGAAAATAGACCAAAACCATTTTTTTCTTCATCTTTCTCTTTAAATATTTAAAATTGTCTTATCATAATCTAATCAGTATGACAGGATTTATGAAAATGATGCGGTAGAAGCAGGGGCGGCGATTTCTTGTCACGGCCCCGGGGGGAAGGGGGTGGGGGGTGGGGGACGCGACTGGTCTTTTACCTTTTACTCCTTATTTACTACACATTTTAATGTAGTCTTCAAAATATCCCCCGTCCTTCCGGGGCGCCGTCCTATTGATGAAATGATTAATTACAAAAGATGAGAAAGGTATGCGAAACGACTTTGCTCCGGGGGGGGGGGGGGGGGGGTGTTTCACAAAGAGTTAAATTTGACTTAAAGTCATGCGTAAGTGCCAATGCACATACGGTATTGAACGCGTAATCTCATTGGTAGATTACCCTATAGCGCGCGTCCCCTGAGCATGATCTGACCAATGCGGTGTGTCATATACCGCACGCAACTAGGAATTTAAGTGCGACTTTTAGTCAAACTTAACTCTTTGTGAAACACCCCCTGGTGTCACTTTAGTAGTTCAAATTAACAAATATTATCTAACCCTTCTGTGACTTGCCTCTCAGCAATTATTTGGTTCTAAAATAAATAAAATGATAGGATCGCTGAGAGGAGGTCATTTCAAACGTAATTACACACACACACACGCACACGCGCGCACACCCACACACACACACACACACACACACACACACACACACACATATATATATATATATATATATATATATATATATATATATACATTAACAAAAAAAGGTATGTTTTTTTGAAGTCAAGTGGTTAAAACAACTGAATAGATGTTGAGGCTTCGATCCCGGCAGCGCAATTAAGCACACTATATTTCATATAGATTGCTTTTCTTAACAAAGGTGTGTAATTGGGTTCTCGTTGTGTGTCTCTTACTTGCAGGTGTACGCCTGTACAAGGCGACTGGCTGGAATAAGAATGGGTGGATTGGAGATTGTTGCACACTTATGTGAAGAATATCAACTGAATCTTATGACCTGGGTAATGATAATTATGTATAAAATATGATATTAAGTAGCCTTTAATCAAGGCGACTCTGCTGCTCTGTCGATCCCCTGGTCGATCCTCGATACGCGTGGAATAGTCCTTTGATTATTGCGTGGGAAGTCTTGCTCAGACTTCTTACGCAGTAATTCCGCGCGTTTCGAGTATCGAGCAGGGGATCGACAGGGCAGCACAATCGCCTTGGTTAAAGGCTAGATTTTAAGGGGCTATATAAATGTTACTATTTATTCTTCTTCTTCCTTAATGATGAAATAAAGGCTTTAACAAAGGAACAAGGATAAAAACAGAGGAAAAAAAAACAACAAACAAACAAACACAATATGGGCGATTTAGTCGTAACGGATATGACATTCAGACCTATTTTGTGTTATTTAACATAGTTTTAAGCAAAATCAAAAGTCCAAAAACACATTTCAGTAAGTGAATCAGACACATTTGACTACCAGGGACATACACAGCAAATTTCACAGTACTCCACTGAATAGTGGAAGAGAAAATGAACTCCTTGTAACCATAACGGACATGTTATGACACAAAATGGACAAGGGTTTTTCATTCCTGTGAATAGTTTGAAAAATCTGTGAGTTTTGGAGTTCAGAGAATCTAATTTAGGTATTAATAGAAGCTGATAATCATACTATAAGAAGAAATATAGTTTGTGAAACGATTTGACTGCACATTTGCTGGTCAGAGCTAAAAATTAACATCACAACGTGTTTACAACACCATTTTTTATAGCAATTAATAACACTGTAACTTGTTAAAATCAGCAAAATTAAGAAAATTAACATGTTAATGTGTTAATAACTGATGTCAAAAAATGGTCTTGTAAACGCGTTGTGATGTTAATCAAAAAAAAAAAAGGTATTTGTACTTAACTTAATCTAGTTCTACAAGGCTATGTCCCATCTTGACCAAACCTGACCACAATAATAGTCACTGACCAAACCCCACATATCACATGACAACTATCCAATCAGAGGTCAGACAGGGGTGACAAGGGTAAAAAACTGATTTGTAAAGTACATGTATTAATGCGTTGAAGTGTTAAAAATATGTTATCCATATGTTAACACTTGTTTTTAGAGTGTAGCACAAGTATTTATGGAGTTATCGCCAAATTTGCGATTTTTGGCAAGTAAGCATTTTCCGTGGAATTGCCCCTTTACTTTTTGTGATATATTCTAGAAAATTTTCAGCACGAGATTGTGAACTATTGTTTGATAAATCATTTTTTCTCTTATCATAAAAAGGGTCATAACATATTTGGTAAGGAAATAATTCAACCTCTTTCAAGTATATGAAATATTATGAGATCTCTTTAACAAAAAGTTTGATTCTGATAAAAGAATCTATGAATGGAAATCAATAAAATAATAATATCAATAAAACAATGCGACTCACAACCTCTCGTACCGAAGGACTATAATAATTTTCCCTTACATTTCTGAATATAAAGTACAGATAGACAGTATACTTGATACAAGCGAGGAAAGCGAAATCCTTACAGTGGCGCCAAATTTCCTATTTTTCTTTTGGTAAATTATTCAAATTACATTCTGTGTCAGGGCAGTCACAGAAAAATATCTAAGTTATATAAAACCAGGGCCCCGTCTTATAAAGAGTTGTGACTGATCGCAAATAATTTGCAATCGATATCAATCGCAACTCTGTACTTAAGAGATAGGAGATTGGAAATTTGCGATTGATTGGAAGACTTGGTATCGATTCGAATCAATCGCAACTCTTTATAAGACGGGGCCTGGACTTCATAACTTCAATGTATATTTAACAAATCAGAAACAAAAAGAGAGATATATATATATATACATATATACATATCTTAAAAGGAAATGCATACACAAAATAATTACAAATTTCCATAACATACTTCATATTTACAGATATTAGGTAGAATTTTTAAAGAAAAGCGTATTCTGATTGAAGGTGTATATCTAAATTTTGTATTCAATGTGACTCTCACATCAACAATACAATACCTTAAACAGGAACTCACCTGCACTGTTGCAAAATGAGGCAAGTAATACGCACGTTAAAAACAAAATGGAAAGTTTTCCCATTTTAAAATCGTTGGCACTCGCCGAGGCAGTGTACCAAGAGATTTGCACAGATCACTTCGCTTTAAACGTTCAAAAGGTACCAACGTTAACAAACCTCTGTCTTTATCCTCAATAAGCATGAGAAGGAAACTAGGATATAAAGAGAGACTCTTTGGTGAGATCACGTGGTAAGATCATGGTCAACTCAAATATCCTAATTTGCGTATGACGTATTGATGATGATATGACTACTAAATACATAACACAAGACAGTTGCCCCTTTAGGATGTTAGTTATTAATAGGCCGTCATATTTCAGTAAGAACAAAGTCTAAGCAACAATTTTTTCCTCAAAAAGAACCTGGCAAGTTTATAACTTTTAACATGTATCGAGTGTTATTATAAGCGGATTCCATTTACGTGATTGTAACTGTAATTGGAGAATTCGTGAAAAAGTGATATCGTAGTTTTGCAGACGATTTATAAGGAAGCAAGTTTAAAGCCGAGTATATCTGAGTGAGTATGAATGACAGAAATGTTAGATTTACTCATTTAATCATGTATTTCTTTATATACGGTATGTGTTGTTATTGAGTTACATGTCATATCAATGTATGGGTTAATTTTTCATTCAGTGTCAGTTTACTTACACGAGCTGAATGCA